>VZRL01003197.1:3567682-3827413 GCA_013397895.1 Origma solitaria
CGCCCCGCCGCGGGGGCTGCGGGCCGGGGTCCGCCCGCGGAGCAGGCCTGGCTGTGCGCGGCGCGCCCCGCGCAGCGCGCAAAGTTGCATCCGCTCGCGAAATAATTACCTGTTGCGGGTTTATTTGTGTAACTCTGCCGAGCGCCCGGCTCCCAGCCCGTGCGAGGTGGGGGGTGGCTGTGGGAAGAGGAATAAATCACCCTTTGTCGGCTGTGGGGTGAGAACAACTTTTTTTTTTTTTTCCTTTTTTTCCTTTTTATTTCTATTTATTTTCACATGTAGAAATCTGGGGCCATCTGGAGACAGAAAACAGTGTGTCATGAGGCACCGATGCTGTGTCTGGCTCTAAAAATAACATCTTGTTGTTAGTCTGCGCCGGCCCTGCGGGGATTTGAGCGCGGTTTGTCAGAAAGTAAAGCGCTCTGCTGGTGCTCAGGTGTGTTTTCTTTGCCCAGAAATGCCCCTGTGCGCGACGGAAGGAATCCTGCGGAACAAATGTTCTGCTGTTTGGCTTCCTCAGACGCCCTGGCTCCCTCCTTTTGTTGCTTGCCACGAAAAGAGGTGCCATTTCGCATCATTCTGCAGAAATTGTTTGAATTAATGCAAGTGTGAATTCTTACCGTTTGAAGGAGGGTATTAGCATATCAAAGGTTTCTTAGCTCCGGCTCAATTGAGAAAACTTCAGCTTGTCTTCCATTTGCTTCCAAGAAGAGGCCCAAAGGGCAGTGGGAATTGTAAAGGGGTAAAATGGGGAGGTGGATTTGGGTTATGTTTCTGAACTTTTGCTGTTTTGCAATTATGCGAGTGAAAAACAAGGTCCCTCCACTGCAGAGCCCTTGCGAGCGCTCGGACAATTACACTCTATTGATTAATGGTTTGTTCTGAGGAAAAAAAGTGACCTTTTATGACAGGCACTGTGGCATGGTTTCTGATGCCTCCTCTCTGGGAGGGGGGTTTAAAAGCCCTTTCTACCGCGCTCATGCTCTGGGCATGGCCTACACGTTACTGCGTGGAGGGCTGAATGGGGAAGACCTTCTAATTACTTCAGAAAACAAATGAAATCTTGTAATAAAAGACCTCTCAGTTCCAGGCCTTTGAAACAAATATGCTTCCCTCCTTAATGGGTGGGTAGGCTGGAATAATAGATATTTTTATGGAGAGTTTTAAAAGAAGTTTTGATCACCACCGGCCATATGCTTCCATTTCCTTTTCATTCTAGAAAAAGTGAAAACGAGTAATTCTTGTAATCTCATTTAATCAGTGATACTGTGTTTACTAAGATAACCTAATTTGTGGTTAGTATTACCCTATAATAAATAACTTGGAACCAGCTATGGCAGGAGTGTTGTTTTGGTGGCTGTGTAGAACATTTATCACATTGCAAGTTGTTTTACAAGACTACATGTTCATAGTTTTTTATTCTTTTGTTACTATTTCCTTGAGTCTGAAAGGGGATGTGGCCTGGCCTACCCTTTTATTACTTTTGCAAATCAATATTCATAATCCAGCAATCCAAAAGCCAAGCAAAATCCAGTTATCCATCAATAAGTTGGGACCTATTCCAGGGACCAGATGTTTCTTGGGAACTGTATTCTGGTTTATATCTCTGGCAAAAAAGAACTTCCTATGCTTTCCTTGCCTCTTGCTTCTTTGCAAGCCTTTCACTTAAATGATACAGATACTAAAACAGGTATTTTGTGTTTTAAAAAGTTGGTTTAAGTCCTTGATATGTAGCATTTGATCTGTTGTTTGGGGTTGTTTGTTTGTTTTATAAATTTCTTTTCTTCTGGTTCACCATTTGGGGGGTGTTTCTTTTACTGCCCTGAAAGTGACATGCCTTTAGAGTAGGATATCTTCAGTCAGGCTTCAATTTCCTTTCATGTTATGAAGGAACTGAGTATATATGATATGTCTTGGTGAAAAACACTGCAGTAAATCAAGTAATTTATATAGATTTCTGTGATTCCTAGACGTGCATGGCTATTTGGGCATTTTGTAGATAGATGTATTTAGTGGTCCTAAAATTACATAATTACTTTCAGGTAATTTCCAGCAGTTTATTTACCTAATGTCTTCAGCTGTCTGAAGTAGTACCTTTTGGTGGTGTAAAAGGAACATATTGATGTAATTGCCATTATCACACTTAAGTTGCTGTTAACTAGTCTGCTTTGAATGCAGAGTGCCTATAAAGAAAGCGCATTATCCTTTCAGCTATTAGGCATAATCTAAAAATTGTCTTAAAAATGTTGCACTTTGCTTTATGTGACAGCAACCTCCAAATTCGACAAATCTCTAAAGGTAAAAAAGTAGTAAAAAGAAGATTTTCAACATTCAGATGACAAAATTGGACCACTTAGAGAAAATTTAATGTGCTGCAGCAGCACTTCAGCTGCCATTTTCAATCACCGTGGGTTACTATGTGTTGGCAACAGCAAAAAAGCATAGACATTCAGATAGCTCAGGGAGCTGGTAGTTGGGGGAATCAGGATGTTGAATCATGTGGGGTAGAACAAACCAATTACTTCAGGTTTTGACTTGAGAATTTCCAGTAAACATTTTTTTTTTCTGGCTTTTGGCTCCCCGGCTCATTAATAGACCAACATCAAAGCAGGCAACCAAACTTCCAAATGTTATAAAAACTAATGTAAAGATACAGATCTCACATGTAGTCTTGCAAGTCTTAATTTAATACAAGCAGTTGGAGTTTTTATTGCTGCAATTTTCACAATCAGCAGAGACATTAACACCAGGCTTCTGGGTGTTACCCTTCTTAAAATGAGCAAGAGAAAAGCTTTAAAAAAACCAAAGTTTGCTTAGTTAGGTCTTATTTGATCACTTCAGAAGCTTTCTCAATGTTTTATTTATCTCTTGCCACTTTTAGTGCGTAAAGCCAGGAAAGGGGGTTACTCAGGAATCCTAGTCTCTAGTAAGGAAGCACCTTATTAAAATTTAAATAAGCAAGGTAGTATAGTCTTAGGAGTTTGTAGTTTTTATGGTTAATGGTATGTAATAATATGGTTGGTTTTATTCTGGAAATGTGATGTGTAGACATGACATTTTGATTAATAGATATTTTTTAAATGAGAATAGTTAGTTGAAGAAAATTTGCTACAGTTTTGAATTACAACTCTTTTTTAAAGCCTATCATTTTCACTTAAGTGTTTTGGAGAGAGAAGTCTCTAGTTAGGAAAAATATTTATCAAAGTTTTATTTGAAATACATTTCTAGATACTGTGTCATATATTCATGTAAATCATCATAACCGTACAGTAGAAAGAAATGACATCTAGAGAGCACAGAAATACAATCAGTAGTTTTTACTGAAATTTGGACTAAAAGTTTATGTATTTCCAAGCCTTTGCTCATCCTGTGTCCACCTAAAATGTTGACATACCTGCAAGAAAATACTATTACTTTATAGTATGGCTTCTGCTGAGGATTGTGCCATGCCTAGTAATAATGACAAATAACCTGCCTGTCACACTCTATAGCAAAAAATGCTCTATGATTCCTCTGCATTTCCTGATTATGCAGGAACTGGAAGTAACAATTAGTGATTTTTACCTAGTTAGCTGCAAGTGGAGAAGTTAAACTACATCTGGTGTGTAATGGAAATCATATCTGTGCATAGGTAGACAAGCAGTCAGTTGTGCACCAAGATTCTTCAGAGCACAGGCTAGTGAAATTTATAGTCACTCATGTTACTTGGAGATGTCATGTTAAGCAGTCACTTTCAAAGCATTTTTTAGGATTAATGCTTATGATGTACAAAAGTGATTTGACATTGCAAGAAATTCACCTTTTTAAAGTATTTATGTGCAGCTTTTAAACTTAAAAGCTGTCTATTATTTTTAAAAAACCCTCAGTTGAAGCAAGTAAAAAATTTAAACCATCACGGTTGTAATTGGATGTCAAGAAAACTGGAAAAACAGCAAGCTATTTTAAGGCCATTCTCAATACTCTTAACAATCGTGTTTAATATTTAAATAGTTTTCAGAGATAGCTGCATTTTGTTTCCAACAGTTTTTAAAATAAAAGTAGCAGGTGGGTCTGGAATATTGGTAACTTGCAATTCAGTTTGAATATATACCTAGTGTAGAAAATACTTCTGGTCTTTATTTAGCAAATGTAATTCTTTTTAACATTCTTCATTTAAAAGGTGAAAGATGACAGGCTTAAAGCCCTCTTCAATAGATAATTTTCTAGGAGTTCATGTTTCTTTCAGCCTGTAATATACGAGATGTGTTTCTACAGCACAGACTGGGATGATTGTGTCGCTTAATATCAGCAATTTAGATTTAGAAAGACACTTGCTTAGTGAGTGCTATGGTCTGACAGCATTCTCTAGATGCAAACTGATAGTTAACTAGAAATTGATTCCAAAAGGAGGCAGAAGAAAAGTCTTCAAATTCAGAATCATAGCATCTCCAGGTTATGGATTGTTTCATTAAATTGAGTATTTTATGGGTTTTAAAAGAATATGTAATATGCATATGTCATGAATTCTTTCGTTTTGATTTTCATTATATACTCTAATGATTCAACCAACCCTAGCTTGCCATTTACCCAAATTATTTAGCAAGATGTGATAGTAAAAAGCGTTGCAGCCTGACTGAAGCAAGCACAATGCTCAACACCTGCAGGTAGAGTGCAGTCTCTAGCAAAATGCTGGTGATTGTTACTCTGGCACAAAGTAGGCTTAAATACAGTTTGCTTAATTACAGCAAAAATAATTTTTTATGAGTAAGATACTCCATGTTTGGGGAATGTTTTGTGTGTTGTTTGCTCAGTAAAATCCCATCACGCTTGTATACATTTGTTCAATTATCAGAGCAGCTAAGAGGAGGAAAAAAAATCAATTTACCCTGAAAAGCACCAGAAATAAGATTACCTTGGCTAGTAGGAACTTGCCAGCACTGTCTGAATTGCTTAATTTTATCAAATGTTGCCATTTTTCATGTTCAGTAAGAAGGATATTGACTATTCTACATGTCCAGGTCTGCTATTTGTCTACTACTTTATAAGATATAAGCATGTCTTATTTTTATTCCTACAACTGCAGTTACAGATAAATCAGAGGGTCTAACAATAACTTTATAAAATAGATAGAATAATACCATTCACTGGAGAAATAGTATTTACTTGAGATAAGCGATAACAACTAGTTTTGTCACTTGTTGTTCTCGTTACAGACAAATGTAAATACCTTAGCAGGCATTTCAGAGTGAAAGGTAAGAGATAAAATGTAATTACTTTTCTGGGTGGCTCTGACGATGCCCGTGTTCTTGTCTGTAACACAACAAAAAAAAAAATCTTTACTCATCACTTCAGAATATGAAGGCTGTTGTTACTTCTGAATTTAAAAATATTTTTCTGATGTTTAATGTTGACCTCAGTATTCATCTTTAGCTCTTCTGTGTAAGGTAGAATCCTTATAGCCATAAATTGTAGTCACTGTTATCCAACCGAGCATTTAATAGAGCACCTAATGGACTCTGCTCCTGTATTTTTCTTGAATGCATAGCATCTTGCTTCATTCAGTCACCAAAACTAACTTTGCTACAAGGACAGGCAACACGACAAGTTAGAATCAATGGACCATTTGTAGGTCACAAAGTCAGTTTACTGGAATTTCAGAGGAAACTGGTTGAAAAGAGAGGACAAATGTCACTTTGAATAGAGATGTTTAAATCAGACTTCTGCCTTAGGGTAAAATTTAGGTCCGTTGTAGCCTAGATGTAATGTCTCCCTCTACAGAGCGCAGCATTAATCATGGCTTGACAAGTGATCATGGGCTGAGAAAAATAGGGCCTGTCTTGGTTGTGTGGTTATTTTTTTTTCTAATCTTAATCTCTTAGGAGCACATTATAAACACTAACATTTACACAAAAAGATTTAAGTATCAATGTCTGTGTTTTAGTAGTGAGAGTAGCTAGCTTCAGAGAAAATCTAGTTGGAACTAATAAGAAGCTACTTGTGTTTCTTATGTGGATGCAGCATTAGAAATAATTTCCTTTTAATGTAGTGCAGGGGTTTTTTTGTCAGAAGAGATTTACCTTTTGTCATTTCCTCTTACAAATTTGGTAGAGTCTCGGTCTGCCTCTTTTGTCCCTTGGTTTACTAAATAACTCTGAAATCTTTCTTTAACATTGCATTACAATGTGTTCATCACCCAAGGAAAGATACTTCCTTGTGCAAAATGGGCAATATAGGGGAAAGGAGGAGCAGTTTTTCTAAAAGGTGGCACAGATGTGTGGTTTTTTACTATGTTTATATGTTAATGATGTGTTACTAGCCTGCAATGGGCTGCAAAAGCTGGAATGAAATAACGTGAATGAAGAGTGCTATTTAAGATCCCGAGTTCTGATACTATTCCAATAAAAGTATGCTTAATGTTTAAATAAGGGATATCTTTATTCATAGATAGGTGTGGGAGTGTTCATACCTTTTATGGTAAAGAAGGGAATTTTCCTCTTTCTTGGGCTTGTTTGCTGCTTCCTTTGGTGGGGACAGTGTGGGAGCAGCCGAGCCAGAGAGGTGCAGCTCCTTCATGTACACATCTGGGTCTGCAACTGCTGAAAAAAACAGATAATATCAGCAAAGCAGCACCAAAAACTATTTATCACTGGAGAATAATGCTTTGAAAATTAGATTACTTCTGTTTATCCACTTGCCAGTGGATGTGATAAAATCCCCAGTCTCTCGTTTAGGTTGGGCTGCTGCTTTCCTTTGTGCCCTCTGTTGGTATTTTCCCATCAGTCGACACCTCGCACCGATTATGGCTCTGAATCCAGATGACAGAATAATAACGCCGATTACTGTTAAAAGTTGTTTCTGGCAGCTGGGGAGGGGATGACCGACCTTGTTCCTGACTATCAGACTTGCTTTGCTGTTGATGGGCTCGGGTGTGCGTGGAGAGAGAGCCTTACTGTGAAATCAGAGCTGCAGTGGTGGAGAGTGATCACATGCCAGAAGGAGACTTTAATTCACTTTTCTATATATTGTCTTACAGTATCATATTTGTAATTTTTTACAGCATAGCAGTCTGCGCAGGGGTGAGCAGGGTTCAGCAACAATTCCCTCGCAGTAGGCAGCGTTGCTTCTAAATAAAGTGATGTTTTAAGAAAATATTTCTGAGAACAAGTTCTGCTGCAGACTCTGCATTTCTCTGGCAAGTTCCCGATGCCTGTGTTGATGGTAGGCAGAATTCTTTTCATCTGATTCGGGCATCCTTTCATTAGACTATTACACTATTTTTAAGACTTTTTTTATGTGAAGTGACCAATTTGGAAAAACCTGCTTTCCAAGTATGAATAATGATTGCATCTTCATTTTGAACAAAGTGAGTGTTCTGCAGAAGACCAATTAATAACTATTTTATTGGCAGTGTCTCCATCAGCTTTTATTTACTTCGGACTAATAAGTATTTCTTAAACACAGACTGTCAATTGGTGAGGTTGATTCTTGTGTAAATCAGTATAAAGTGCTTAAAGGAGAGAAAATGCCTCAGCAGTGGTGTGTTCCTGGCTGAGCTTCTGTGCCAGGAGAACGGGTTGAGGCTGGGAGTTGTTTTGAAGAGGGAGGGGAGGTGCAGGCTGACATAATTTGAAATTGAGAAGAAATCCTTTTGCCCTTCAGGCAGTAATCTTACCCATGCTTGAATAGAGCATCACCTCTCCAAAAAGTTGTTGGCTTTTTTTCTTTTTTTCCTGCTTTCTTTCCTCATTCTTTCCCTCATTTGAGCAGGTATATAATAGTATCTTGTAGTAACTGGTTGATGATCCAACTGTTAGAGGTATTCCATCAGCAAAGAAGAGCTCTGTTCGCAGCAGTCTCATCATCTTGAAGTGGACACCCAAAATGTGCCTTATATTTATCCTATGTAATGACTGTAGCCATACCGGACTATCAGGAGTAATTCTCCATCCCCCAACACCCCACCTTTTTTTTTTTTTTTAAAAAAAAAAAAAAAAAAAAGCTGGTATTGAAACCTTGAAGGGTTGTATTTTGTAGTTTATTTTTCCAGTGAAAATAAAGTTGACACAGGGCATATGTGACTTTATGCCCAATGCATGTGCATTTATTTTATGAGTGTTCTTCATGAGTCTAAGGGCACTACTACTTGCAGAAAGTGAGATTCGGCTCTGTAAGAGAAACAAAACCACAGGTGAACGTTCATTCTCTCCGTGTTAGAAGAGAAATTAATGTTGCCTGATATCTTCCCAGTTTTTTGTGTGTGTGCTAAAGGTTAGATAGGATGAAGGCTTAATTACAATGTACTTAATATTTATAGCTTCATTCACTGAAGCTTTATCCCATTTACATTGGAGGGATTTTTATCTAGAAAGCTCATGCTACTACGGCAAACAAACTTGAGACATTTTAAGGTAAGGATAATGCCTTTTGGAAGAAAAACAGTTTACTTCCAGTTGAATGAAAACTACATTGTTACTTCATGATTTGATTTAAATTGATAGGAACTTTTTTTCTTTTAAATTTAATTTTCAAGATAACTTACCATTCAGTTCAATTGCATTTTAAACTTTGGTAGAGTGCATGTGTAATTGTTTCCAAAAATGACATTAGGTTTTGCCTCCCAGCAGGAAATAGAATGAGTAAACAGAATGGTTGGTTTTCAGTTAGAGAAATGCATCAGATAGGATGAATTTGATGAATTTGTTTTACTCTTTGGGATGGTCTTTCTTTTTCTTTTTTTTCCTGTTTCTTCACTGAAGGCATTTAAGTGACTTTGGAAAAAGGAATTTGTGTGTCTTGATATCTTGATAAAGCAAAGACTAAAGCTGAATGTTTAACCTTTCCAAGGAGAAAAGAAGATACACAGAGCTGGGGGAAAAAAACCAACCAAACCAGGAGAATGTTTTCTGTGTTACCGTCTTATGTTGGATAACATTGGAGAAGGATTTCTGGGGGAGTTTCTTTAGAATGATGACTGATTATTTGGTTTCCTATGCTGGCTGTTACCCACATTTTTCACATATTTTTGCTCATTCTTATTATTACCTGCAGAGGGAGCTTGTATATGAGATAATCAGAGTAATCAAGGCATTCAGGGCTGAATTGTTTCCAGTAAGTACAATTTCATTTCACAGTGCCTTCTCTGTTATGCAGAGCAGAAAGGCTCTGCAAGACAGCTTTTAGAAAGGCCGTCCATCAGTAACAGTAAATCACAGTGGGCAAAGATTTTAAAACATCAGTAAGCACAAGCTGACTTAAAAAAATACTTCATATTTCAAAGAAGTGCGTTTTTATCAGAAGTTTCAAAACGAGCTGAGGAAAACAATTCTTGCCGGTCGAGGTGCAAGAGGACAGTTTTGGTATTCCGTATGACAGGAAGCAGATTTTTGTTGCATACACTGTCTTCTCAGATTGTAAAAATGTCATGTCAGCATGAGAGAGACAGCAGAGCTCTTTCAGGTCTCCGACACATCTCGTGCAGAGTAGTGTGGTAGCCAAAAAGCAGTAGGTAAGTATTTTCTATTTACGCAAGCAGTGTTATGAATTGTAATCAAGGTAACTGCTGATGCAAGGCTAACTCTTAATTTTGATTTTTCTCTATTTAAAATATAAAGAGGTGAATGAGTTTCATCCAAATATAATTGATGAGTTTATACAGTGGGGGACTAAATCAGGCAAACAGTTGTAAGGATTTCTGTCTTAAGCTTTTATAAATACTGACAACAAAGAGCAAGCAATGTCTTGAACTAAGTTTATTTGTAAATTGTAACGTAAAAACTAGCTTGAATAAAGCAGAAATTTGTATTCTAAGTAGTGATTTTTTCCTTAATTTAGCACAATGAAAGAAATCATCTGGTGTATTGCAGGCTTTATAATTTGTATTGTAATTATCAGGATGATGAAAGTGTGTGATCCTTCAAAAAGTTAAGACTTCAGAGAAGAAAATAATTAATATATAATACAGTTTCACTTGCTGAGCACGAAGCATAATAGATGGTACTTAGATGAATTCTGCACTATTTATCTCTGGAAAAATAGTGGCAGTCATTTTACTTTAAAATAGTTCAGTAAATTTAAAGATGATTTGCTATGATATTATCAGGAAATAAAGCAGTATGTGTGAGCATTCCATAAAACAGAAACAGCTCTCCGTAACATGCTCTCCTGTAATAAATCTGTGGCATAAATTGGTCCAAGAGTTGATTTTTTGTTTGCTTGTTTGGTTGGTTTTTGTTAGTTTAAGCTAATAGAACTTTAAACTTAGCGCGTGTTCAGCCTAACGTGATCTTTAAGGTTTTAGTTTGGATTCTCTTCAAACACCAGGAAAGATTTACCATATCTAAAAGAGTAGTAGCTCTGTGTCAATTTATTATTTATACTGGCTAATCCTTGCTAATGTGAAAAGTCAGCTTGTTATTGTAACACCAAATGGCCCTCTAAGTAGGGAAACAGTTAAGCAGATCCCCTGTAATAGGTTGTTGTCTAATAAAGAGATTTATAGTATTGGCAAGGGCTATTGTATAGGTATTACCCTCTCACAGCATGATCATGTATTATCTTAACAACTCAGTGCCACATTTATGTTGAGCATTTTCATAATAGGGTAAGAATATTAGCCACAGCAATTACACCCCAATAGGATTATAATGGTAAGATTTACAGAAAATATATAAATTTATGTCTTTCATAGAGATTTTGGTAGGTGCTAGAAGTTGAAAAGTTGTACTATCCTTTTTGCATGGGAAAACTCTGGTGTGTTAGTCATGATGAAGAAAGAGAGGTTTGTCAATTTAATCTTGTTGAGCAATTGTGGAGAGGCAATGGACATAATCTTTCTTTACACAGTCCGTCTTTTTCTTTCCTGGTGAGGTAGGTTTCAGAAGTTCCACTCAGTGGAGGTTGCCATACAGTATGAAAATCAAGACGTGTACGTAACTTTAGTTCTGTTGTGAGGATAATGCAGCTGGGATTAAGACATATTTTTAACAGCCTTGTATTTTGAAGGTAGAACAATGGTAATTTACATGCTACATTGGAAGAGCCTACTTGAATAAAATCATGTAATTTTTTTTTGTATTAGCTGTAGCATAACATGTTTTCTCTTTAAGTAGGGCCAGGTTTTTATGGTGATGAGTAACTTAGATAATTTTTTTAATTACTGCAAGCAACAAAAAGTGACAATAATGTCATACTTGTACAATTTTCATGTAAGTGACATTCAAGCTGTTCCTTAATTCTTAAAATTTTCCATCTGCTTTTTAAAAAAACAAAAAATGAGACATTAATACTCACTCACTTGGCAGAAGCGATGTTCCAGTCACGTTTAATAAAACTAAATTATGTTTTGTCAATAAAAAACACTTATGGGGACTAATTGAACAAAATACATTAGGTTTTGTAGTCGTTTGTGAATAACTGCATTGAGTAGCACAGCAGTCTGCATGGCAGAGTGTGATGGAACAGCCACATATTTTAAGATGATATCTTGAGCTATAATTCAGTAAATACTGAAATAATGAGTGTTTAGAAAAAAAAAATACCTTTCTTTCCCTGATTTCCTGTACCAAAATTATAACAAGGTCGTTCCAAATTAAGAAAATATATAGATGGCAATTCTTATTGTATAAGAAACTTCCAGTGCAAGTTCCATATATTGTAGATGTGCAGTGGTAATGTTGGTCAAATTTATAAGACACAACATTTCTTGGATACTTTGGATTAATTCTCTGTGTAAGAGTTTATATAGAAAGATTCTGTACCCATCTGTTTTAAATTGTCATTGATTATCAGAGAAAAGACGTACATGTTTCTTTTGACATGAAATATTCAGCTTCTGAAAATGTGCTAGTAGAAATTGCACATGGACTTAAATGTGGTTTTTTGTGGATTACTGGGAAGTAACTGGGACCTCAAAACTACTTTTAAAGCTTCATTTTTTTGTAATCATGGTAGCAACGTATGGATTCGTCTGCGACCAGTCGCTCGTACATGTTGTATCTGGTGCAAAATTCTGGAACTTTGCCTTTAGTTTTGTGTTCAGAAAAAGAATAACATTTTCTATTTTAGACAAACTCCTGTAGGGTCTTAGGCTGGCTTCACATTTCATTCATTTTGTACTGTGGAAAGCGATCGTATCTTTTGTCTGTAAGTAAAAAGGAGACACAAAAGGATGAATGTTACCCCCAGTGAATGTGGAGTTCCAGCCGATTTAAGAGCGTGAACTGTGACTGCATTGTTGAGGGCAGCGCTTGGCTTGTTACACCCAAGCTAAGAAGAAGGCAGTACTTAGAATAAAAGGGTGAATAATGCATTAAAATTCAGTAAGAGGTAAAGCATTTTATCAATGCTTTGATAGTACAAGTATTTATAATTACTTTTAAAAGTAATAAAATTGATTGCAGTGGATTTGTTTTACACATATTTATCCTTCTAAAAGTTGTCTAATGTTTTATAATACAATTTCTACATTTAAAAGAGGAAAATATATGCAGAAATATTCTTACCAAATTGTTAGCCTTATGTGCTCTCCTGAAACATGTTCAGAATATGTGTGTATAACTGTGAGATAGATTATCCATTTTTCTTTTTGTGCAAATGCCATAATGAATGGCCTCTTAAAATCAGTATTCCTCTGTTTGTAAAACAACAAATCAAAGCACAAATCCACACTGTAGTCATTTTACTTGTAGCGTGTATTAAAAATGAAGGCACACTAAGTCATACTTAACTGCCCACTGACAACTAACCCTGAAGAAGGGGCAAGTCTTTTTCTTCTTCTGTCTTTTTTATTATTATTTATATCTCTTTGTCTGCTTGGAACAGCCGTGCTGTTATGACTAATAAAGCTTTTGTATTTGGCAAATGGGATGCAAGTAATCAGCAGTTCTTGGCTCATGACTGAAAAATCTGCCGAGCAGAGCACATAAAACCAATATAACCTTTCAAGTATACCTGTGAATAAAATTCCTCCTTATGCTTCTGTCACCTGTACAGAATTCATATATCCCTTCTACATCTGCATGTCTAGTGATATTATTTCTGATTACAGTGATTTTTGGACAGTGGCATGATGAGCAAGTACTGCTTATGAACAAAATTTAACTTAAAAAAAATACAACAATATAGTGACTAACATTGACGTCAGCATCTATCTACTATCTAATTAACAGCCAATTGAAAATTTTGGTTTATTTTAATTATATTTAGCTTATTTTCCCCCCAGCATGTGATATACAGCTATCTGTAGCCAGTAAATTTCTTAGTTTTTACATATTTTTCACAGAAAATCACTCAATATATGAAACAATTATTTAAAATAATTATTTTTGTTCAATGCAATTTTGCATATTAAAAAAAAAGTTACCAAAGTCCTAATGGTGATCGAATCAGACTTAAATAAATGAAAAATTTTTAATGGGTCTGCTGGAAGATGTCCCATAATTTATTTCTGTTTGTATTTTAAATAGATGCATAATAACCAATACACCAAATAAAGCTGCAGTATTAACAGATTATCATAACTAATTGGTAAAGTTTACGAAAAATATGTGACGCAGTGAGAAAATTTGCCACTGTTTCAGTGCTGTGGTTAAGCAATTTGCACAACTGTGCTCACAACCTCTGCACAGCTGAGAGATAACATTAATATAACCTTAAGTACTTAATTACAGCCATTATTTAAGTTACCTAAAAGAAAACCGTTCAGGTCTTGTGCATATATGAAATACTAGCTGCTGCTATACTAACTGGACAAATCTGTTCAGTGGAATTTTATTGGGGTTCACAGATGGTATAAAGAAGTAGCTCTTGGTATGGTACTCTAAAATTCACTCAAGTTCATCTGACCATTGAACAAGTTGAGTTTTTAGTGCAGTGTTGGTGAAACATTGAATACTAATGTATACAAGAGATTTTCACACATTCACACCCTCCTCCTCCAAAAAAAAAAGTAAGGAACAACTTTATTACTGTGGGCTTGTGACTTGTAGCTCTCTGGTGGCAAGGGCTGTCATCACTGTGGATGTAGTGGTGGCCTCTGCCATGGCTGCCCCTTGGCTCTGGGAAAGGATGAGTCCTTCTGTCCTGCAGGTCCAAATTCTTGGCTCTATTCTCTCAGTTGCTCCATGATAAAACGAAGGTGTAATTAGGACTAATTTAGCTAATCATCATGAACTGGAGGTGGTCCCATCTGCCCTTCTCCCTGAAAACCTGCCTGCGATACGTAAGTGCAATCATTGTGAGCGTGAAGGGGGAGCTTTGTGTGTGCTGTCTGCAGATGAAGATCCTTGGAAACCAGGTTTGTCCTTTTTCTGTTATTCACAGTCAAAAAGTCAAAATCTCCATTTTAATGAAGACATTTCAAAGAACAGACGGGCTGAGAAAGATATTGTATTTCTTTACATGCTCCTTCCTCTTAAACATGGAAGAAGCCTTAGGCTATAAATTAAAGTGTTTTACCCTGTGTAGTTGATCTCAGGCTGCCCAGTTGCCATGAGGAGTTAAAGTTTAAAAAAAACAGAATTGTAAATGGCTTGACAGCTTTATGTTTTTCAGTCTGTGGTTATCTTTTGTCCCCTCATGTCCTGTTTTTGTCAATATTTTCCTTTCACGTAAGAACTATAGCAAGTGGGAGGAAAAGTAACTTGAAAGAATGTAGTTATGCCAGAGATGCATTTTCATGTGGGAACCTTTATAATGCCTTCATGTAAATGACATTCACTGTGGAAACAGTAAGAGCACTTATGAGCAGAAAGGTTCATCCTTTCTCCATGGGAAACACTGATTTACTTATCTCTCTTCCCGGAAAGGGCACACACATGTGCTGGGGCTGGGGAGGCTTTGGCCATGCTCCCTGCCCAGGGCTGCGGGGAGTGGTGGGGGCACCCTGGGAAGCTTGCGGGAGCACCGCAAGCAATGGCGTGTCTGGAGTCCGTGTGGTTTTAGGAGTGTGTAGGAGATGGAGCAACCTTAGTGGATAGTTGTATTTTGCATTTTTAATTTTACCTGGTAGAGTGCTGTTTTCTCTTTCTTTCCTTAAGTCGCTGGGTTCTCAGGTGTTCTTCAGTTTTAGTGAATGCTTATTTCTTTGGGCATCCTCTCTCGGAGCAGCAGAGTGCCCCCGTGCAGCAGCTGGGGTGACAGGCAGTGTTCGTAGCTTTGCTGGCTGGATTCCAGAATGTTTCCTAGAGTCCATTTTCCTTTAACCTGGAGCAAGAGGAGATGTAGATTTTTTTTTTTTTAATTTCAAAAGCTTCCTATTTGTAAGCTTTGTTGGTGAGTCTTGTAAAATTTAAAATTGTTTTGCAATATATGTTACTATCTCTGCCGCATTCTTAAAAATTAGTTGTCTTCTTGAATAATGTTTCCCAATCAACTTGAATTATTGATGTTTTGGTCCTTAGTGGAAGAGCAGTGGTACTTTTCCTCCCATACCACAGCCTGTTCAACCCCATTTTAATGAGTTGTACTTCAATACCTGTAAGAGAATAACACACACACACCAAAAACAATCATAATTTTGGCGTATTGAATGGAGCTAAGAATGAAAAGTGGGAAATGGACTTGTGTGTAAGTTCAGATTTTAGGAAATTGGTGCTCAGTGTATGTTGAAGCAATCAGTACCTATTGTTTGGAAGTAAGGGCCATTGCAAGAGAAATACCTTCCTAGACAGAAATGCAAGATTTAGCAACATATCTAAATATTTTAAAGTAGTAAGATTAATGTATTTTTAGTTTTAGCTATCTTAAACTATTCTTAGAGACTGTGTTTTTTATAAATATTTTCAAAAGTGAATTAAATAAAAACAAAGTTTTACCAATAGTAAATAAATATCTGCTCGTGAATGTGTATATACTTGAGTACACATATGTCTAGGTCTTTATTAAAATGCTAGTTATTTAAAAATTGACAGTGTACAGTTTATCTTGTGATAAAATTATGAGATCAGGAGAAAAAATGTGTGTCTAGAGTCATGGATGAAGGTCGCTTCTAGCCAGGGAGAGGCTGTTTTCCTTCATTCTGCTCTCAGCCAGCTGGACTGTACAGCTACATGTTCTAGTTGGTAAATAATAACACTGTGGAAAAGCTAAAAACTGGTATTTATTTTGCTGTTCTAAAATAATACTGTCACAGTGAATTTGTTTTTTGTTTTGGAGGAAAGAAATCATTGGGGTGAAATTCCTAGCTTTTGAAAAATTACACTGTGCTTGCTGCAAGTTCTTCTTTTATTGCACAGCATGGTAGTCCTGGACTAGATATTTTTATTTTTTAAGATCTATAAAGCTGCTATTTTTAGGTCAAAAATGTCAAATCACCTTTTGACTGAAGAGATATTAAAATCAAACTGAGTAACTTTTGGAGAGTATGTTGATAACCAGGCAGTGTCAGGTGAAGTGTTCTGTCATGCCTCTGTCTGTTGCTTCTTACATATCTGAGAAGATGGATGTTGACTTGTTTTTCCCCTTTCCATTTTCATCTCTATTATTTATCTTCCTGTCTTTCTTTTTTTTCCCCCAGAAATAAAATCTTAGTTCAGCCCAATAGTGACCCATGAGTAAGCTCTACACTTATTACTCTCACAACCTCTTCTGGATTTGATTTTTAAACAAATGAACAAACAACAACAAAAAAAAAAATCAATCCCAGAATGGGCAATAGATGTGTTGAAATTGTGGTCAGCTTTTTTTAAATTAATATTATTATTATTATGGCATTATGAAATCATCAGCCACTTATAGATTATTGCAATGGCACTGTGAAATCATCAGTCATTTATAGAAAATGATTACTTGCAGCATAGCAAAGGTTTCAAAATCATTGCGTGCAGGTAGAGATGCAATGTACATCTCATTGCATTGAGCGCTGGCCCCTCTTGCAGCGTCGAGCGCCCATAGTCTTGAGCTCTGTCGCCACAGTTATTCCTGCTTTGACTCATTGTCCGTACAGTTCTGTGCCTTGTGATGTGGATTGGTGGGCTTTTCATATGGATTCAGAAGCAAATAGTTGCAGTCTGTGTATCTTGCAGTCGTGTCCTGGAGAGGAGTGAGTTCTGTACGTTGGGTTTTGGGATTGTGGAAGCGGATCCTACATGCTGGCAGTTTGCTTGAAGGAAATCCAGTTATGCTCAGATATTTCATGCGAGCAGGTCTCTCCCTTTTCTGTGTGGTGCCGCCTGTTTTCTGGTCCCTATTGACTTGCATTCCTTCACTGTCAGTCTCCCTCAGCCCCCTCAATCCCCTCTTTATTTCTCTTTATTTCTGTGGGCTCCTGACCTGTGCCTGGCAGGGCGAGTCTGCCCACTCTGCAGCGGCTCCTGTCCTTGGGCCTTCCCTTTCCATCTGCTTCCTTTCCTTCTGCGCCCTACCCAAGGGCTTTCCCGCTTCCTCTGCACTCGAAACTAGCTGGGGGGAATGCCGCCTTCCCGCTCTGCCTGCTCACTTGATTTTTATTTTTTTTTTCCCTTCTTCCTTTTTTTTTTCTTCCCTTTCTTTCCCCCGGCCCCATGGTGTGACTCTCCGTGATTTCTGGTGAGTAACTGGGAGCACGGGGGAGTCTGCCTGATGATGATGATTTCATTGTGTATCTGATTTGCAATCTATTGCAGAAGTGCCTCTAATGCTGGGTGCTGATGGTGTTATTTAGTGTTAGGAATTTAAAATATTAAAGTATATAGAGCACAAGTTAAATCAAGGTGGCTTGCTGAGCCTGTGTATAAATTGCATGGTTTTGTGAGTGTGAAGGTTTGGCACAATACAATATCTTTGGGCATGATGTGAAATCTGGTGATCTAGATAAAATTTG
This sequence comes from Origma solitaria, assembly GCA_013397895.1. Classification (NCBI taxonomy): domain Eukaryota; kingdom Metazoa; phylum Chordata; class Aves; order Passeriformes; family Acanthizidae; genus Origma; species Origma solitaria. The sequence continues at coordinate 3,585,459 of VZRL01003197.1, forward strand.
GAGGTTTTCAGATTGCTGAACGAGACGCTGGTAAAATGGCATGCATTTTCTTAACAGGGACAGCTTCTCTTAAATTTCCTTTCTATCTATTGAGCTGTCAGCCACTGTCACTGAAAGCTTGAAGCTATATTCATGAAAACAAGAGTTTTCTGGATTTCAAAGAAAATGCTATTTTTGTTGAAAGTAGCAATCAGACCAAAAGGTTAGAGTATCATCAAAGTGCCTGTAAAAATATGCTTAAGACCCTGTTCTGTTCTTGGCTGTCGGAAGAGAAGATGACTTGTAAATTGCCTTTCATGAAAGTGAGTTTGATTTAAGGTATTAATAAAATCTAAATTTGTGTATTCTGGCGGTGGGGACTGAAGATTTTAATTTAGTGAAATGCCAGAACAATTTTTTTGTGCTCAGTTTGATGAGTGTTATGTGAGAATTCCATCTTACTAAATTAGGGCAGACATATATATTACAGTGTTTACAAACTGTTATGATTACAACCTGTTAAATTTCATATTTAATATTCAGTCATCTTTGAGCAAAAAGTCACCTCATTTTTGTCTCGGCGCTGCTGAATTCTTGTGTTAAAATAGATTAAATTGCAAATGTTAATCTAAGTAACTGTGGAAAGTTGTGACCTGGATTTGAAATAGCCATGAGACTATCACAGCAGCAGTAAATCTTCCAGAACATGTAAGGCTGGCACATGGCAGGGATATGTCTGATGTGAGAATTAGAGTGCGGCGGAGGAATAGCCTGAAAAGAAAATCATGTGCCAGTATAATTTTATTCTAAAATAAAAAAAGGAAGAAATTGTCACTTTAATGTAAAGCTGTGTTTTTACAGGCAGCACGCATTAACTTAATAAAAACTTATTTTAAAATGGCGATTTAAAATTCAAGCTGTATTTAAGAAAGACTATTTGTGACACTGAGACACCTGGGTTCTTAATCCTCATGTGCTTCCTCCGGCAACAGTGATTCTGATCTTTGAATATGTATGGGAATTTCAGGTGCAGACTTCAGCCTAAGGAAACCATCAGTTTGAGGGAAAGTAGATACTAAATGTGCTTCCCTTTTGTTTTAAGCTTTTTCCTTCTGTCCTTAAATGACTGTTTTTTTCTCATCTAAGCCTGGCTTCAGCCCTAGTTCTGGGTACTTTTAAAGCCTAATATCATCAAAAGGCCCTGAGTGTTAGTTGTCAAGCACTGGCATTGCTGGAATCTTTTATTATCTTATTGCTTTGATTTTCTTAGGCTCTCTTAAAACATGTCGAATAAGAATGTGGGTGATGTCGGGAGAACACAATAATTTTTAAAGCAATGTTTTGACTTAAAAAATAATGTTAAAACAATCCTATTCAAGAAAATCATAATGTAAATCAGAGGACATTAATTGATAATTAAAAGTAGTGTACTAAATATTTTCTACATATGTATTTGATCCAGTTTGCTGTTCTTTAATATAAATGGATTTTTTTATACAAATTTATTCTTTCATGAAAGAAAGAAATGAGCTTGCAGATACTGGCCCACGTGTCCACACAACAAAATTATCTTGGGGTGCTCTAAAAAGGTATTCTAAGTGTTATCGTATCTCTTATTGCAAAATTGACTATTGATTCTTTTCAGTTTCTAAAAAATACTAGGATTGTAGGGCTTATGCAGTAAGAGCCTGAAATACTTTACCTCTCTGTTTTTTTAAAAGCTGGAACATGACTTTGTTCATTTTCCTCACTCCAGAGAAGGGTGATTGGCAGGCTCTGGCATTTGGCTGTCCACAGCTGAACTGCAGGGCTTGAGTTGCCTTGGCAGGGCTGCAAGTAAAAGTTTGTGCCGCTTTTGCCAACTGTGTTCTTGGCTCAAGCTGATGTTACACGTCTCTCGACTCCAAAGCATGCTCATTTGCCAAATTCTACCTAAAAATGTATGCTGGAATTCCTAATTAAATAAACCTCCTGATATTTATTTTATTTCTTGGAAAGGCATGCATTCTTTCACAGTAGATGCTGCTTTGGTAGAAATACAAATAAAAATTTTAAAAGCCCAAGGTGGGTGAATAAGTTATAGCTAGTATTAGGAGAGAAATTGTCTCTTGCAAACAGATTTGTAGCTTTGGTTTCTTCTAAGTATTGAAATTATGTGACTTTACCAGGTTCTTACCTGATATTCTTCGCATACATACATTTTTTTGTTTATTTTTCAAGTATTTTGGAAATTGTTCCACTACAAAGGATAATAGCAGTCAGTATATAATTTCGTTGGGTTTTCCAGCTAGATAGCATTTTAGGTACCTTATTGTTGCCATAAGCTAAAGTTACCAGTTGAACGATAAAGGTATAATTTATGCCAAACCAGTCTGGAAGCTTTTTCAGAAGACTGATAGCAACTGCTTTTATACATATTGCTATGTAAAATGCTTATTAATGTTAGCAGATGTTGCACTTTAATCCCCCAGAATGATTGTTTGGTAGCAGCAGGAGATTTATTAAGCTTGAGTTGTGTGAAATTGTGTGTGCATAAGCTGCTATTTAGATTGTAAAAATGCCATTGAAAACTGTAAAAAAGTTCTAACTGTAATTGGCAGAGAGGTATTAGCTGTTTTAAAAGAAGTATATGTGTACCACTGGCCCTTTTGCTATAACCTCTTTATCACTTATCTTCTTGTATTAATGTCACTGAATTATTAATTCATGAGCAGGGTTGGATAGGGTGAAGGCACTATTTAAATGTGTGGCACATGTATCCTTATCGCTGGAGACATGAAAAGAGTCATTTTGTGTTATCTATAAAATGGAAAGGACATTTAAAAATTTCATTTACGGTAATCCACTTCACTTCCCAGTAAAACACCTAGATTATTGCTACTATAATAAAATGTTCTTATTAAAATTTTGTAATCTTTCCACTCTCTCACTTATAAATACTGTTGATAGACAAATGTAGATTTTTTTTTCCTTCAGTTGCACATACAGTTCATGAACTGCAGCAGAACACATGAAGAGCAGGGTTTTAATAAAAAACAATTCTCTTTAATTTCTAGTAAAAGAATACAAAATAAAAGCCAATAAGTATTGGTAATCATGAAAGGCTAAATAAATTACCATCTGAAATCATAATGTAACCTCATTAAAGAAAAATATGATTTTTTCCAAAGTAACAGTGTCATTGTCACATTGAGCCACCAAGAGCTATATTATTTAAAAGAAATCGTAAATGTGTGACGCAGAGTTCTTGGTCTGCTTGATGAAACCACACAATATCAGAGGTCACATTGCTGCTAAAAATGTGTTAAAAATGTATCTTAAATTTCATCTGTGCTGTATGGATGATTTAAAAAAATGTACAGGAAATACAATGTTTTCAGACACTCCAATGGAAAGAGTTCATTCTCTTGAATACTTTAAAAAGTATTCATTCCTTTTAAAAATTCTTCACATGAAAGCAATTTCAGGATTCTTCTTCCTCAAGTGCTCCTGGTGGCTGGCATGGCAGTGCTGGAGATAACCCATATTCCACTTCGTTTAATATTTAAAAGATATCACTTAACACTTCCCTTTTCACCATGCATGGAAGAGACCTTCACTGTTTCCCCGATATGTGGGGTTTTTTTCTATTTTTCTCTTCAGAAATTTCTCTGCAAAAGAGAAAATGTTATGTAGGCTGCTCGGGAGAAGAGTTTTAAACAGTGGTACAAGTGCAAGTGATGCAAGTAGAAGGAGCCTTTTTGCTGAATTATAATTCAGAGCTCTTCTTGCTTGTAACTTCTCCAAATGTAAGCATTATAGTTTCCTGACTTAGACTTTCTACAAAAGGAATAAAAAAATAACAGAAATAATTTCTATTTTTCTATTGTAGTTTGAATAAGTAAGAAAGCCCAGTTTTCCCCAACTGAAACAATGCTGCAGCTCTGATGAATGACTAGTACTTATTCAGCTGTCTTGCGTAGTTAAGAATAGTCACCTGAATGTTCATTGCTTATTAAATTGTACAAGAAAATACTCTTAACTACAGTTGCACCATTATTCACCTCAGCAACTTGCATGTCCTTACAGAGCCCATCATCCAGTAAGAGAAGTGGATCCTTTGTTTCATTGCAGAATCAGGCCCCGTCTGAATAGATTCTGAAGATTTATTTGCCAGCTTTATGGCATACATTTCTCACCTCCTTAGTGATGTAAATGAGGAGTGTATTTGTGGGTCGATGCAAGGAAGAGTTAGTGCCATGTGGGCAGTACTGTCATGTAGGGCTTCTCACCCTTGGGTTCTTGCTTTTGCCATGAACGTGTGTATGAGAAAAGCCAAGTATGATGGGAGAAAAAGGAGGAGTTTGTTGATTTTTATTTCATGATTTTAGAGTTTTCAGCCTTCTAAGTGCTACTGGTATGTAAAAGTCGTGAACCTGAAAGATGTGGCTTCTGGCACTGTCTGCTTTTTTTTGTGCTTAGGAAGTCCACACAGAAGTCCTCCAAAGGCTTATGTAAATCAGTGGAATTTCCAGCTGTAAGTCATATTTGCCCAGAGAATCTCTTGTCTGCTTAGAGAGCAGTTAAAGACTTCTTCCCTTCTTCCGTTGTCAAAACTAGAAATTTTGCTGTGGCTCACAGCCAAGTACGGGATGGTAGCACACAGCGCTTCTCAGGTTTCTATGCAAGTCATGAGCCGCTACCTTTTCATAACTAAATGGTTTGTGAATGGTGTGGAAAATGCAGCTTTATGGAATTACTCCTAGAAGTTTGTTTGGCGGTGATGATTTTTAGTGGAATTAAAGTGTGGTCTTCTAAATGTCCTATCTGGCTGCTGGAAAGAAAACACTATTCTCTGATCATTGTAATACTAATAGTGCTTCAGAGAAAAGAAACAAAGCTAGGAATAACTTAAGAAAGGGTTGTTTGAAAGAAGAAAAAGAAAAATGCTTAGGTACGGCATGTTTTAAAACATTATTAATAGTGTGCGTTATTGAAATGGTCTTTCATAAAATGCATTATTTTGGTGCTATGATAAATTCTAATACTTGAGCATACGATGGAAGAAGAAATATTTAAAAATACCTTTCTTCTGCTGTCTATGTATAGTCACAGGTTTTTCACCTTTCCTTGCATGCTCATCTGATGTATTTTATCCTAGATTACCTCACTGGTCCCAAGAAAACCCTTTTGGTAATATTGATAACCTAATATATGACAGATTTTGGTCATTATTATTTCATTTAGTGGTCATATGTATAGACCAAGAGGGAATCTGAATATTGATTTCACTGAATGGCTAGTAACAATGATTTATGACTCAAGGATTCAGTGCAGTGAGCCAAACACAGCAGAGATTATATCTTAGGTGCCACCATTGATATTGATTCATATTTCACTGCACAATGATTAGGCCATGGTCTCACAGATGTTAACATTAGAGCAATACTCCTCTCTAAGCAAAGCTCTGCCCAAACTGCACCCAGTGCATGGTGACTATATCTGTATGCCTACTGCTTCTGGCTCTTTAAAATGGTAAATATTTTTCAGCTGCTTATAAAGAGTTGATATTTCTCAGGTAATAACAAAGGGTTTTGATAAAATTTTTTAAAATAATCGAAAGTGATTGTGCTGCACACTCAAGCTTGTTCCTGAAACTGGAACAATATCATTTATATTGAGTACAGACCACTTAATATGATCACAAGTACAACTGCTAGAAAATGGATGCTTTAAAATGGATGTTAAACCAGAACCTTCATGAATCTTTTTGATCGTATTCCTTGGCACATGCCCAGAAAAGAAGTTTTCAGTGCAGTAGTTTTCAGGAAATTGGTGCTACCAAACTGGAGCTTGTGCATGACTATCAAATGCCGAGTCTGAGGCACGGACATCCCCCAACAGGTCCCGTGTGTTGGGGCTATGCAGCCCCCATTAACCCAGCGACAGCATGGATAAAAGTGTTGCACATGCATGGATAAAAATGTGTTCTTGTCTGCTCTGGCCTGTAAGATCTTGATTTTGTTTTGGAAGTTAGTAACTCGTGGGTGTTTTGCTGGCTTTGTGCTGGTCTGTGGAGTCATCTTACTTCAGTGTGCCAGCTGTGGAAGACAGAATCATAGAACAGTTTGGGTTGGAAGGGACCTGAAGTTATCATCTAGTTCCAACCCCCCTTCCATGGGCAGGGACACCTGCTGCTGGACCAGGTTGCTCAAAGCCCCATCCAGCCTGGCCTTAAACACTTCCAGGAATGTGGCATTGGCAGCCCCACTCCAGAGTCTCACTACTCTCATAGGAAGAGAAGCTGCCAAACATCTACTCTGTATTTACTCTCTTTCAGTTTAAAGCCATCCCCCCTTGTCCTGTCACTGCAGGCCCATGTAAAAAGTCCCTTTCCAGCTCTCATGTGTCCCTTCCGGTACGAGAAAGCTACTATAATATCTCCCCAGAACCTTCTCTTCTCCAGGCTGGTCAGCCCCAATCCTCTCAGCCTGTCTGCATGGGAAGGATGCTCCAGCCCTCCGATCATCTTTGTGGCCTCCTCTGGACCTGCTCCAACAGGTCCACACAACTCTTATCTTGGGGGCCCCAGTGCTGGATTCAGTCCTCAATATCAGAGCTCATCTCCCTGCCTCAGCCCAGGGCCCAGCGGCCATAAAGCAGATCAGGTGTGTTGAAATCCCTGCAGTCAATTAGAGAAACACCGTGTCGCTTCACAGGTACCGACATGTCTGACCACAGTCCCAGGACTTAGCTCTGTTTGTTTTGTTTCTCAGTCTACTTCCACTTCAAACAAGTTCTCATCTGTGAAAAACAGTGGAGGGGAAGGGGAAAAAAAAAAAGAGATCAGCTAAGTGGCATAACAGCTTTGAGAAATACAGGCCTTTGCAAAGCCTTGTCAAGGCTGTCAACAAACAGTTTCCTGTCTTACAAGACTGCTGTGTCTTGGTTGATGTTAGTCTAGTGATTTTTTTTTTCCAAGGGAAAGAAATGAGATCTTTAATGTAAATAGATTATTTTGAGGATTTCTCTTTTCTGAGAAGTTTGAAAAGCCTTTGAATTTTCTTCAGCTGTTACAATTGCTTCTTTAGGTTTGTCATATGGTTCTCAGTGTTTTTTTACAGATACTCATTATTTTTGTGTTTATTTTTGATGTTCATAAAATCTGTCCTACATAGGTTTGAAAATGAGAGCTATTTGTTTTGCAGTTTAATGAAGAGAATGGCAAACAGCCTCAGACTGTGCCTCTGGTGTCCACAGTGATCAGCATATTTTACATGCTCAGCGTGACACTAAGATATTACAGCCGATAACGGTTGTAATTGACTTACAGCATCCCTTTCCCTCCCACCTCCTTTGGATGGTGGGGATTTATCTTGGAGTCCCCAGGAAGCTGTAGTGACACAGAGGGCAGAAATGGTAGAAAGGTTTTACCTGCACTGCTTGAGTGGAGGTGGTCTCACGTAGCAGCACAGTGTCAATTCGGGTGAAATACAGGGAATTAGCAGCGACGATTGAGTGACACCCCCCATCTGCCCCTGCCCCCTCTTGATTCTGAGCATTTACCGAAGGCAAAACGAGAAATTCAGACTTGGCAAAAGGAGAGTGCCTGGAGCCAAAAAAGAAAGCCATTCTTATTAGTGCTAGCAAAGGTTTACTTTGCTGGCTTATTGAATGAAAATTCCCTAGAGTGTCCAGGCTTTATCCTATGTTAACAAGGGGCAAAGCTGGCTTGTTGGAAATGGACCACTGTGTAACGTGTCTGTGAAACACGAGAGTGAGGCCAAGCTGAACTAGAGTGCTGATGAGAAAGGAAAATCTTTGTCTTTTCCTCTCAAATCCTATTTATTTTCTCTGTGAATGATTGTGGTAGACCACTGAGGTGCTGGGGACTGATAGACTAAATTGTGATGTTCCGCTGTTAAAATAGTGTCAGTGCACTGTTTAGTGTCATGCCTTGCATAGGTAGATTGGGTATTTTGAATCATCCATTACTCTGATGAACTGGGAACTCAGGCTGGTGTGGGATCGGTGTTTCTGGGGTCTTTGTCAATTTAGGATACGCATTTATTGCTCACTGTTTCAGGCATTCCTCAGGCATGAGCATGTAACTTCAGAGCACAATGCAGCTGAATGCATTGAAGTAATTTTTTTGTAGCAAGATTGTATGACCTTGGTCAAGTCTTGTGCTTACTGTGTTATTCCCTCCCCTCATACTGTATTCTTTCCATGTAACTTGGGGAGGAATGTTTTGGGTTAGAAATCCAGTGTTCAAGGTGACAATTAATAGGGACTGTTGAATACGGAAATGTAGATAAGACTCCCTGCTACCTTTAGAGCATTAAATGGCTTTTAATGGAAAAGAAGTCTTTGTTAGCCATTTCAGATGGAGGAGAGTTAGCCTTTCCTTTCTCCTGGCAATATGCAGCTGGTTTCATTGGAGCAGATCAGGCACTGATTGTTTACCATAGGTAGTAGAAGGAGGCTAACCAGATCAGCACAGAGTCTTGCTTGTATTCAGGGCTTTTTTTGTTAGGTCTCATAGGTAAAACTCATAACCCGATTTTCTACGATCTGGTACTGTAGCGCTAGTGGAGTTATTAATGTAAATCAATTTTTGAATAAGCGTATTGAAAACTTAGGAATAACTCACACTGAATGCATCTGAAGATACGCTCAGTGTTGAAAACTAAGCTGCATCTCGTTGCAGTTATGTAGAAAACGGTAGCTCTTGGATCATAAACAATATTAATCTCATGGAGTATTTTACTAATGCAGCTTAGACAGTTTCACTAATCACACTTCACTAATTAAATTCTTATGTTACAGATTATAGGAAGTTTAACTTCTTGGTTTTTTTTAAATTGGTAAAGCCTCACGATGGGAAAGCACGTGGACACATGATTTCTCAGGAGACCTAGTAGTCTATTATACTGTATGAATATATTTCTACTCACCCTTGCCTTCTCTTGCCCCTCCTTTCCTCAGCAGAATGGCTCATATATATTACAGAATTACTTAGTTTCATAAACTGGGTTATGAAAGGCAGTGGGGGGTGCTGCATGTGTGGCAAGGTAGGTCACACAGGATTTATAAGAAGGACTGCCTGGTCCTGCTAGCTCCTTGCATGCATGAGCTGTGCAGCTATGCCTGATATTCCTTATCTCTCCGTGCCTCATCATCTGTAAAGCTAGTATAAATTTTGTTTCTGTAATAGGGGTGTTAAAGCTTCACTGAGGTTGCAAGTGCTCTGCGGTGTTTCTAAAATGATTTGGAAAATTAAGCACTATACTCTAAAACACATCAGCATTAGTCTGAATGACTTTTAGCTAAAGAAAAACATACTTGCTTAGCTGGAGAGATCTCTGTGTTCTCCTTTGTCTTAATTGACTGAAAAGCTGGGTAGAACAGGAGGGAAAAGGCAGCTTTTGAGCATGCTGTGTCAGTTGTCCAGAAGCTCTTAAAAGACCCTTTTTTTGGCTTTTGAAAATAAAACCTTGGGAAGGTTAAGCAGAGTAGAGTTGGGACACAGCAGTCCTTTAGAGGTCTTTCTGTTCAAAGATAAAAGTATTTCAAGGAGCATGCTTGGAGCAGCTTTCTCTTATCTCTGGGGTGCTCTTGAGCAATGTTGTGGGGAGAGGGATGGCCAACAGTGGCATGTATTCTGCAGCGGTCGTGTTCTGTCTGTAAGAAGTTTCAGAAGCACAGAAGAACAAGGAAGCGAGGCAGGGGCACTAAGATATTCGGGACTTGGAGCACAGCTTATGAATACAGTATGAAGAGATGCCCAGTACCTTTGCAGTGTACAGGTTTGAACATTAACATTTCTATTCCTGATCTAGCCTTCTTTAAGAGTGCATTTCAGAAGAATCTTAACAAGGTGAACCACTCGACTTCCAGCAGGGGGTTGGGTTTTTTTCCTGTGGGAGATTGCAGTATGGCCCAGAGGTAGAGATTTAAGTTACAACTGAAATTTTCTGGGCAGCTTTTATTGCACTCTGAAATTCAAGCAAGATTTTGCTCTAGGGAGTTTCTCTCTGCCCCACCCACAGGCAGTCAGCGATGCAGAGAAAAGGTTTATTAAGGTCTGAGGGGAAATAACTTATTTGCACAGGACAGCCACTCGCTGTGGTCTCCTTTTTCTGTTCGCAAAGAAGTAACTTAATACATCTTTTCCTGCTTCTACTTGTTTGGTTTGGGATTTGTTGTTGTTGTGAGATGCCACCGCCAGTCTCTGTATCACTGATAGATGGATGGTCAGAAGGACCTGGCTGACAGCAGAGTCTTTAGTCCGAGTGCTCTCTGGCTCCAGCTCCTGTCTGGATGCCTTTCTCAGGTTTAGCTTTTGTTATACTGATGAATGGTTGGAACTGCACTGTTCTTTTACTTGGAGCCACACAGAGTTTCTCAAATATAGAGGCTCCATTAAAATTTGTTTGTTGTGAACATGTTAACTTATTCAAAAGAAAAGAAGCAAACCCATACCCTATTGCATCAGTTTTCAAACACTGTTTCATTTTTTTCCTTGGGTTTTTAGAAAAACATGTGGTACTGATAATCTGGTAGGGGCTGGTTAGTTTTTTTTGAATTCTTTTTGCAGCAACACACTGAGTTAAATTCCAAGTCTGTAGGGTACAGCAACATAAAGAGAACAATATATTGTACAAAACACTTAAATTTGTCCTTTAAAATGTTCTCAATTTCTTCTTAATTGAATAGTTTCTGCTGCTTTTGGTATTGCAAAGGCATCAACATCTTTTCAGAAACTGTAGGTCCTTATGAAAGTAGCTAAGTCAGTTTAGAAGGTCAAGAAGTCTTACTCAATTGAAAAAAAAAGTATTTGGCATACATTTTGCAACTATTTCCTAGGGAGATGCTGAGTCTTACAAGTGATGCTTTGATTATTGTTTTTATTTTGAACATAACTCTTTCCTCCCCCCTCCAATTTAAAAAGGCCCACAAGGAAGTGATGACTTTGAGGCTGATAAAGCACAGGTATGTTAGTGTCTGCTTGAAGCTGAAGAAAGACGTCTCAAAATCTGGGACTGCAGTGATATGTTATAGAAATAATGATGACACTTGAGTCTCAGGAAGTCCAAATCTTCTGGGCAGACTGGGAACAATCAGAAGGCTGATTTAATTTCGTTTTACGCCATTATTATTCATCATCTATTCTCTTGGATTATTCTGATTGCTCACTGAAATTATGCTGATTAGTCTGTAGTGTGTGTGAAATAGTTTTATGATTTCTCCTTTGGGTGCTACAGGTGAAAAATTAATCCAAACTCTTCCCAAGCTACTAGTTGAGCTATCTCCAGGGCTTTTTTTTGGAGATCATAGTGGCAGTGTTTTCTTCTTAACTCAGCAGGAGCTCCTTTGCAATTCTAATTTCTGCTGAATGCAGTGCATCCTTTGTGGACTTTTAGATTTATTTTCTTTTAGTTGCAATACAGTCTCAGCCCAGTGTAAAAGACCTAGAGCTACAATGGGACTGTCTCTTCGTAACCTCTTCAGGGTTGTCCTGTATCACCATCTAAATTAAGGTCACAACTTTTACCTCAAGGCCCATGAGTGTGTGCTGGGGGATCCACGCTCTGGCCCTCCTGCACTCGGTTTGCTGTTGCCTGCTCCTTGTTGAAATATGTGCGGAAAAAAAGTGCCTGTGACTGAAGAACACCTGTCTGTAGTTGGAAATTGGAAAAATTTTTATGTATAAATAAACATAAAATCATTTGGTTTCAGATGTCAGTTTTCTTTCATTTCCCTGTGCGAGGAATCACAAGCACACTTGTGTTGTGAGAGGGTATTGCTTCCACTTCTCCTAAAGAGGAGCCAAGTAAAGAAACCTGCTTGGCTATTTAATAATCTCCACAGTTACACTGTCTTCACTGAGGGATGGAGAAATTGCTCCGTAATGTCTTCTGTTAATTCCCATCTTTATCTCCTTGGGCAGAAAACTTGAGTGTTAGTCTTGCTGTTTGTGTGCTCAGGGAACAAACTTATCATTGATTAACATTTACTGATATATACTTTCTAATTCTGAAAATTATCTACATTTCATAGAATTTTTGTATCTGACATTTTGTGCTCTTCATCCTTTCCATGTCTCCTTGCCAAAAGGGTAAATGTGTTTTTAAAGCCCTTAACATACTCTAGTACTCATAAGAATCATAAGTGGCCCTTGGATTCTGCCACTTAAATTTTTACATAGTCTTTGTTACATGGTTTCAAAGTAACATTAATTTCTGATATCTCAGCAATACATCCAGGCAGTCCTGTTCGTTTATCTTGGAAAGACCAAGCCGATGTGACACCTGGCTCAGCCCTTTGCATCTACGACTGCTGCAGTGTTCGGTGTTCTCCAGAGTTGTTTCACATGTCTGCAGTACGCAGAGCCAGCTTTCTACTTAAAAATAATTTGTTCTTCTATGGATGTTAATTTTTCTCTAGCTTCCCAAACTCTAATAGTCGGGGCTGAAGCACGACCTAGCTTCACACAGTGAGATATGAAAGAGGATGTGTGTAGTTACTCAGCTGGCTGGTGAGAGAATAGAGTCATTAGCAAAAGGGAGCACTCTGCTGTCAAATCTTCTACCACAGCTACTGCACTCTATCACTGTAATTATATTTTTCAAATGCAAATGATAGCTTTAAGAATTCTTCCTTTGGTATGTCGTTTACAGGAGCAGTACAGTTGATTTTTCTCAGTAGGAGACAAATCTTGTCTGAGGCTAAGGACAGGAGAAGGTGTCATCCATTGTTTATTCCCATTTCTCTGAAGATGTTTATTGCATAGAAATACAGCTAACTGTGGAGACGTTTGAAGGGCTGCCTCACCAAGCAGGGTGTTTTTGTCAGCAAAGCAGCTGTTGCTGCCTCTCATCCAAGGAGAGCAATCCATGTGTAGCATGAAGGGAACGCCAGAACCATGGCAGGGAGCAGCCCTGCCCAGCCTTCCTGCTGAGAGGAGTTGCTGTATTGTTCTCAGCCGCCCCATGTTTCAGATCCCCAAGAAATGTGGCAGTGCCCTAGATTTAATTTTACTATGGCTCTTTGAGGTGGAGAAATGCAGGTTCTGTCAGATTTGTGGGGTCAGAAAAGCTTAGCCTACTCATCTACAGGTCTGATTTCTTATATTCAGTGAAAATGTTCTTGTGTCAGGTTTTTTTCATGTATCTTAGTGCAAATACATCAATAACACTCATACTTTCAACTTTAACACATATCATTATTTGGCATTGTGTTTAGCGATCATTGACCTTGAGAGATTACATCCCGGAAACCTGCCAAATTCCCAGCTACAGTACAGGCGTACTATCAATTTTTACTAAAAATTTCCATCTTCGTGTGAAGTAAAATTTGGTATTCCAAATTATTGGTGTTCAGGTACTGATGGATTTTTTTCTCCTTTTCTTCCAAATCCTCTGCTATTCCAGGTATGAAGATGAATAATGCAGACCACTGGTTTCGATGATGCTGGGCGTTTATAACTGGATTCATTAAGGAATACAAAGAAAATTCTTACAGGGATCAATAATGGTGTCTTCTGGCTGCAGAATGCAAAGTTTTTGGTTTCTGCTCATTATCAGCTTCCTGCAGTGTACTGAAGGTAAGTTTTAGTTTATTTCTTACTTGAGTTTGCAGATGAGTTAAATGGACTGTACAATTAATTTCTGTTAGATAACTTGAAGTTTGAGGATGTCAAACTAAATGTATCTGTAGCATATTTTACGTTTAATTTATAGGACTCAAATTGTCCCTTTTTAATGAAGAAAAGAAGAAAATATATTTTTTGGATTTGATAATGTCAAATGTTGAAACTGAAACACAATGTTCAGGCAATTGAAGTGACAGTGTTAATAGCCTTGATTGGTAGGTGCCTTATTTTTGGATTCTTCCTGTGCATCCTTCCTTTTTCTATTCTCATTGCAGAACCATTTAGAAGAACTGTATGGATATATTGAATGTGATATAAAACAACTGAATGAAATGCCCATTTTACTTTTCTAATTTGGTTCACTGAAAATAAAATGGCAAACACTTCATTAAGATTAGTGCTATGCAAGTTAAATTTCAGGAAATAAAACTCAAAGTTCATACAGAAATAGCATCTACTTGAAAATATTTTTGCTTTTTTTTAGAAAAAGGAAAAGTACTTCACTGCTATCAAATGTGTTTAAAATAGCTGTTAAATTAAAGAGATGAGGAAGGAAAAAGATTTTTTAAAGAACTTGCATTATCTATTCTTTATCTGTTTTTCTTTATAAACTATACTTTATCCAGTTAGTCTGTCTCCACAGCAGTTCTTGTGGCCCTTTTAATAAACAGAGGAATACAAATGAGTGAACATGAAAACACAATTTATGAATTCTTAATTAAAAATATTTGTATAGAACATGAGGCTAGTTTTGGGTGTAAGCATTTTGATTGACTAGATTACAGGTGAAAAGATTGGTTTAGTAATAAAATAGCATCTCCATGCCATCTCACGTTATTCTGTAATCCATATGTAATATATTGACTTCTTTGGTGCATCTGTGTCATGATCTCCCCAGCTTTTAAAGCAGATACACACCCTACTCTGTCAAAATTTTTTTAATTTTAAGGCTAGATTTTCAGAAATACTTCAGGAAAGCTACCCTACCTCCCCCTCTCTTTTTTCTTAAATCTGTGTAAGTGAAAAGGAGTTATTATATAAATAAAAAATCTCTAAAAAAGACAAAGATCAAAAATTCAAATATTTTATGCAGTCTTCCACTCTCACTGCGTAATTTCCTAAGCTTTCTTTCTAGACTTACACAGCTCGGGCTGTGCTGGGCTGTGCTGACAGACGAGCTTTGCTGAAATAGGTTGTTCATCTGCATGTGTGAACATACACATCTCTCTGGGAGCGTGTCCTCGGAGGCTTCGTGAAGGTTCCTGAACTTGGGGAAGTCTCATTTCACTTAAATAGCTTTCGCAGTCAGTTTCCCATCCCTCCCCTCCTTAAATATTGCCAGGACAGGGTTGGAAACTGGCATTTCCCAGCGCAAATCTTGGATGGTTTCATCCTTGGTGGAACTCCTGATGTGCTGTACTCACCTGTCTAGGAAAGGAAGTACAAACAGCTGGAAGGTGAAATGCTTTTCAGCCTCTTTCATAGGTAGGAAAGGTAAATGTGGATTAGGAGATTGGAGTTATAAACTTTATGACTGACTGGTTTGGTAATGACTGGTAATAATTATAAATGCACTTACATTGCAAAAGTGGTTGCACTGGGAGAAACCTAAGATGTAGGAAGTTGAGACATCTATTTATGGAGCTTTTTTCTGATGTTCTAAAATATTAAGGATTTTTTTGTTATTATTGCAATTGTTTCAAATTCCTCTATAATGCATTTTACTAACATTCAGGTACTTGCAGTTTAATGTGTGGTGGTTGAAAACATTTGAAAGCAGAAAGGAAAAGCAGGCAAACAACTTTCTGTGGTTTGGTTACAGTTGCAAGCAGCATGCTGTGAAAAGTGTTTTATCTTCTGAGTTTGGAAAGGAAAAAGTCAACTGAGAACTTCTGCAGATTGAATTTCTGCCATTTGCAGAAAGTTAATTTTCATTGTCATCCGTAATATTTCAAGTTCATTTTGTACTGTCCCTGTTTTTCTTGCTTTTAGTAGCCAGTAGCAATCTTTTGATGCTTCAGTTGTGAATTCACTTTTTAAAAGTCTATACAAGAGCTGCTTTTTCAGCTAAAAGAAACAGGGAAGGAAATTGGGAGCAGATAACAGAATCATACCAAATTAATTGTAAATTCTTAAAATAAATGAAATACTGTGGCTCTGTATACTGGGAATGAATATTAATATAGAGTTGGCTTCCAGCCACAGAAGAAAAATGAATACTGCATTATTACACTTTCTCACAAGATTACATTGCCTTCTGCTTCAGTAATAAGAGATGCCAAGTATAACATGCTTTAGTAGCACTTCATGCCTGGAAGTATGAACATGAACAAAGGTTAAAATAAGAGCATCTAACTTTTTCTAGAAATAAGAAAATCTTTAATTCTCTTGCTTGGAACGTCGGTTTTTTTATAGAAATCTGATGTGTACATGAAGGTTGTTGCAACTACTGGGGGAGATGAAACCTGGCTGAATTCCCTGCTGCTATGTTTTAATGTTTCTGTACAGTTTAATGGAGAGGAAGGGGGGGTTAGGATCCTGGGTGTGGACAAGTGATTCATTTGTTCATATAATGAAACATTTTCCAATCAAGAAAAGGCTTCATTACTCTCACAGCCTTAACTTTAACTCACCAGGGAATTAGCAAGCAGGCACAGTTATACGAAGGCTGTAATTTTCTTTTAGTGTCGCCTATCCAAACAGGAATCGTTATCTTCAGATAAGACGGTCTTGGTTTTGCTTTTTTTTTCCTGGCTATGCAGTCCAGATGGGTTTGCTTCTGAAGCAGTCCTTTTCTTCAGGTAAAATGCAGCTGGAACACACAAGTACTGACAGCTGGATGGGAAAACCACACTGAGTTATTATACACTGCTGGTGCCTCTGATCAACAACAGGTCAATATTCTCGTGTTTGTTGTTACTGCCATCAACAGCAGGCATTGCAGCCCTAAATGAGGACGAGACAAGAGGCTGGAAAAAGGAATGAAAAGTTCAAGTCATGAGCTGGAATATTATTAATCTCATTTCTGAAAGTTATTTTTCTGTGCCTTTTTCTAGCATGTTCTGTGTAGTCATGTCTCTTTCAGACCACGGTTCCATTACAGAAGGCAGACTGAAAGGACTGCCTTGGGCAGCAGTTTGGCTCGGGTTTGGGCAGGTGGCCTGGGGACTGGGGCAGAGAGGATTCCCTCTGTGTCCATCCCACGCTCCGCTCTGCCGAGGGGCACCTGCTCTTGCCAGTCCCCCGCAGTTGAGTCCCGCACCTTTACTCACCTGTTTCCTACCAACTCTAGGAAATTAATTACTTTTGACACCACCTCTTTTTTCCCTCGTTTTTTCCCCTTCTTAATTAGGTGAAATCATCTAACAAGTTAAAAATTATCTGAGAAAATACAGAAAGCCAGAGAGTGAGATCACACATGTCTTGTTTCCATAGCAAAGCAGAGTAGAAAGCTTATTATATGTATTATTGGTTTCTCTTCAAGCAAGTTAAGACAAATACACTAATATGCATATGAAAAAAATATGTCAGAGCTAAACATTCTGGTGAAGATTGGTTTTTGGACTGTGCAGGTTTTGATATTTTAAGCTTTATCTTGCTTACAAAGTCCACCTTTTTGACTAGCTTTTGATGCCGTTTGTTTTTATTCTCTTCTGCTGCTTGAAAAGAACAAGTGCTTGAGAAGCACTGAAATAATTTTGTTTGCTAACATTCTATTTTAATCAAGGTTTAATACAATTTTAATCATTTTATTATGAATTATTATCTATGCTTTGTCCAAAGGAAGAAGCATCATGCTTTCATTATCTATTTAATTCTCTTTTCCTAAATGGAATTAATGTTTTTTAAAGAAACCTGGCTTGTCTTTACTTCTGAATGTTTGTTTTAATGAGCATTACACTGAAAAAGATATAGTCCTGTAAATTCCAGTTATACCAGCCAAAGAGCTGAGTGCTGAATTGGAAGCAGTTTTAAGTGAGTATTCAATGTTAGTGCATTTATTAAAGAAAAGACATACTAAATACAGATAACGTGCTTTGGGGCACTACAAAGATATTTGCTATTTTAGTGTACTACTTCAGCTCTTCAGCTTCCTGTCAACCCACTCAGACATGGAGTGTCTGATGCACATGGCACAGGTACTGAACAAACTGTAAAAGCGTATTAGTTTTCCTACACTTTTACTGGAGAGTATTAGTAGGATTTTGCCCAGGATAAAAATTACGAAAAATTTGTACCATGGACTTGAGTAGAAATCAACTTCTGTTCATTAGTGGATTTGGGTTCTGCAAGGAGTGAAATCCATTACGGAGTCACACCACAGCAAATAGGAGCTCTAGTTTTATTTCTGGCCAGGGAATTTATCACAGTGAGAGCTCTGACAGGCACCCAGTTAGCAGGAACTGCTTGCTTTACAGAGGTTGCGAAGCATCCTTGAGCACACCCAGCGTGCTAAGGCCAGACAGGGATTGCCTGCCCTTTGGAGGATCACTCTAATAAGCCTAATGATATCTTTATTTATATCATGTACATCTGAGGTGGTTTAGGGTTCTTTAGCAAATGTTTGGGTTTTTTTTCTTGATTCGTTAATGCAGATTACGCAGAATTTTTCTTTAGAAAGCAGCTGCTGCACTGGGTCCTGTTTTCTATCCAGAAAAATCATTCATGCCATTTTTCAGTGGGGTTTTCTGGTGCATACTTATCTGGGACATCTCTCTTTTCTTTTCTGAGGGAGACCCATATCTTTCATATCTTTGAAAAAGAAAATTGCTCTAAACAGTGAGACCAAACTTCTTTTTAAAGAAGAATGTCTGTTAAGTTTTTCAACTGCATTTCCAGAAAATAGAGACTGACAGGCTGCCCAGAAAATCCGGAGATACTTTAACATGCTGGCAGGGAATTACCTTTTATATATTCCCAGAGCAGTGAGGTCTGCAGGATTCTATGCTGTAATGTTGCATTTTTTAAAACCAAAGCAAAACCATCACTATTTTAAAATGTAGAAAAACCGTGTGGAAGAATGCATGAAGAACCATTTTAAATATTGTACTTACATTTAAATGAGAATTTGCGAGGAAGTGTTAATGTAGGAGTCTTACATTTTAAGCAAAGAAAAGAATATAAATGTATAATTACTATGAGATGAGTAATAATATTACTATTTTGATATGCTGTCTTCTCAGTTAGTGAAAAACATTCTCCTTTATGGGGGGAGATTTTGCATTTTCTTGGGTTGTGTATTCAGAAGAAGAAAAAAATGCCTGTAATGTGTAAAGTGATAGAAATGCAATGTGCTGTACTAAGGGCAGATGCTGTATTTTTAGAGCCCTCTAAGCTCTGCTTGAGTTTGCTGTCTTCAGTTGCCATAACCTTGGTGGGTTCTCAGTGGGTGAGGTTAGCTGTGCTGATGACCAGTGCAGTGAGAGGGGATTGACTTAACCTTCAGCTGACCTGCACTGCCTCCATTGCCTAAGGGCCTTTTATTTGATTAAACACAAATCTGGGAATATTTTAGATTGGTTTATTATGATAAAGGACCTTTGCAGGAACACGGTAGGAGAATCTGAACATGTCTTTTAAAAAACAAATATGTTTCATTAGTATTCCATTACTAAATATGGGAAAATATAAAATTTATTTTTTAATTAAGAGTTGTATTTTAAAAATCTTTAATTATTTTTCAGTTTTGCTTTTTCTCGAGTGGAAGAATGCTGCTTGTCTTAGTAACAAGGTTTTTATATAGTTTTAACATTGTTTTACATTGTACTTTCAGGTCATAGTGTTAAATGGAAGTATAACTGTCTGAAGCATCTGATATCAATGAATGCCTCAGCACTGGCTTTCTTATTGCATTTAGTGTCCTGATGATCAGATTATAAAAATTATCATGAAGTATAATGATTTTAGATTTAATATTTTTTGCCAAATTCTACAAGTGCATAATGGGTTTTATACTTGCAAGTAGATCCACTGATACTCATGGTCTACCTCTGTGAGTAAATGGCACGGAAAGTGATAGTCTGTGCTAATTGTATATTGCATGGATGGATGTCTTGATAGCAGGAAGCATATATGGAATGAAGGCACTACAGAAAAAGGATTTACACACAAAGCTCTAAAATATGTTTCATGGATGTGCCTGCTTCCATGCTTCTGACAGCATTCCAGATCATGTTACATGAGGAAGACAAAACCATTTACAGAGAGCAGTTCTTGGCTTGTCCGTCCATATCCTCATTAGAAAAGTACTTACTAGTATAGGAGCTCCTAACAATGTCAAAGACACACTTAAAAACTGTCTGGCCTTTTGCAGTGGTTAGCTGGTGTCATCTTTACTCATCAATATCGTTTTTGTAGAAGAGTATTTATAGTTGCTCCTTGTGACCTTTTTTTGTTGTTGTTGCTTATTATGTTTGGGTTGATATTTCAAATGAGACTCATGAATGCTGGATACTTTTCCATTAATCATATTTCATTTTTTTCAGGAATACTACATTTTTTACATTTTTAACACAGCATGTATTTTGTATGTATACCTCTGTAGATGAGCCATACCTGAAATCCACAGACATAATCTGATAAATTAAATATACAGTTCTTTCTGCTAGTAGGAGCTGGAAAAACCCTTTTGTGCAAGGTGTTCCAAATTTCTGCCGTTCCAGAAAGAATCTCAAACTACTGCACTGGCTTTCAAAACCCAGTTGTGCTAAAGCCCTTTGTGTTTCTGTAATCTCTGTCTCCTTGCTTTCATTTGAAGTACAAAGAAATGGAGTTGTATGAATGTTAGCTCTCCTTATGTCTCCTTCTTTCAGTCAGGGAGTCAATTCATCCATGTCACAGTGACATCAGGGCAACCCATGTAAATACACATGGGGGTGTTGGCAGTGGTAGGGGAGATTCCCTGGCTATTCCTTCTGAGCTTGGACCAGTCCAGGTGCTTGGGAATGTTTCATTCTCTTTGTTTTCTCAATTTATAGTAGTATAATAACCCCTGATGTTTTCTCGGTGTATAAAAGATGTGTGGGGGAGACTAGATGGGAAGCAAAATGAATTTTTTTTATCTGTTGCCTGAGCAACCCATACATGTGAGAAACCCAGGGGGACCACATAACTTTCAGTTGTTGGATACAGCACTTGTCGAGTTTTATGAGGGATCTTGACGATGGAAGGAAAGCTGGCTTTTGTGTTCTCCCTTGTCATGGATTTTGATGTCTCTCTGTGGAGTTGGGTAGTTTTGTTCTCTTCCAGCAGAAAGTACAATTAATGCAAGGTGCTGTTTGAGCAATTTTCTTGTTAAATTTGAATTAGGTAGTTCATTTAGGAAACCTGAGAGGAAGTTGACACTGAAACCAGATTCGCCTGTGCTGCACTTTTAGTTGGAAAAGCGATGGGAAATGTTTGCCTTTTATAGGCTTCAGCGCTATTTCACGTCGCTCCTGTTTTAACCATCTCTTGAATGAGCTTCAGTCAGATTTTCCTGTTTGCACTGATCCTGTGCTTATGATTTGCCTTTTGCAGTATTTCTCCCACTGAGCAACCCTCGTTCCTTTCGCTTAGGCTTGCGAATTGCCTCCAATTGCAAAAGGTTACTTTAAGAATTAAGTGTGTGTTTATTCTGCAACTTTGTAACATTTGTCATTCAAAGTCTATGGGAAAAGTCTGGGTTTCTGGCTGGGAGCTGATCATGCTTTTTAGTGGCTTAAGATAAATATGCTTTTAGTAAACAAAGCTGAACAGTTTGTTGCTTGTGCTTTTGCATCATTTAATTTGCAACAGGTGAAACTGGCATGCGTGAAGAGTGAAGCGTGGAAAGTACTAGAGGGCAAACGGGTGGTTTGTGATGTGGATTATTACCCATAAAGATGGATAGGGTCCACGAAACATCACTTCATGTATTAATGCACCAGCTGGAAAAAAAAAATCTATCAGCATAGTATATCATGCATAAACTGCTTGGTTTAGGCCTTCAATTCAAATCCTGCTCCGTAATACCCTTTAAATCTTCTCTATCTTTATGCTAGTCTAAAGATCTATATATGTACATATATCTTCCTACATAGAAAAAGCATTTGTACATTTTTGAAAGTTCACCATACAAAAGGCTGGAAGTCATCCATATGTAAACTGTCTTGAAGGATTTATGATACAGTGTTTTGTTCTGCACTGTAAACTAAGTGCCGACAGAAAAACGGTAGGAAATAAGTCTAATCAGCACTCTTTAGTTTACCAGTTACAAAGCAATCTAAAAATGTACCGGTTATTATATACTTTATATGTAACAATGTAACAATTATTTTTCTGTACAAAGTATTCCAAATTTCACACTGATAAATCAGCAGAGTCCTAACTCAGTCCTGAGAATAATTCCAGTTATGTATTTAATCTTACCTCTTTGATGCAGTTTTCTAACTCTTAGATTTGTCATGAATCCATTTTAACCGTATTTCTATGTTGCCTTCTTTTTAGAAAAGGTTTTTTTGAAGTATGAAGAGAGACTTTCTGAATATTTGCCTTTAAAAATTTGTCATCATGTTAATATCATTTGTAACAGACTCAGTGATTCTGACTTTATTTATCTCAGAGCCTCTTCTGTTTTGTTTCTTTTTATTTCATTTTTTGTGGGGCTGATTAAAAATAAAATAGAAAAATCTAGTGACAATAACTGGAAAAAGCTAGTGAAGAGCATCTTTGGTCAAGGTGTGAATGATTGTGGCATAATAAAAATTCATGCTCTTGAACCTGTTTCCATCTGGAGTAAGGGATCATGTTGTAACAGGGGAAAAAAAAGGTGCATTTAGAAGCATTCGGGGATGTTAAGCAACAATAAAACCCTGTAACCATTTAGATGACAGCAGCTGACTATTTGAATTAACTTTGTGTTTGGCTTAATTTTGGGGCCTAATTATTCCTAACTTACGTGAGTAGATTTCAATTATACAATACTGCAGGGATTTGTAGCTAAGGCAACTAAAGGAATCATTTTACATAAAGTACTTTTGTTCAACTGATTAGGCGGGTAAAAATGGAATGATAGAAAATGGGAATTCTTGTCTGATAAGGCCCAGTGAATTGTTACCAATGACACTATGAAGAAATAACCCAAGGAAATCTCATTATTGAAAATTTTGAGAATTTTTAGCAACACGTTTGTATCTTGATGGGATGGTGTTAGTTAACTGCTCACAAGCAATTCTCCTGAGTGTTAGCAATATCTCTTTCAATAAAATGAAAATGCGTATTTTTGTGCTACTTTGGTTTGGCCTGCATGAGGTAGATTTTTCTAGGAGCTTGTTAACTAAAAGTTTTGTTCTTAGAAGGACTTTTTAATATATATTTATTTATGCCAGTTAAGCATTTAAATGGGCAAAAGATGCTATGTTTACTGCATATTTCATGGTTTAGACATGAAAGCATTTTTAGACATACATCTCCTTTCCAACATCCCATTTCATGAAAATAGTTCTCAATTACGCTACATTCTTAAGATAACCCTCGGGAACTAAAAGTGAAGGAGGTATTGGAATAAATGCCTGGAATCAAATCCTGTTTTAATGCTCACACGCATATATACCCTTCATTGGGAATTAATTTTTCAACAAATTACCTGCATAGTTAGAGCCTAAACCTGGGTAGCTTTATGAACATATATATATAAATAGAGATAGATATTTTGACAGTGTGAACATATACGCTCAGCAAAAATTTCCTTTTTATTCTTTGAGCATTTTTAAAGTCATGTCTCCAAAATTAGATCTGCAGCATAGGTAGGTGTCTCCTTTTGATGATAGTAGACTAACTTCCCTAGACTTAGAATGTTTAATTATGTTTTTGCTTTGTTTCTCAAGCTCAACTTTTTTACTTTCCTCAACCAAAGTATTGAAGGTTACAAGAGTGCTTATTCTGCTGACAACACAATAGCATGTCTGCAACCTGAACTATTAAGTCTGTTTTTAGAGCTGTCGGCTTTGCCCGTGCCCCTTGAATATACACCTAGACCTTACAGTCAGATGCTTTAGGAGAAGCACTGCAGTTGTTTTCTGTGTTGTTGTGTTTAGGAGGTCAGAACTTGGAGTGCCTCTGATGAGGTTAATGTAAGGCTTTGATGCTGTTTAAAGGGAGGAAAAACCCCACTCATAAAGCATATGGTTAAATTGTACAGCAGCAATTTCTGAATTAGATCCCAAATTAATGCTTAAAACAATAAAATTAAACAATGGTAAATGCACATGCATCTTTCTCCTCCCCCTTGACAAGTTCCAGTTTTCTGTGGAAAATACGTATTTTTGATCACATGTCGGCCATTAACATGTTAACGTTACACGCTTTCAATTAGTACTGCTGACAAGTTATTTAGGAAAGTCTCTGGAGCGTGTGGAGATGTGTACAGCTTCTCTGTGTCTGGTGTTTGCTTTCCAAAGTGGAAGTATTAAGATTTAATTATCAGAAGATGTTTGCAGCAGGCAGTGTGCCTTGGAAAGCCTGTCAAGGGCAAGGCTGCAGGTGCCCTTCGTGCACCTGGGCAGGATGACATTCCTGCCCGGGGAGCCATGGGACACTGAGCTGCAGCCTTCCATCTGATGGGGGTCGGAAGCATTGCCTCCTGCTCTGTCACCCCATCAGCTCCCTTGTGGTCCCTCTGGCACCCCTGTGGTGGGCTGATGCAGGAGGCAGGGCTGGCAGGAGACAGCCTTTCTTTCCCTTTTAGGAAGAGTTTTCCCCCAGCCACTTCCCTGAACCGTTTCACCTAGGCATTGTACGACTGGGAGAGGTGTAGGTCATGGTGGAGCTGTCAGGGTGCTTCACCGTTAAATAGATGAAAAACCAGTGAGATCTATGCATCCACTGAAGCTTGGGAAAGCGTTGTGCCAGTTGAATGGGCATTTTCTTTTCAAGAAGGAAAGCTGGTCTAAAACATGTCATTCTTTGTTAGAATACAGTACCAGTTTGACACTCAACATGATTAATGTTCCTTTGCAGGACCCTGTCATTTAAAGTCAGAGTGTCTAGAGCCTGAATCTGCTTGATTTAGTTATGAAGATGGTGAAAAGTATCCCAAATTGTCTGCAAGGGTTTACAAGTGCGGATGTGAACACATCCTTTGTGTCTTTTTAAGGGTGTGGTTGTGTAGATTCAGAGTTGCATCTGATTCCTGTCCTGAGGAGGGAAACAAGATTTTTCCAAAGGGTTCATTTCCCAGATAGGTGAGTTCTTTCAAGAGTACTTTAGGGATTTTAAGAGTGCATGCACTTTTACTGGAACAGAAATTGCCTCATTACATCTCAGTCTTTCAGATTTTATTCTTTTTCTGATAGTCAGTACTGGAAGTCGCAAAAGAAGATGCCAAAATACTTAAATGCACAAAGTAGCCTGCTTGCAGTGTAGATTTTGTAATTATCCACTGTCATTGAGTACCAGTAGATATTTCTTGACTCATTGCTTAGGATAAAAAAAAAGTATTTAAGTTGTATTTTTAGGTTTTGGAGTGCATTACTGTGGCCATGAATCTCCTTGTCCTTTGTCGTCTTTACTTTTTTAAAGACATTATCACACAGTGTATTTCTCCATCTCTCTCTCACTTCTCAATGCATTTCCAGATCATTTAAGGAGAATAATAAATAAAACTGCTGCCTTGTAAATTTTCCTATCCTGTTCTCTTCCTCCCCCCTCTCCATCAGCCTATTCTAAGTACAGTTGCCACCTCATAGACCTCAGCTGTGCAGAGGAAATCATTCTGCTTCTCTGCATTGTCTTCCTTAGCCTTAGTTGGTCACCTAATTCAGCAAACTCGTCACTTCTCACACAAAAGAAGCTTCCTACTTTTGTTGTACTTAAGAAGTTTCTGGTTGTGAAGTCATTGGAAAGCATTTTGGAAAAAACACCTGTGAGTTTAAGATGTTTACAGAACATGGGCGTGGAAAGACATACGACAGGGTCAAGAGACAAAACCAGTCATTATTTGTCAGCTTGTTTAATATTATATAGTGGTACAAGTCATAGTGCCTATGATACTTTACATAGATGCTTTAGTTTTGCAGCACAGCTATAAATTTTGCTATATCTAATTGCAGCAAACTTTTCTGCTCAGCAGTTTTTTTATTCTTGCTGAGCAAGTGGTGTGTTTATATGAAAAATACTTTGATATATAAATTTGGTTTATGGATGTTTAAGGGCTTATAATTTTCCCTTAAACTCAAGCTTAATTTTTTATATATTTTTTTTAATGGAAAGATTTTATGTCCAACACATGCCCCACGAGGAAAGGAAGAAGTTACAGATGGTCCAGAGTAGAGGGTCTGTTTCATACATAAAAACTTCATGTCAGCATTTCAACAGAGCAGTTTCTTGGGGTATCTCTGTTATCACTGACACTTTCACATTGACAAGCATATGGGATGTAGTGCTGAATGTGTAAATTGAAATGATCACATCTAGCATTTCCCTGTACCAGGTGCCAGCTTGCTGCTGCAGCTCTGCACTTAATGTTGAAGGAGGAGTGCTAGGAGCAGTTTCATTTGCTAATTACCTCTTATCTGTAGCACATAGTCCTTGGGCAAACAGCTTAGCCAGGTGTTTTTGGGAACACCTATCTGGACAGTGCAGGACTGCAGGTGGTCCTGTGGTGACAATACAGAGTGCAGAACATGTAAGAAATCTCCATCCATCTGTGTATGAGGTTTTTTTCTCTCTTTTTTTTTTTTTTAAGTCTTTGGTGAAAAACAGAAGACAAATTTGTGAGAATTTTTCTGTCCTTATAAAATTTGTGAGTGTGAAAAGCAGAAGACTGCTATCCACAGCCCGAGAAAAATGTGTGCATGTGTGTGTTATGTGTGAGGGGTTTGTGATAACAAACCTGATTGTCCTGTCTTGTGATTTCAGTGGAAAGAAAAGAACGTGCATGCCAGTAAGTGTTTTGCAAGGACCTGCAAGTTAAAATAAATAAAATGTGGTGGTTTAAGGAAGAAGTAGAGTCTAAATTGCCTTTCAGTACTCCTTTTCCAGGATCCAGTTTAACAGGATTATGTAATTTTACTAATAACACTTTGATCTGTCATTTATACAAAAAGGCAGGGTTTCTGAAGCATTTGCCTTACATGTTCTTTTTGGACTAGACTTAATCACTTGCAGTACTGATAATATTTTCTCATTCTTTAAAAATTCACATTACAGGCTTATGCTTAATAGGACTGTGGTTTGAGTACAGAATGTTAAAAGGAACCATTTAATTCATAATCCAGTAATTCAGACAGCTAAATTATCCCTCCCTTTACCTGATATTTATTAAAATGAATCCAAAGAAACTTCAGAAATGTTGCTGTCATCCAATTGCCCTTTTAGGTTTCTTTAATGCTGTATAGAACATTCCTTACTGTGAATTAGTGCAACATCTGTTTGTTTATAATTTCTCCTTGCATTTTTCCACCCTTCTTATAGGAGTTACAGTTTTCATTCTTAGGCATTCTACACAGTCTAAAATTCATGATGTTTACTCATGAATCAGAGTGAACCAAGCATCTCAGTTATATATATCCGCCCAAGATAATTTTATTAGTAATTGTGCCTTCACGCTTGTTTCATTTCTTGCCTCCAGTTTTTAAGTTAATATTTACTAGCACTCAGGAGGTGTTACATAGCAACTTGGTAATTAACGAATAAACACCCCACACCTAATAAACAAAACCACGAAGAACCACCTCCCCCCAGCAAACCAACCCAAGGTGAAAAAAAACCCCAACCTGTAGTTCCAAATGGAATGAGGCTGCAGAAATTCCTGAGCATGCAGTTACTATATGCAAATCAGGCTGCCTTAAAAATCAGGGTGTGGGTTTTTGTGTCATGAAGTAGATCTCTTCCCTTTGAATGTCTGAACTCCTGCCAGTGCATGTTCTGTGCACAGGCCAATTTGCTTCACGGGCTTAGGGTTACAGTGCCTCATTTTCTCAGTGGGTTCAGTCCCAAGACTTCTCTGTCCTGCTCTGGAATGGGGGTGTTCCTCCTGCACCCCAGCCTGGGCTGCTGGATCCCCCCAGCCCTGCGTGCAATGCAGTTTCATGATGGATCAAATGAATTCTGAAATTATTTCCTCAATCTCCTGTCAGTGTTTGTACAAGGCTTCAGTTTTCTATCCTAAGAACAGGTAGTTTTAAAAGTGTTGATAATGCTTGGAGATGGAGGCAGCTGCTTTATTGTAGGTGCATGCTGTAGGTTCTAAGGTGTGACTGAAAGGGTGTTAATGGATGCTATTAGGCATCGTATCTGTATTTTAGGTGCCTAAAACATAGTTATGAAAGACTGTGAGAGTGGTGTTTTCCAGCTCTTCTTTCTGTTGAAGTTCATTAACCTGAAGGAAATGGGTAAATAGCAAAGACCAAAAAGCATCTTGAGCCCAGGAATTTATTCCAGGCCTCTGAAGAGCTCATTTACCTTGTTCAAGGGGTCAGTTCTTTCTGTGACTCCTAGACCAGGAAAAACAGGTTTTTTCAGAGAATACCTCCAGGCCAGGTAAGGCCCCAGACCTTTTAACTCTGATTTTCATTATAATGGCTTTCCCAGTCCAGGCATGAATAGACATCTGGGAAAGCTGATCTGTTCATCCTGAAATAGCTGAGCAGAAAGTCTGATCAGCCATTTTTCATTTCTTGTCTTTTTGATATTTGTTGTAGCAGTTTCATAAGTTTTACTGTGAGATTTAGGAGCTCAGCAGGGGTTGATCATGTAGAAACAAAGTGAATTCAGAGAAAACTGGACACTTTCACAAAATCACCATTTTTTCATTCCTTTCCAAGACTCATAATACAAAAACATGCCTCTAAATGAAATAAATGGGAAATATTAATAGTGAAATATTTTGTATTGGAAAAAGATTAAGTGATTTTAAGAGTAATGCTTATGACATATTTTAAAAACAGTAGTTCTTAAAATTAAGAAAAAAATTAAATAAAAATTCTAATATTATCATATTAAGCAAATTCAATTTCTATATCCTTTAATTTAAATTTAGTATTTGCCTTTAGTACTGTACTGTGTTATGTGTTACAACTCCAATATAATGATTATTTGAAGGATGGTTTGTTTTATTTCAGTTTTTGTGCTGCAATGTATGCTTCCTTTGGCTTTTTATTTTTTGGTTTTCAGCTTTATGTCATTAAGAATATTTTGAAGAATATGTAGGGGGAGATAGAGGTTGAGCTACAGAAATAAACTCTTCCATTGTTTTCATCCTGCTGGTATTTCCTATGGTCAACATGTAATCTCCTTTTTTCAGTCAACAGTCAGAAAGAATTTAAGCACATCGTTGTGCAGTTCAGTTCTGTTTCAAGATATAGCTGTCACTATTCTCAAGTATTTTCTTATGATTTCATTATTCACATGGTGAGCAGTTGGTGCCGCAGGATGGCACTTTCTGAGCTCGGGTTGTGCTGTCTCCCACAGAAGAGGCTGGATTCATGCAGGAGGCAATAGATCAGCTATCTTAAGAAAAGCAGGCTGTATTCTTTCACCTTTTAACATGGCGTATTTTCTGTTACTGGATCTTAATGGGTCTGGATCTGAACAAAGGAATTGGTTATTACAACTGTAGCAAAATTGCAGATCTGTTTTGCTTACTGCTTTTACTTAAGTTTCATCTGAGGAAACTGCATTTTGTAGTGACAAGACTTCCCAACTGGTGTGAAACAGCAATGGACAGGCACTGTAGATGCTAGCCAAAGCACTAAAAAAGATCCATGAGGCAATAGGTAAGCTATGTGTATGCTGAACACTTCTAAATAGATGAGATTTATAATTTGAAGTTCTACATTATAGTAAATCTTGAATCTCATTTGAACGAAACATGATGCCCTGGTTCAAGAAGTGTGGTGTCCTACTTAATTGTATTTTCTTTTAAAATAAATTTTTACTCCAGAAAGCAGAAGGGCAAAATACAAATTTCCTCAGCTGCATTTGATATGACTAGTTCAGGAAATTGTGAAAGGCAGATAGGAGAGTGCCTAATAGGAGAGTTTTGATGGAAGGGAGGAAGGTAGCCCTAAGCAAATGCTGTGAGCAGCCCTGGGGGGACTCCATCTTTAACAAAGGAACAGAGGAAATGTAGCTGCAAGAAACTCTCTGAAGCAAGTGAGCAATGGGTAAAGGAGGAGCTCAAAAACCCTCAAGTGAACCAAGACAAGTGCAAGAGCCAGGAAAGGTTTGCTTGGGAAGGAAGCTCTACGTTTTTGCTTTCGTATTTTACTTAATTCTTTCCAGCTTTCTAATCAAGTAGGTGACCCTTTCACACCTTTCAGTTTTTAAGGATGTTTACCTTCCTAACCTGTAACAGGGAGTGTTCAGGACATGGGACTGACAGCACTGGGATGCATTTCCTGCTAAATTGCCAGCAGCAGCCTGGCAAGTGGGGTTATGACTGTCAGACCAGAGAAAGATGCTCCCCTGGCTGATGCCTCACGGGCAGCAAGGTGCCCCATTTGGCAAGAGGCCGATTGCAGCAAGGCAAGATGTTCCTGCAGGGTGGGAGGAAGAAAATGCTTCTTATACAGGAAAAGCTGCAGCCTCTCAGGCCAAATAATTGCACGCGAGAGACTTTTGTAGTGAGTAACACGCAGTTTGTCACATGGAGCCTCAAAAGAATGAAAAACAAATATTACCGTTTTTTCTAGTTAATTTTTGTGAGGTTTGGAATATTTGGAAGGGGTCTGAGGGAGAAAAGCCTTTGTTCACCCACTCCAGCTTTCTCCACAGTGGTGTGCCTGAGTGGTGTTGATGCAATACAAACACAACCACTTAGACCTATGAACACAATATACTTTTAAACAAAGAGCAAAAACAACTGAATTAGCACTACAATTAAAGTATTTGTCTGTAATGTTTGTTTTTTACATTGTTGATGCTCTAAAGGGGTTAGAAATGGTAATGTGTATCTTGTATCTCTCTGAACTGTGTTGTTACCTGTAATAATCTCACGAAAGATCAGAACCCTCTCAATTCCTCATTTTCTGCAGGACTTTCATTTTCTCTAATTTCCCCTTCAGCTGTTGTTTTATATTTCTGGCTTGTCTGCAATTAGAGAAAAAAAAATGAAAAAATGTTTTTAGAACTCATGTCTTGTTAAGCCATTTCTTTTACAGCATTTCCCTTTGGGGCAATTCTTAATCTCCCAGAAGCATCAAAACATTCAAGTTAATGTTGGTTTAGTGGCCAGTCCAGATAAGAGAGCATTCTTTAGTGCGTATTCTTGTATCTTTTTTCTTCCCCTTTCACCCAGTAGGATTGTGGATTTCAAGAAAGGTTTGGAGTTTAGGTGCAGATGTGTTCAGCTGCTAGTCTCTGCCTCCCACCATCCTACCCTATTTCGTTGCCAATTCAAACAGCACTTTCCAGATTTTCTTAATGAAATTCAGTTCACCTTACTCAGCCTAAAGTGAGTAGTAGCGGGATGTATTAATTTAACCTAGAAACTTGATCTGTGAGTTATCTCAGTTCTATCAGCCTAGGTGCTTGTTCGGACTTGGATCCAAGTTGCAGGAGTGAAAATTTCTTGCTAGAAATTTTAACTGCAATTTCTAGGCATAGCTAGCATTATCGAAATATGAAAGAATTAAGTTGTCTCATTACTCTTCACTTTACAGAGGTGAGAAGTGTATCAGCACCTTTCCAGAATGAGTAGAAGTCTTTAAGATTGGGTTTATTTTTTTTATTGCTTAAATTTAATCTCTTCCCCTGGTGCTTATTAGTTTTTGCCTTCTTTGCCTGACTAAGACTCCTACTGAAATAAATAAGAAGCCATGCTGTGCATCTGGGGACAGTGCATGGCCTTTTGGAAGTGTTTTGCTGTAGGGTCTCTGCTGCTGTGGTACAAGTCTAGTAATTTGAAATACGTATTCTGCATTTTAAACCATAAGAGAAGTAGAAAAAAAAAAGACATGACTATGAAGGTTTTTTTTCATCTGTATGGAAAATGTGGTTCTTTTGTTAACATTGTTAATGCAGTTAGTAAGGAAAAAACCTGGCTGAAACAAAGATATGTATCAGTAAAATTCAAAATAATTGGCATCAAGGTAGAAAAAGAAAATAGTCACCGAGATGTAGCTTATTTTTAAAATTAAGGCTTTGAAGTTTTTTAAAAACTGTGGTTTTTATTTTGACATAATTATATACATGTTACCAGCATTTCAGTGAAGACGACATTTCCTGAAACAAAACACATCATTTATAAAGGCTGTTGAAAACTCAGCTCTCAAATTATTCTGACTTCAGTGGTATGAATTACACTTATAAGCAGAGCCTTTAACATAAAATGACTGCGGCACCGGCATCATCTTTCATCTCCTTTGCCTCCCCTGTCTCACACTTATTCCATCGTTTTAAAAGGTCATATCTGTTAGTGTAAATGGTCTCGTTCCCCAGTACAAGTGATAGAAAGGAGAGGCAAAGGAATCTCTGTTAGGGGGGATTATCAATACGTATTTCTTTGTCTATATTTCAGTAATTATTAATTAAATTACTAAATCCTTCAACTACTGAGTGTAATAAAAACTTGAGATTATACTCATTTGCGATTGAAATAAGCCAGTGTGACCACTTAAAAAGCATATTACCCTTCCCTCCATCCCTGGGACCTGTTTTCTACTTTAGGTTGCCCCTCCCTACAGAAATGTGGTCTGAACCCTGATCAGTAATGCAACATGGGTGATCCACTTGCACTGAAAAAAAGAATGCAAGCGCACACCACAAAACACGTAGCCTAAATAAGGGAGGAGCAGCAAAGATGAAAGGCAAAGGCTTTTTTTCACCCTTTCTTTTTTTTTTGGTAGTGATGCTTGTTTATGCCATTTGAAAATATGGCCTTAGTCTTTTTAGACTCCATTTGTATTTGGAGAATCAAATTTTTCCAATGCAACAGGATGTGAGAAGACAAATTGAAGGATAGAACCCATGATATTTTTACTTCCACTTTTGGGAGAAAATGAGAGATTTTTATGACTCTTTTTATTTAAGGAGAAAAATAGAACCCAGGTTGGATTTGATGTT
Organism: Origma solitaria; assembly: GCA_013397895.1. Taxonomy (NCBI): domain Eukaryota; kingdom Metazoa; phylum Chordata; class Aves; order Passeriformes; family Acanthizidae; genus Origma; species Origma solitaria. Next base: position 3,618,097 of record VZRL01003197.1, read on the forward strand.
TTAAGTATTCCCTTGCTTACAGTTTTGAGGTATTATCAGTTTTATAGGTGGATTTAATTTCCATGGAGTAAAGTTGGTGCTAATTTCAACATGTGGTGGGCTACTGAAATGTTATTTCTTTTGCTGTTTTAGAATTTCTTTTTCTGTTCTACTGCTTGATTACTTTTATTGTAAACCCACAAAACAGCTGGCATAATGCACATATTAAAATTACGCTTTTACAAGAATGATGAAGTGTTAAACTACTTTTACTCTGACATTTTGGGCTGCTAGATTTTAATTATTTGAGTAAAGTTGTTAATTCAGCTCAATAAAAGCCATATCCACATGATAAATGTAGATGTCAAAATGCCACAAAGGGTTCCCCGCCTTTGATTAGAGGTGTTACTATGAAGTTAAACCCAGATTACAAGAGCATCTTAAATTCTATTGATTCTGTCATCCTTTTTTCTAATGTGCTGTTCAAAATCAATGTTTTAAAAAAAGGAAAAAGGCAAAGAATGGCACTATATTCCCCCCTAGACCTCCTGGTTTCTCTGTAAGTTACCAAGAGACAGTCTCCATGTCTTTCAGTCAAGAAAGAACTCAATGAAACAGGGATTTACTCTGACTCGGCTGTCTTGCTTTAAGTTTCATTTTGTTATACATGCTTCACCCATCTTGGGATGTTGTATTGGAGCATGTGCTTGGGGGATGCAGCTGTCAAGCATTATTTCACATAAACAGAGCCCCAGCTACATCCTATCAGAGAAACTGTCCAGAAAATCAGATACGGCTTCTTTTGAGGTTGGCTTGACTTTTGCTTACAGGAAGCACAAAAGAGCTTCCAGAGAGGAAACGCAGTCCTTGGCACATTTTGACTAGTTGCAAATTCATGAATACTCTGTATTCTGTCTTTGTTTAAGGCTTAGTCCTTATGACCCCAAGCGTTCAGTTACTCCCTTCCCTTTCCATTACCTTGCGCTTCTTTTCTCCGGGAGATAACAATGGTAATTCTCCTATGCAAATTACGCAATTCTTAAAGGCAGTATTCTTTAGAAAAGAATCAGTAGTATTTTAGGAATAAGAAGAGGTAAAGAAAGAAAAAAGCTCTCAGTGTTTATGGGAGTAATCCTGCAGAGGACAGGTCACAAAGTGGTTGCTTCTTTTCCTTTTAAGTGTGTCTCCCAGTGTGTTTTGTTTGAACCTTAGGGGCATAACCTTCTTAGTAGTAGTAGTTAAAGTTCACAGCTTATAGGATAAATATACGTATCAACCTTTAGCATTTGAACATGGAAGTGCAGTTAGGAAATGTCTACTGTATTGAGCAGAACATTTTCCTTCTAGCATTTGTGATTCTAATCTTAAAATTCTGTATCTTGCTCAGCACAATAAAAATTGGAACCAAACTTAAGCCAGTTAACACTATCCTGCTTACAAGTAAAACTTCTACTGTGAGGTTTTTTTCCTAGAAGTAAATATTAATATCATCATGCTTTACTTATTTTAAAATTTCTTTTAGATAAGAGTTCTGCTGAAACATAGTGTAAATGGTATGTTCTGTGAATTGACATTTATTGCATTTCAAATTTTATACCTCAAATGGATGGCTTAAATAGGAATTAAGACAAAATGTTTGGGTTTTTTTTTCCATTTAAGTAGTTGCTGGGAAAGAGGGAATAGTCTGAAAATACCATCTTGTAATCATGAATTAGAATGAGTTATGCCAAGTAGCTGTGGAGGCCATTTAGTATTTCAGAAACACAGCAGGGGAGCTTTTTTAAAAGACATAATTAAAAACAACGGATGATATAGGCTGTTATGGATCTTAGGTCCCAGGCTTCCAGAATAATTGAGAGTTCCTCTAAAATACCTCTTGCTGTGGTTGCCTAGTAGCATTTGTGTGATATTTCACTTTAGTCAGTGTATTTGGATGTGGAGGTTTCAGTAAGTTGCGAATGTATTGGTCACTTCCCTATTATTTTTGTTAAATATTGTTTCTTTGGGTTTAGATAATTGACCTTTTGAGAGAATATTTAAATAACATTCATGAGTTTCGCTCCTTGGAAAACCTTACCTTAACTAAGAGAAAGACTGAACCTTGCCAGTTTAGGTGAATTTGCTTCTATTGTTATAAATGACAAAGTTGTTCAACTGAATAAAGGTCAGTATTTTTTTCTCTAGTTGTCAAATTGTACGTGAGTTGTTTGCAATCATCTCTCTACTGCTTTAGGCAGAGAACTGTGCTTTAAAACAATTCTGCATAGCTACACAGGGGCATAACTGAAATTTCATTGTAGTATCAGCAGTTTTTATTAGGGGCTGTAGTACTCGGAGGAAAATTTCTTTGCCACTAGCAGTGAAGATTAATGGGCATCTTTAAAAGATAGAGAACATAAAAACATGCATAACATTTTCAATACTATAGCAATATTCCTGAAAAATGTTAAATGGAATTTTGCATTGGAACCTTGTTTTCCATATTGCACTGTTGATCTGTAATCAGTACATACTGTCCTCTAAATCCCAGTGACATATTCACCGCTGTAGACGTGGGTTAGTAATGCTGCGACACCGACCACTGGCATCTTTAAACAGGATATTGTCTGATACAGTTTATAGCTTCATTCCCTGTGCCATTAAATAAATAAAGCATTCAGTGTGTGCATCAGTGCCATCAAGCATGAATACCCTGGTGGACTGGGAATTAAATGCCAAGTGAGGGTCAGAAGCAACAAAGGCTGAATAACACTCAGCAAATGTATACATATTAGGTAAGGAACAGTGCCCCTGGTGCAGAAGAAATTGAATAAGCACCTTGCAACGTCTAGATGGAGCATAAAGACTTCTTTTGTTTGCCTGGGCTGCCATCATTGACCCAAGTGGAATATTCCATTATTGAATGAACTGAACAATAGTTTATTACAGGTAAAAAGAAATCTTGGGATCCCAAGTTCTTCTGTGCTATTACACAATCAGGCCTGATCATTGTTCAACCTGCAGCCCCTCAGGCCAAACGGACTGGTAAAATATATTTTGCAATATGTTTTCTTAGCAGGCAAAATTTATTATTACTGTTTTGCCAGATTTTCTGTTTTGAAATACAGTTATAACTTCACATTCTTCCAAGGAATGCCTCTGTGCTAGTGGTGCTAGTTTACTTTTTCTAGTAGTTCAGTTTTGGTTCTATAAAATACCCTGCTTTCTCCAAATATGAAATATATACGTGAGAGACAGTATTGCATTCTGTTGAACCAGCTTGGAGTTACTGCTGAAGCAGCTTTTCCTCATCTAATTTAAACTTTTTTTCCTGAAAATATAAATTATGTTTTATGTTCTAATATAAATGTAAAACAATGTGTCTAGCTAAAGTTCCCAGAGGCTGAATATAGTTGTTTCTTTTCTGGGTTATGTTTGAACAGTTCCAGAAAAAAGACATATTTTTGTGTATACTTAAATTGGTTGTTCTTCATTATTAGAGTTTGGCTTGCTTCGTATTACCCTGTAGTGTACAAATATCCTACAAATATTTTGTTATTAAGAATTAACAGGACTGAGTTCTTAAAAGACTTACCCTCTTTGCTTGACTAAAGTATGAATGATGAGCTTTTTGGATGATCTAATGTAGATCATTTTATTTTAGCATTCTAGTAGCCTCTGTATGCAACTGAAACTAAAAGGCAAAATTTGTATTCTGAAACCTTTGTTAAAACAGAGGGGCAAAAATTAAAAATGTGACTTTGCGGTAAACTGAATCAAGGGGTAATTATTGCTTTGGATGAGCAGTGACCTGGAAAGCTTGAGTACTGATAACTGTCTATGGCCATGTTAATTTTTTTTCTCCAGTCTTCATACATTAAAATTAAGTTGGTTGTAATTCTGACAGTGGGCTAGGAGAATAATTGCCAACAGTTAGCAGGAAAAAGCAAGTTTATGACAGACTTTTATACTCTGTTACTTAAATGTGTTCTGCACAAAGACATTCAACAGCCAAAAAAGTCTGTGAATTGCCTGAATTGATGGGAATTAAATAATGAAAATGAAATGAAATTTGTTTTGGAAATAAAAATGGAAAAAAAATCAATAATGCATCAAACTGTCATAAGAGGCTATTCGGCTTCTTGCACAGTTTTAGTAACTTATCTCCTGAACTAAACTGGTGGATGTGCTGATATATGATAATACACACTTACCAAATTCTGTAATTTAATCCACACTGTAACTCAATAGCCTTTTGCCTAAGATGTTGTAATCTCTTTAGGATGTGCTTATCCATGAAAGCAGAACCTACCAGCCTATTTGAGACTATATGTGAGTGCGGAATTTCATGCCCTTTTCAGCACTCCGATGCCCTTTTTGTTAGGTAGTTTAATAGATCTGATTTTGTAAGGTCTTGTTTCCTTAAAAAAAAACCCCTGAAATTAAATTAAAGTAAAATAATAAAATTAAAACACCATGGTAGTTGTTTTATTCCTGAAGGTGAGAGATTTCAGGACAGATCCTCATTAAATGAGAGCAAGTTTAATTGCGATGCCTTCATTACCTGTGAATTCAGTGCTCCCTTTTTCCCTTTTTCTACCTTTTGTTTTCCTGGTAGTCTCAAAATAGACATATAAACCCCGGAATTTTCAAGTACGTAGTGCCTCCACAAATTCCTACCTCTGTATGTTCAGAGCCGGCAGAAACATAACCAGGTATAATTCTGGGTACTTTAAGGCTTTCCTGTAATCTCTTTCAATGCTCTTTATTTGTGAATTGGATAACAGCACAAAAAGGCTGAGCTGTTGCCTTGATTACTCAGTAGCACAGTGTCTTTGGCCAGAGCTACAGTAGGTTTTCACCTGGTCATATGAAAAAGGTATTCACTGTTCATCAGTCTCATTGCGGTTCTGAAAGTTTGATTCAGGCATGGAAACCCAGCAAGTTGCTGTAATGAGGTGTGAGTGTTTAAAATTATAATCAGAAAAGGTTTTTATATGGTTAGGACTGCTCACTGCCTAAGCAGGGAAAAAAATTCTCCATATTATCCTATTTTAATGATTCTATTGCAGTTTCATGGAATAAATGAAATACTGAAATACAGACAATTATAACTACAATAACAGAAGTAACTGGAATACACATACTTTTGTACTGGAAAGTAAATTCAAAGAAACTACTTAATGAGGTTTGACTATTTTGAATCCAGTGAATAGTTTAAGAAAATTACTTTAAAAGGTAGCAGCAGGAATAAGCAATGAGTTGCTACTTGGCTGGATGTAAATGCAGACTGAAAAATCTGAAATACTGTTTTTGACTCTGTATTTGTGAAGTCCTTACCTTATTAGAAGAAGTCAGGATGAGCTTGTGGACATATCCCTTGTCCACCTTTATCAGAGTCCGATGCTTCCCAGAGATGGACTCAAATATTCATTAATGTAAAAAGAAACTCTGAAGACAGATTCTTAAATGTATTTTTAGGCTCACAACTTTAGGTCAATAGTATTAAAATGTGTTCTATCTTCAGTCAAAAAGACCTCTTCCTCTTAATTTTCAACCTCTTCAATCCAACCTGTGTATAAAAGATGCTGTTTTTAAACATTTTTGTGGAGTTAATAACTATAAATAAAAACCTAATTTGTGTGGATTCTCAACAGTATATGATTTGACTCTATTCGAGTCCTCAGGCCCCTTCATCTCTTTGCATCCATTTTTACCTGTAGTTACTAATTTGTGAAATGATGATTAAGATTTTGTCAATTACTTTTTTAAAAGTTGTAATAAATATATTGTATCACTATGACAAACACTTTCAATTAGTGCTTGTATGGCACAATTTTTTCTTAGGTATCCTATAATCTCTACTTCATTATCCAAACAAGATTTCAACTTCCTTTTCAAGTACATCCTCGTGATTAATTGGGCTTTTAGCTAGAAGGTACCTCATGTGACTGAAAGGGTAATGGTGCACTGATGTTTTGTGATGTGTGTTTTGTCACCCAGAGACCAGAAGAGGCACCCCCAGGATTATGTCTATAACAGACTTGAGATACTCTGTTCATACTTTAATAAGCAATTGGAATGGGTAATCTCCTAATGCGTCATTGTAAGTAGTGAGTAGTAAATGCTAGAAAATAAACTGAGATCTTACAAAAGACCTCACGCACTTGTGGATTTTCCCTGTAGGTCTGGAGCCAGGAGTTGAGGCAATCACATTTGTACAAGTATGTTTCTACTGAGAAAAATAGAATAAAATAAAGTAAAACGTGTGAGTAATCTTTCTAAAAGTAGTGTTCTTTCAAGACTGATAGCCTCTGGCTAAATTCACATATCTTGTGAAAAATAATGTAGAATAACAATTTTCTCATTCATATTTTTCCCTGTTTTAGGAATAGTTGGAATGCCCATATCCACTTTTTAAAAAAATAAATACCACTAGAGTGTTTCAATAAGTATTTATGAACCACTGATTAGTGCCTTTCAAAATACTTTTAGTGCTTGAATGGCATAGCTGTAGCTACAAATGACACCAAAATACTTAGTGTGTTAAATAGCTAGGGAGAGGTAATTTTGATGGTCTTTTGTTATTTTTTGTCTTTTTAATTCCTTTTTTTTAAACTTTATTATTAGGAATGGTGGACTCTGACATTCCACTGGAAGATCCTTATTCTGATAAGTTAACAAAACAATGCTGAGGCTGCCAAAAACTCGTTCCCCTAGAATAAACCTTCTCATGTCATGGGCTGACCCCTTGGATTGTTTGTCCCATACAGAAGTCCAGGGATTCACATCATACATGAGTGTGTCACAGTATGTAGCCAGCATGGATTTCAGATTTCAGAATTGGTCAGAAGGAACTGCTTTTTGTGTTCATACAATGAGTGTTTCTCTTTTCTTTAGAATGTGCTGCTTTCAAATGTGCCCAGCTCGCTGGGGCTTTGTCTTACGCTCTACTTGCTGTGTTTGTGGGCACAGTTACTAGTGAGCTTCTCCCTCCTGTAGGTACTTAACATAAATCATCTCTTCACCCTCTATTGGATTGGTTTTGTCCCCCATGTAACTGAAATTCATAGATTTTGAGCCATTTCTGTGACACTGTAATAGACGTCTCTCCTCAGAGGAGCCACAGGTTTCACATTTGGAGCTCTCCAGAGGTTCTGCCTCCAGACCCTCCCTGCACCCCCTGTGACCTCCCACACACGACAGGGAGCCTCAGAACCCAATGGGGTCCCAGCAGAGGACATCCCTGAAATGCTGTTCTCCCTCATTCAAATCTGAGCTCCTGGCTCAGTATGTTCAGCCTCCTCTGATTAGAAACTTCACTGTTGATCCAAGACAACTTCTTGAAAAATTTTGTTGAACAAAAAAATAAACCAGTAGAATTTAGAGTAAGTAAATTGCTCCAGTCCCTGCTGCATCCACACATCCTCCCAGGCTTGCTCTTCCCAGGACAGCAGAAATGTGGCGTTTCAATGAGCCTGGCCTTGGAAATCAAGGGTTCCTTTGCTGCTGACTGCAGTTTTTTTCATCTTGGTTTAGATCAAGTTCAACAGCTGCCTGAGTACACTATGGCATAAAACTGAGTGTGCCCAGAGCTGCCCAAGTGTGTAACTACTCACTATTAACACTGTGCTTCCTCACCCTCCCTCAACCTTGAAGACAGGCAGTATAGTATTTTACAAGCTAATTGTGCTTGGTCTTGCTGAACTGTAAAACAATAAGACATAAACACCGATTTTGAAATCTGAGCTAGAGAACAAGCAGTTTAAACACTGCCTGACTTTGAAACTGGAGACGAAGAACAAACAGTTTTGCCCAGGCACGCAACCTGGAGTGCTGCATTAATTCACCCGATCTGTTCCCGACTGCTCCCTCCCGAGGTGTCAGGGGCTCTTGTCTGTGTCATGCCAGCTGGTGAGGTACACTTGTTGGGTTGAGGATGGCTCTCGGCCAACCTGCATCGCTTCCAAACATGTTGAAGTGAGTAAAATTTGGATTTGAAGTATTTAGTTACTCTGAGCCAGCTCTTCAAGGTTTTCTTTTTCCCATCCCCAGTGACAGCCCCTTTGGTTTTTTTGTGCTGGAAGAAGCAAAAATTGCAGGTTGCTGCTTTGAGACTTGAGCAAAAATTTCTGATGAACACCAGACGAAGAAATACCATCTTTTGTAAATGTTTATGTTACTGTTAAGAAATAATTTCTTCCTAAGCACCTGTAGTTTTAGACAGTAGAGTCTACCTAACAGTTTGGGGATTTTTGATTCCTTAGTACTTATTTGTACTTCTGTTTTGACTCTTGGGCTCTCATTAGTTTGGCAGATGTCTTGCTCTGAAACTGTGTGATGCCTTCCTGGAAATATAATCATACAAATGGGACTGTACAGATCAATCAAGGTATTCTATTCAGTTTGGTTTTAGTTTTGGCCACTTTTTTTTGGCATATATATGTATATATGTATACGTGTATATATGTATATATGTATAGAGGTGATCTTTGCATTTTTTTCTTTTCAGCATCAGTTTTTATCAGTAACTGCTAATTGTGGAAGCAGTAATCTTTAGACATTTCCAATATTGTCATGGGAGGTTTGGAGATTGGACATTCAGCCTTTGTCATGCTTAACATTAGATGTGAGATCCCGCTCTCGTAAGAACACTGTGCTCCTTGTCCGTTTGGTGGTACCCCCACATAGGATGTGAAGTTGTCAGTGCTCTGGCCTGGAGCTGTGTGTGGCTAACCCATGGAAAATGAGTTTTTCTGGGACTTAGTTCTGAATTAGCACTGAGGACTTCTTGCAGCATCTCCTTCCACCTGGGATCTGGATGTGAACACTTATTCCTGCATTTAGCATCTTTCAGAGGTCAGCCTGCCAGGAGCGGTTTTTGGCACTCAGGAGATGGAAATTTGGAGAGTGTCTTCTGTGCTGGATAGGAGATGAGCATTTATCTACTCCGAGGCCACCCAAAGCTCCAGGCTGAAGGGGTCCACCTGCCTGTCCTGTCAATAGTTTGCTTGGGGAAGGTACAAGAAGCCCTGCAAGACGCAGTTCCAAAATAGCCCAGTGCTGATGTTGGATATGAATCCTCCAGCCTCGATCAAGCATAAATTGTCTTAAAGCACAAAGGCTTGCTGTCAGTGATCTCAGAGGAGAGTAAATGCTTTTAACTAGGTCACTCAGCTCTGGTCATGCTTCTGATCGGATGCAATACTCTGTGCTCAGTTCTAGGCCAAGTTACTGCTGCAGTTCTAGCCAGAATTATTTCTTCTGTTCTGAAATGAACGAATCGTCTGCTTTTGGGTTACAATTTTGTAATAGGTTTCTGGAACAACCTGGTATTGAGCACTCAGCAATGGTATTATTGTGCTACCTGGGAAATGCTAATTAATCCACACTTACCATTTCTGTGAACAGCAAATGCTGAGTGGTTTATTAACCTTTTGTCTGAGGGAGGTGGAAAAGAAAATGTAGGCATCACCATTATTCCACCTGCCCAAAGAGATGGGCAGGCAAGAGGTGGAATTGCAGTTTATTATTTCACCCCAGTAAGAGTGCCAGTGCCATACCCCGAGTTCATTATCAACTTCTGCCCACGGGGAAGCAGGAGAAAGGAAAATAACAAAAAAAGTCATTAGTGTCTGCAGAAGTGGTGTCAGGAGAGTCAGAGGTGTTTTTATTCACCTCGCTGTGCCTGGGCAGGGAGCAGGCAGGCCGAGGGCAGGGGTGGGCGGGCACAGCCCTGGGCGCCTGCAAGTGCTGGGGTTCCCTTGCGGGCACTTCTCAGGTTGCATTTAATAAGCAATATTCAAGCCCTACCGGTTTGCTTTCTCTAAGAAAGAGGAATGGTGGAAACATTGATTTGGTCTGAAACAAAAGACTGGGAGGTGCTAAAGTAGCTTTAGGCATGAGTGCCATCCTCTGCAGGTGTAGAAATAGTTTGGTGTTTCTTTTTTAGTTTCCATTTATTCTGTTCATTCCACTTCTGTGACAGCTTTGTTAAACGTTAAAGTTATATAGACACACTGAAAGTGGAAAAATCTTTTTTTTTTCTTCTGATCTGTTGCTAATCTTTTTGAAGTAAGAGAATGGGACTAAACTGGCTTTAAAATTTTGTGTAACCTGGTCACCAAACCCAAACAATTCAGTGTTTCATTCCAGAAAAAATTATTTTTAAATATGTCCATTTGTAATGAAAACAAGTTGGATAACTTAATTTACATGGCAATAATCCCCAAGATTTGAAGATCTGTGTGTTTAGTTGAATTCCAGTCTGGCTTTTTTCCCAGAAGAGGTCTAACATAAATGCAAGTAAGATTTGATACTCACTTAATTTAAAAAAAAAAAAAAAAAGCACTTATTTCATATTTTTCCATGTAAGAAAACAGGAAGAATATAAAAAGCTCCATTGAAATATCATTGAGGTAGATAGATATACAAATTGAGAAACAGAAGTGCAAATTCAGTTTAAAATCTGTGTTTATCAATATGTTTCTTTAATAATCACTGAGTCATCCTTTCTTTTATAATACAAATACAGATGAAAGTAAATTAGGATAAACTGGTTATCTAAATATAGGTTTCTTTCTGACAATTTAAATAATTGGACTGCAATTTAAGTGATTCTGAACAGTTTGATTTACATTCATCATTTCTGTTTCCAGAGATATGGACGGCAGTGGCTCTCCTTGCCTCCCGCTCTTTGCTTATGCAGTTATTCCTTGGGTTAGGATTTAAATTGTTATTGTTGCATCAACAGACTCTTCTGATCTCTGTATGTAAACAAGCACAGCGACACTGGGTATGGTACCTAGGGAGAACTGTGGGGCAGGGAAACCAGAGACCTCTGAGCTTTACTCAGGGCTTCCACCTATGCGAACCCAGAGAGCAGCAGAGCTCCTGTCCCTCCTGGGAGTCTGAGGGATCTCTCAGACTATCCAGTCTCACCACTTGCTAAGGAATTTCTGAGTAATACTTGTCACCAGAAGGGATCTCTTTTATCTCAGTTGCTGCCAGTGTAGCTCCTTGAAGGAGTTCTGCTAAGTGCTCTTGGGAATTCGCTAAGCACAGTGGAAGTGACCTAAATATCTGCTTTTATCATACAATTAACATCATAACTAGGCTTGGAACATTCCTCATTGTTTGGCAGTTATCTTGAATTCACCTTTTAACACCAAAAGCTACAAAAGACCAGCGAATATACTCTACCAGTAGACTGCAGATTTACAGCAAGGAACTGAAAGAAAAACACTGCTTGTGTCTACCAGTAACTTAGGTAAAAGAAACCCCTTGGAGTTTATCTGTCTCAAGCTAATGGCATTTTTGTGCAGCACCATGTCTGGGCATCAACTCTGCACTCTGATGCTCAGTCCTAATATTTTCCTTTGTAAAGCAAGACCTGTATTTAAGGATTAGTACTCAGACTGGGGGATGCTATTCATATTTACATTCCCTTCCCCTCTCCAGATTTCTGTGAGTGTAACTTAATTAGTAAGTTGATCTTAACCTTTTCCTGCTGCTGCTTAATTTTTAGAAATGCTAACAACCTTTGGGAATGGTTAGGTGGAGCTATTCCTGTCTAGACAGTAAATACTGCTTAATGACTGTCCTGGTCTTTAAACAATCTTTAACTCATTGTGAAGTACAAGTTCCCTTATGCTTAGTAGCTCAGGGGACACCTTCAGCATCTTTACCACTTTTCACATAGAAAAATCCCTATTATATGAACAAATATCTCTATTTATTAGCTACAAAACTCAGGTCTTTATATGTGAATCCTGCATGTCTAGATTTTACTAATGCTCAACCGAAGCCAGACAGGGTAATAAAAAAAGCCTCTGAGTTTGCGATGGATTTGTGTGAACTGACCCCAGCTTTGGCTTTCAGGGGTACTGGGGCAGTGTATTACGATTTCTACACCTGCTGACCAAAATATGGGAGTTAATTTAGCATAATCTGAGGAGTTATTACTGACCTCTGTTTCAAAAGTCACTGTTCTTTGTGGAAGTTCGAAACCAGACATCAAAGTAGTAATTCTGGCGGACACTGAATTTCACACAAATTCTGAGGGAGTTGTCAAAATGTGAAAGCAAACATCACAGAGGAAAAGCAACCAAATTCTGGTTTTAGTTACTTTAATCTATTCTGGATTTGTTTAACACATTTGTGATGTTGCTTACTGCTGGCTGTGTACTCTTTTGGGCATGAAGATGGCCTTGATTCTTGTCTCAGGCAGTGTTTCTTCTCACTTCATCAGAAATTGGTCCTGATTGACAACAGACATTTGTGTTTTTAAACTGACTGTTAGAAATAGTCACAATGCCACAAAGAAAAATAGGAGACATATGTCCCTAGAAGTGTGTAGTGAACGTAATCTATTCAGAAGAGGAGTAGTTCCCAGTGGGCTAGCAGCAGGGAAACTTAAACACATGCATTGAAGGATTCAAGAGTCAGTCTTCATCTGTTTATTCCAAAAATGTGTGTTTTAACGAAAAAAAATCATCTATAGAAATCTTTCATAATCTGTTGTGGATTTTACTCAAATCTTTGCAAATAAACTTCTGTAACTCACTTTGCTGAGCTCAGAGACGGTCGTGTCTGCGGCTGTCTGCTAAGGCTCAAGATTAAACTGCCTAGATTCATGTGTAAAACTTAGTTTTTAGTTTAGATTAAATACGAACAAAGTGCATGCTGTACTTATTCATGTTCGATTACAGCCCACACAAAGAAAAGAGGAAAGTTAAGACTCAAGGTCTGTTCTATAATTCAGGTTTTTTGCTGAAATTTGAAGGCAATTTAAACCACCTACTTATTTCAAAGGTAGTATCGATAGACCACCTGCTGTTGACATGAACTAAGAAAAATGGAAGGATGTAAATGAGTGTTAGTGATTTGCCTGCCTTTGAATACAAATGAGGCTAACAACCTCCCATCCTGCACTCTGGCAGTCAGCTACCAGAGCGTTTTCAGCGTGCTTTATTGGAAAGTGAGTGTTGTCATCATGAATTATCATTAGACTTTGTTGTTGTTGATGACTGCTTGTTAGCAGTGGATAATTCAAGGGTAATTCAGTTAGAATGTTTCAGGTATGTCACTAACTATGTGTTTTGTAGCCTGCATTTGACAAGGGAAACTACTTCCAGCTGAAATTTGGGAAGACTTCTCTTACCTGCATGCGGATGGATTTGTGGTGGAGAGTGAGATTTAAGCTGAATTAGCTGAAAGAGAGAAGAGAGTAGAAGGCTGCCTATCCCAATCCTGTTGTCATAAATCTGATCTTCCAAGCTCAGTCAGCGTTTTCAGTGAGTCCAGGGAAGATGTGTAAACTTGTTGAACAGTGCTTTTCTGTTGAGAGCACCAGGAGACTTGGAAGTTAAATCAAAGATTACAGAAATGTCTGTGAATTTTTCTTTTAATGCGGATGTAGAGGCCTTTGTGATGAAGACATTTCTTCCAGTGGCCAAACAAAGAACTAGGAAGCAAAGAAAGCAGAGCAGGAAGAGCTCAGTCACTTTTTGGGTTGATGAGATAAAAATCTGAACAATCGGGACTGTCCCTTTGGAATAGCATAGCTGGCTGCTGGGGGAGGTTTTTGGACTGATTTCCATTCATTGTTTTCAGTGACCCCTCTTGAAGAGCCTGAAAGGCATTTTTAAAGTCAGTCCCTCTTCTCTCTTCACTTGTAAGTTTTGAAAGCACGCTGGTGTGATTCATCTGTGGCTGCAGACTGCCACTGGCTGTCTCCTCCCATAGCATCAGCCGTCCCTTTGAATATTTGCTACCTAATCCTTGTTTGTGCTTCAAAAGCAACAGTTGTCACAAAGGAGCAGGCTATCCCAAATGACAGCTTTCACTGCCTTAAAGATCAGAGGTCAAATTGGAAAATGAAGGTTCAGGGATGATTTGATAGCACCAGATACTATCCTCATGTCTTCGTAAACTGATCTTACAGTTTAATTCAGCACCATAAAAACCTCGTCAGAGAAATGTCTGCTTGGCCTTAAATGGGCAGCTATCATAGCAGTAATTTGCTTATGAGATGCCTTTCTTTCTGGAAGACTAATGTGCCTTGGTTTCTATCAAAAATAAATCAATTTCCTGTGAAAACCAGCATAAATCAGATTGTTTCTTCATGTTTTTGCAGTGTTTGTTGTAGTTGCTGTTAGCTGTAGATCAGTATTGTCTCCTGATGAATTGTAGCAGTGGATGAACAAAACAATATTAATCTGTTTTTGTTAATCCTGTTTTGTAATTAAATACATCTTTCGTATAAATCCTGTTAAGATTTGAATGAAAGGGGATTTATGGAAACATGACTTGCTTTTTGTAAGATAGTTTTAGGATTATGAAATGAACACTGGGAAAAAGAAAAGTTTGACTTGCTCACAGAGTAAAAGATTTTCTCTTTGTTATTTTTGCTTTGCTGGTGCTATGAAAAAAAAATATAGTAAGAGCATTCAAGCTGTGTTGCTTGTGGTTTAACTCTAATTCCATAGGCTGCACACTCTTTCTCCCCAAAATCCCCACAGCAAGTGACCTTGTCAAACAAAAGTGTGGAATAATGGGAGGCAGCCCAGGGACTGTGGCTCATTTACAAGCAGCTGTTTGCTACTGTCAGAACAAAGGCAAATCAAAGTTGCATTAACGGGGTATGACAGGCACAGTGAGCAACTCCCCAACAATGTTCATCCTCTCGTGTTGTTCTGGTTATAATATTGGTTTGCCTGAAGGAGAAAATAGTCATAAGGTCAAGTCAGACATCTATGTTTTCAAAGCCTTTTAGAATTGCACACATTATTCAGCTTATCAACTATTGATGTTTTTTAACAAAATTAACGTAACAGCAAATAAATACATATTTATATGCGTGCTTGGCTTTTTGTAAGAGTATTAGAGCCATGTAGAGAATTAACAGTTGTGTCTTCGCAGCAAGTTTGTAGTCTCATCTGGCCTTCTCTTGTCTGATTCAGCCAACCCAAGAACCAAGGCAATTGTAGATAATGTGGCTTTTGAATGTCTGCATGGCATCCTAGCAAGTTTAGAGGGTTACTCTGTCTTCTGAATAGCTTTCATAGTTTGCTACTTGGCTAGAACTTTGCTCTGTACCTTGCAAAATACCACCAGATTGTCTTACCCCATGGTAAAAAAAATCACATAAATGATGTATAATCTTTTTCGACTTTCTATTAAAAGTGTACTCTGGATCCTGAAAAACATCATGAGCAAGGTCTGTTTGTCTTGGTCAAAGCCTGGTAATGTGTGGCTTCTGGAAACTGGACACCCATAAAGAGCACAGGAAATTTCTTATGGAATAGTGGAATATTTCAGGAAAAAATGTCCAGAATCTAGCGTATGAGTGAGCAGTGCTCCCCAGCCCTAACTGAATGGAATAAGCACTATGTGAGGTTTTACCATGGGAATGAGCCTGTTGCATAACCTGAGCCTGTACTGCTCAGCCCAGTCTGTCATCCAAAATTAGGATGAATCAGTTAGACTTGCTAAGAACATGTCTGAGAGAAGCTTGGGAAGAAAGGAAATTCAAACTGAAAGGACAGGAGAATTGCTGGACGTGAACTTTATAACAAGGCACACAATAGGCAGCACATTTCTTAGTGTTTATTGTACCTCACGTAGGGTGATAAAGGCTGAAGGCAAAGTGACTTTTAACAGTCCCCAAAGTGCAGTATTCCCTGAGAAATACCGTTTAAAGTGCCTTACTGCCATTATGAAATTTAAAAATAAAAATAAAGTAAGCAATAAGACTTACACATTTATTGGGCAAATGGATATGGCTACTATGTCATTAATAGCTGATCAAAAAGATCTATTTATTCCATAAAACAGAGAGAAACTGTTTTTTATATTTAGCAACTCTTTTGCTACTGGTATAAATTCCTGAATTGCTTGATTGTTTTTAGGATAGGGAGAGAGAGACTAGGAAGAGGAACAAGAGGAAAAAATGCTTTTAAAGTAAAATATACTGCAGATTTAAGGCAACTGTGGAATACATTTTGCTAAGGGCGTTTGACATCTGCTATATTTCACAATTCAGATGCGATAAACCCGTTTAGAATTTAAAAATTTGAAGTGCAGTTACTTCATTTTCAGCCTAATTTGCAGTTTAGTTAGGCATGTTGAGGAGATACAGATGTGAATAATGTGGATAAAGGCCAACTAAGATACGGCCAGTGTGTCTTCTAACCCTTAGAGACAGCGTGCTTGAATTCTAAACGTTTAGGGTAAAACTTTCAAAAGTGCAGTGGCTTGCATGCATACAAAGTTGTACTGACAACATCTTTTAAAGTGCTAACAGGAATGTGAATTTAATTTAATTTATTCTCACAAACTTGCAGTTCTAGCTGTATGTGTTATAGTATCATGTACAGGTGCCAGCCAAGATTACGGCTCCATTGAGCTCTACTCATCCAAAAAGTTCTATATTTATCAGCATGGAGAGCTTGTCGAGTTTCCTCTTTCACTGCCGTTATCAACTGTTTTGAAATATTCAAAACCTTAAGTGATACTGAAAACTTACCCAATGTCCAAAGCACATTGTGTATTTTGAAGTGAGAAATAGAACTGTACTTGTAAAGTGTGCTTGCATTTAGCTTAACACTCAAAATAGAAGAACACAATTTGCATGGGAAATTTGATAATACTGATTTATTTCTTGGAAAGGTTCAGATTTCTTGTACCTCAGTAGATGTCACACAATGTCTTATATCATCACCTTATAGTCAGTATATTTAACAATAATTTTAAAAATGGAGATTTAATTTTGTTGTTAATCAATCTGTTAAATTCACATGACAATATCCTAAATTCCTTTCAGTTAATGGTCCTACTCTTGTTGGGAAAGGAGGACATTTTGTGCGTTGCTTTGCTTGAATAGTGCTAAGAGACTAGCAGATGGTCACTTTCCAACTGGTTTGCCCTGAAAAAAAGAAATTAAAATATTATAGTGCCGGGGAGAGATGTTGTAATGTGTCCCTTTCAAATTAACAGGTCGTTTTTTCCGACTATTTTATGGTTGTAAAATAGCTCAATGTCACATAAAAGGTTAAAAGCTGGAGTAAATGGCATCATGGGAAATTTGAAATAAATAGGGACTCATATGGTTTATGGCTCTATACTTGAACACACAAGGAATATCTTTCTTTCCTTGAAAATGCATTCTGTAAAGGCTTACCATGTTAACATGAATTGTGGGCACAGCAGATCCTATTTCAAGTACTTATAATTCACAAGTTAATTTTTTGTTTGTTTGTTTACTAAATCACTCCTTTCTAAGGCTACTTGTTCGAACTGTTGGCAAGCCTAAGAAGAAATGTGGCATTTTTGGGAAAAAAAGGAAGCCACAGATTCCAGTCCTTTGAATTATTCTGCTGGTGCCTTAGTTGTTACTTTTCATAAAGCACAGACCTTCAGAACTGATGAAGTTTTAGACTCCAGATTTTAAGGTATTTCATATTAATGCTAAATTTGTTTTTCGTGGTAAAACTCTCTCCACTTTGATATTTTGCCATGTCCTAGTTCCAGCAGCCCTACTGAGCAAGGCTTGCTCAAATTTAGCGCCTTTGTCTGCTCCACTGGCTGGTTTATTGCCATGCAGGTGAAGGAAGATGATGGGAAAGCCCTGGTAAAGCTTCTCACTAGCTACTGAGGTGAGGTAACCCTTGTTCTGTCTTCTGATCACCTGTGGCTGTTACAGAGTCAGTGTCCAAAGACTAACAGGGAGTGCTTAAAACTTTTAAAATGGAAGGGTTTCTGAGTTATAAGTCTGTAGAACTGTCATGACAATGAGAAGTGCTTTGTCTTTCAAAATCATTAGCAGTGGTAACCTTCAAAATTATCAGTCCTGTGCAGCTAGGATGCTTTTAAGTTGAATCTGATACCAAGACAATTTTTGTTTTGGACTGGGGATTGTGAACTGTATCTAATCCTATCAGGGAACTGGAAGGAGAAGGACCAGAGAAAGAAAGAAAAGGGTCAGTGGAACATTATCCTGCACATAGAGTTTGTTCCTCAAAGTCTGTGTAATTTTCACAAAGGGCAATACTGTGGTTTGCTGTTTTGGAGTTTCAATACCATCCTACTCTCCCAGAAAGAGTCATATGGATAAGTTGCCTAAAAACAAGCATCACAACCAGTTTGTTTCAGAGTAAGTTTAACTTTTTATTTCTGCTTTGGTTCCAGTCCTCTTTGCTTTGTATAGTTAGTATTCTGTGAGAAAATACAGAACTCATTGCCTGTATTTCTTCATAGAGGAATGTCTGCATAGGGTAACAGCAAAAAGGGGGTGTTCAGGTAGGTGAAGAAGCCTGAAGACACAATTTCTCTAAAAGTAGCTTAGGCCAATTACAATTAATATCCATTTGTCATAACTACAGCAGGAGAGAGTTGTGGATATTTCAGCATGATACTGTGCAGGGACATATTAAAATTGCATTTGAGTTCAGAATTGTTCAGAAACTGCCTACCTTATCTACAGCTTAGCTGTACCACGCCCAACCTCCTAAAGCAGGCAGCGTTCAGCAGCCAGTGCTCAGCTCATCACTGCCCTGCAGCACAGCTCCTGACTGGTTTGAAGGCCTGGCAGTGAGCTGAAATTTGCAGAGGCACAGGAGCAGCATCCCACTGCTGCCCTGCACAGGCTGGCACAGACAGAGAGAGCTAAGATGCCCTTGGCTCCCACAGCTGCAGGACAAACCACCTCTGTTTCAGTACATACGGTGTGAGTAGCAGGTTGGTTTCAGAAAAGAGCCAATAATGCTGTGCAAAAGCTCCCCACATAATAGCAAAGCTTATTGAAGTCCAGAGTTTAGTGTTATAGAGAATAAGAGGTTTGAAGTCTTTTGTTCAAAATTGCAGGTGTCTAAGCAAAAAGGTGAAGACAAAAGAGGGTGGATAGATACTGCTCAGTGGTCGTAAAAATTCTAAAGAATTGACAAATCAAATTGACCACCTGGAAAATTGTTCAGAGAAGAAATATCAGCTTATTATGGCTTCCTACCAACAGAAGAGACAGAGGTATTTTTTTCGCAGTGGATTATGACGGAGCAGGGACTGGGTAATATTGAACACACTCTCCAGCATGATGTGTCACTGGGAAAGCCAATGACACCATTCTTTGATTCTTGAAGTATGTGAAACTCTTGGATGACAAAAATAGATAGTCACAGAGATGTTTAGCCCTAAAGGTTCAAGATCACTGAAATTTTGCAAGAGGCATAAAAATAAACTGGTTCCTGTCATTGTGCTCAGGAATCCAGACTAATTTTTCAAATAAGAATAAAATAGTGTTAAGAGTGTGCCATAGTAAATTATCTGTAAGTCAGCTAAAGGCCTTTTTCTTCTGATGGATGTACATGTGTATTTTGCAATTGAATATATTTATACTCAAATGGCTCAATCATTTGCTTTCATGTTATCTTTTCTGATGGAAACTTTTATTATCTTTTTTTTCTAGTAGGGCAATCAAGTTTTGAGGCATATACAGTGAAACAGAGAGTAATGCGCATTATTGTAATTGATTGTAACTAATCCATAATTGTACTTTTTTAACTGGGATGACAACTAGAGGGACTTCAGTTTTTAAATTATTTAGGAATAATTCTTCCTATATGTGATATAAGTTTCATAGCTGTAAGGAGCATTTGAATTAAAGACTATTTCAAGCATATAGGAAGGGGCAGGAATCCACTTCAACCTGAATTATCTCATGATATTCTGCACCTATGAATTGTTTTGGAACATAGGTCAAAGCTGAATTCAAGCTCTCTTAGCTACCGAACACCAGCATTGTGTTTCCTTGGAAGAGGAATATGGAAGGGATTTGGATTGGGTTTGGAGGAGAGTTTGTTTTGCTTTGATTGAACCTGCTGTGGAACAAGCATTTGTTGCTTTTCCTGCATTGCGTGTCTATGGATCTGTTGAACAAAGGACTTTACCAACACCTTAGTTAATGTTTGAATAGTTGAATATTACAGCAGAAAAACTGTGTCACACCATATGTTTTGTTGAGATGTTTGGCTTATCTACCAAGTTAGAAAAGAAAAAAAAAGACAGTTGCTAGTGTCAATAAAACTAAATAACCACCTATCAGTAGTAGCTGAGCAGACAGAGAAGAGTGCTGCATACCCTTGGAGTAATGGATAAAATAAATTAGTAAATTACATTTACCCAAACGTGGTCTCAAGATAAAGTTTTGATGTAGTGAGTATCCACAGTGTCCCGTTGAAACATGGATCCTGAGCTGAACCCTTTACATTCTTTCCATACGGAAAGAAACAAAGATCATTAGAATGGCACACATCAAAGGATTAAAATCACAAGGGTGTATCAGTCTCATTACTTTTAATATGTTTTGCTAACATTAAATTTATAAAAATATATTCAAGGAAATTATTTTGGTGGTTGCTGCTTGGAACAGATTAGGAATGAAGACTTATCCATTGGTAAAAGAGCAAGAAACCAGTCGAGTAGGTGGAGAAGATTCAAAGAAGAATCTTCAAGAAATCTTTCTGGTGGTCTTTTTCTCTCTGTAGTTCCTAAAGGGAGTTTTTATGTTTCTGGATTCTCACAATTCTTCCCCTTGTCTCTAGATTTTCTTATCCTTAAAGTCAGCTGGGAACATAATGTACTTGCCCGTTGTTCCTCCTATTTCCTTACTTTGAAGATACTTCCTCTAAAACCTGCTTCAGGATTTCTTGAAGGATGAGATAGAGACACTAATATAGCTATTCTCCCTTTTTGGCCTTCCTGGTGTTGAAGTGCAGAGAATTGCTTATGCTCAAAGTTTGGTGTGTGTCCAGTGGCCATGTGTGATTACACCAGAAACAGAAGGAAAAAACAAGTTTGGATATGTTTATAGAAGGTAATTATCATCACAGAGGAAAAAGACAATGATGCATTGAGCTATCTGAATGACTTGGCATGGAGTCAATTTTTAATCTATTCTGTTGTGCTTTTGGAAGCATATTTTGTCTTTACTTCCCTTTCCCTCTTCATCTCTTTCATAAGCAGGTCCATGAGTGAAATGAATGGCTGATTCCTGCTTCCACAAGCGTGCTTAAGGGAGCCAGGAGCACAGGGGAACAACAAATAACCTGGGACTTGTGACAGGCTGTGATAACCAGGCTGAAAATGTTAGCCCAGTAAATCAGGAATGCCTCCCCAGTAAACACAGCTGCTGTGGCATCCCAATGGCAGGACAGAGCTGGCTGTCCCATTTCTCAGCGAGGCTTTGGTGGGGCTGTACTGGAGCTCACTGGTCCGTCCCTGTCTGCGGGCAGGGGACGGATGGCGCCGGGAGCCGCTGTGTGCGGCCCCGCTCCGGCGAGCCCGAGCTCCTGCCTGAGAGGAATAGAAAAGCCGCTTTCTCAGTCTCTGACCAGAATGCATGATAAGGCTTGATGTCAAAAAGGGCAAGATTGGGCTCACAGCAATTATGGCAGAGGCATACTGGTTTCCTTGACAACCAGATTGAGGATTCTTTGTGATTTATTATTTACCACTTCAAACTCTCATTCTCTGATTTAATTAGGGAGAAGGATTTCCATAAGTCCCCTCCCTTCCAAATTTGAATACCCCTGCATTATTGCTACGACCAGCTACACCTATCCCACATTGATGTGGCTCTAAACCAGCTACAAATGAGGCTCTGTGTTTACCGTTTGGAATTTGAGGCAGGTTGCTCAGACAGCAGATAACTGAAATTCAGTGGATGTTATGTTGGGTGGTGATTTGTTAACCTGCACTTACTAGCAGGAATAATAGACCTCCTAACCTTCTCCCCCCACCCAGTTTTTCAAGGGAGTGCAACAAGTGATACTTTTCAATTGTCCTTAGAGCTATGGGAAAGATGAAATATCTGCAAGTGCCGTTTCCCTTTCTTGGGCGATTCACATTATTTTCTCCTTGGAGGCTTTATTAGCAATACATCAACCACTGTTGTGTAAACAAAGAGTGTATTTTGATACTTGGGAGAGTTTTACTACTACCAGTTGGATAGCTATTTGAAAAGGAAAATATCTCCTAAAATGTGGCTAAAGTTGGGGAGTACAGCTACTCTGTTCTAACTTGACATGTATTTCAAATATGTATTTCCCATGTTTATAAGGCATTGGCTGAATTGCGATCTACAGTGCCTGTTCTAAATTTAGTAATTCAGATCAGAATTTTGATCACAATTGTATAAATAATAGAGATTTTTATTCAAATGTCACTGGGAAATTTGTATCATTATATATCAAGATTGAAATTGGGTCCTCCAAAGGGCATTTTTTCTCAAAGTACTTTCCTGGGTTGCATATTTTGTATTTCGTATTCAGCATGAGGAGTCTGCTGCATTTAATAAAATAAAATGAAGGTCACAGAAGATCACTGGTTTTCCCATAATGTGTCCCAGTAGATGACTGGAAAAAAGGTAGTGTTTGAAATGCATTGAGGATCTTCTGTGCAGGCTATATAGAAAACTTGTGTCATTTTTTAATTATAGGGAGGAATTCTTGTTTTAATTGTGTTTATTTCACTGCATACAGTCTTTCAGCTGTACCACTCCAGTTTTAATTTCAAAAGTGTATACACGTTTTAGCATCTCCACCTCAGGGAGTTCCTGAAGTGAGTCAATAGGTGTTGCTCTTACCGTCATGGGCTGAACGTGAAGCTCATTGAGTCAATAAAAAGACTTAGAGTGACCTAAACCCTCTTTGTGTCAAGTTCTGTCTCACTCATGCACCACTGCCCCATTAGGCTGTTGAGGGAAGCTGGCTGCTGAAGATGCTTCTTTAAAATGGAGTAGTCTAATGAAGCTCATTAATGCATTTTTCATTAGAACAAGAATATTGAGCATCCAGGTTAAATTCTAAAGAATCTGTCCTGCACTCATTGAGGTTAATGACAAAGCTCCCAATGATATTAGTGATGCAGGATGAGAACTTAATTGAGGTAATTAAGATTCTGCTTACCTAAAATTCCCTATTATTTTCAAGTAGATAAAATACTACAAAATTGCTACTATAAAGAGCTGTATAATGTTGGATCTCAACACATCCTTCAGACATGACAGCAATTCAGTGGGAGATAATACTATTTCCTTATTTTTCATTTGATTCATAAAGTACCCTTGTAATCTTCTAGAGGCTTGTGTATGTGAAAACCGCTGTAGAAAATAGGGTTTTTTTTGTTTTGTTTTGAAACTCAAAAATTGCCTTTATCGTATATTTAAAGATATCATGGGCCATACATTGCTGAATCCCAGTAAGGATCTGGAGGTCAAATTGAGCACTGGCAGGGATGGAAAGGGCACTGCAGTAGTACTATGGCATTGTATAAGTTGCAGAGAATACTTTAATTAAAGGCAGCTCATTTTGCGGTATGGCAGACTTACTAAAGTCACTGTTTGGACCAAAAGATATGCTGTTTGCTTACTGAGTAGAATAGATAGGATATCCAGCTGTAGTGCCTTCCAGGGAGTCTAAAGCCTCTGTTATAAATGATTGTGTCAGGATGCCTAATTTAAATAGTTACCCTAACACCTGCTCATTCCTGCCGCCTTTGGACACCCCTAACCTTCTCCCTCCCTCCCTGGCATCCCCAGCAGATTAACAACTCCCTCCTCAATTATGCTGCCATAATGGCTGCTTTGATCATGCTCTGAGCTCGATATGGAAATTATCTTGATTAAGATCCCTCACCGCTGCAGAAGAAGCAACAATGCAAAAGGTGGGCGCGCGGAGGGCCCCGTGGGTGCAGGAGATGCAGCGCTGGGGACCCACAGCTCTGGGCAGCAAGAGCTGGAGCTGTCCCCTCTGATTGGCAGGAGCCAAGTGCCTGTTTGTACACCTAAATAATGGATCAGGAGAACACGGAGCTTTCGGGAGGAAAACGTCGTTTTAAGTGGTGTGGAAAAAAGTGGAGCAATCAGATCTTCTGTAGTTCACAGCTGTCTCCTCCTGAAATACCTGCTTTAGATACGTGGGGAAAGGTTTCTTTAGAAGAAAACTCTGACCTGGGAGGGTGAAGCACCATACAAAATGCATTAATTACTGAGGAAATTACCTTCCACATCTGTAGTAATGGTGCAGCACTTCTATCTTGCTGGTTTTGAATTTATATTTGAGCACCCCACAATGATTTTTTCCTGGGTGTGGTGCAGAGTTTTCCTAACCCTCGACTTCGTTATGGGTTGTATTAAGATCAATGCACAGCTTTGGAAACACAGTCTTGAAGCTATTAGATGTGTGCTTCTAAATTGAAATTATCAGCAAATGCAAATTTTTCCCTTTTGTGTTGTGCTACAGTGTCTGTTCATCCCTCTTGTTACTTTCTAATATAAATAGTATTAAATATGGAACTCTTACACATAATTATGGAAAATTGCTTAGTTTCTGTCTTAGTACTCAGAGATTTCAGGGATCCTGATTTTTCATTTATTTCATTTGAACATTCATTAGCTGGTTCTCTAAAAGCTGAGAGCATTCTTGCCATACACATTGTGATGGTTGGTGAGGAAAGCACACTAATTCCAGGACTGAGAAGCAGAATTCAAACTCAGAAGCCCTGAATTTGAGTCCAGGTGGAAGTTAATTATCCTGTCTCTTTATCTCCCATGTCTTTCATGTTTGCAATGAGGCATATGGATATGCAGTTCCTTTACAGGTGATTAACAACAGTTTGACAGGCTGGAAAAGGTGCCTGTTTGCTTTACTTACTCTGGAAACAGTACCTGTGTTGCCATTCTTACTCCCTGCTGCCCAGGGAGCATGTCAGAATTGCATATATTCCTTAGGAGTTTTTTAATTACCTCGTTGCTTACAAAAAATGAAATAGTTTTCCTTTCTTCATGCAATTTATTACTCACAGGATGCTATGAAGTATCTAAGTAGAATAATTCCATGATTCACAGAATGTGCCAGAACCTTAAGTATGTTGTAAAAACTGTGTTGTTTATCCCTCTCCTCTCTATAATAGTCTTTCAAAAATCCACAAATATTTCATAGAAGGTAAGGTCAGGAAGAAAGCCGTTCACTCTGACATGTATTTTCCAAGATTGCTTGCTACTCTTGTCTCATATCTATTTATGGGAACATTTAAAGTGACAGCACATTTACCTTAAAGTACATTTATCACATGGCTCTTCTTGTTTTCCAAAGGTATGACTGTATATTCTGGTTTAGCAGTTTCATCTGCAGGATCCCTAGCTTTTATGTTTCCAAGGGTTCTACTTTCTACCCCTGAGTTCTCTGAAATGTTTCAAAAGCTATACTGAATGAGAAGGGGGTTGCTGTACTATTTGCGTACTCATAAGCACTCTTTAAGCAGCTTGCCATCATTAAAATTAAGCACATAACTTTTCCGCCATAAATTATACTGTGGCAATTGACTCCACCCCATCATTTTACTGAAACAAAAGCATGTATATGAACTCTTATATTGTTTCTTGATTCCATTTCTAGTGTATATATAATTCTGTTTGTAAACAAGAAAATGCCCCATTTTTAAGTTTACAGTTGTGATCCTAATACTGACATGTGGTAGCAATTGTTCAATAGTTAAATCTATGATTTTTTTTAGCACTAGGACTGTATTTGGTATTTTAAACTCTGGCAATTGTAGAATAACATCTTATTTAAAAGGAGCCAGAATTATCGGGTATTTTAGTGAGATTAAATGTTTTAGTTTCTCACATAGGTTAGGGTATAGTCTGTTAAGGTGATGTACACAGGACACTTAAGGGTTATTATTAGCACCCAACTTGTCACCTGCTGGGATGATTTGGCTTTCACCAATGCACATATTCCCAAGGAAATTATACATGTGTCTGCATGGCTTCTATCAGCCTCTGAGGTGACAAGGCTTTGGGTTTCTTAACGATGGGAATAAAAGCATATTTCTTTTGTCAGCTGGCCTCTCTGAATACTGATGATGGAAATTCCCCTTTCCTCCTCTTCCTCTGCCCCTCCTTAACACATGGTTTCCAATAAAAAAATGATTGTGATAACTGGAAATATAAATTATTGTCAAGATACACTTTTATAGAAAAAAGAAGAATATTTATTTTTATTCTGCTACCAGTATCCTGTGCAGAGGAAATAATTCAACGGGAAATCCTGTTGACACAACATTTCTGACACATCAGCCTTTGTGTGTCTTGCCTCCCTTTTTCAGAGGTTGTTTCTGATTCAGAAGCTTCTCCTTCCTGACAGGTGCTGTGCTCAGAGAGTTCACAGTTGGTAAACTGGAGATAACCTTCAGGAGGGGGGTTTATAAAGACCATGGGACTTACTTGCCTTGAGAAATTCTGAAGATGCAATGTATTTAATGGCAAGAAAGAAAAGGGTAGAGTGCTTTTTGTGAGCTGGCAGAGGATCAAGTGTGTATGATGTGAAGGAAAAAAGGAAGGAGATTCTTGCAGCCTGAGAACAGACATCTGGCTGGCAAAAGAAAAGAGGTATCATTGACAGATGAATACTGTTTTAAACTGGGATAATTTTAGATCAAGAGGGCAAAGTTTTGCTCTCATGCATACAGCTCCACTGAAAGGGATGGGAAAGGTGCATGAATATGAGAATAAAATGTGGTTCTAAGTGAGAACTGAAGAACATGTATTTTTGTATTAGATTAGACTTTCATGTTTAGATCACATGGTTTCCATCTGCCATATGCAGGCATTGCTAAAATGCTGCCAGGAACCAGGCTCTGGTTTGGTGACTTTCATTAAAGGAATTAGTGGTTTCTCTCCAGTTTCAGTGTGGCTGGATTCAAAGTGCAGAAGCCCATTTTCACAGTTTAGCATTAATTAGCACTCTAATGGCAGCCTCAGCAGGCAGGTGAAGGATTAAATGGGCATGAAGACCAGACTATCTCTTTTCCCGTACTGGCGATTCCTTCAGACGTACTGAGGCTGAGACATCCTGGGCTGATGTGGGGATGTGTGCAAGGCTGCAGCCTAGCTGTCCTTGTTCCAGGTGACTGAGGGACTGTGCTCTGCAGCTCTGTCAGTGCAGCACTCAGCTCTGTCCTCTGTCCTCTCCTGCTACTAAAGTGCACTCACACTCCCCACACACACCCAAACCCTAACAAAAACACGATCAAAAAAAACCCCCCTTAATTCTGCTGACTCACAGAGACACATTCTTGCCCTTCTGAATGAGGGGTGAGAGCTGTTTAGGAGAATTTAAGTGAGATCCTTGTCTGCCATACACAGGAAGGATCGACGTGGTTAGATTAAAAGGCTGAGATGCTGCTGCTCGCTTTAGGTTTTGCTGAATCATTTAACAAGGTGCAGAAAGTAGGTAAGCCCTGACTCCTTCTTTTTTTTTTTTTTCCGAAGAGAGCCTCACAGGGTTATATTTGAGAATTGCATGGAGACTGGAAAACATAGAAGGGAAATTGTAATAAGTTTCAGTGAACCTGGAAGGCAGGACCCATTCTGGTGTGAGTCAGAGGGTGTAACTCTGGCTTCTCTCCTGAATTTCATTAAGCAGACATACGTGCTTTATGTTTATGTATACTGAATATTAAGTATGTAATTACAGAAAATTACATGCAGTTGTAATTTTGCTGCTCACGCTGAATCTTGAAAAACATTAAAATTTGACAAAGATTTTAAAATTTTAATTTTTTAAGAGGCTAAATCATGTTCAAATGAAACATTAAAAAAAAAAAATAAAAAGCCTTCACTAGTTACTTAATATTTCTAAAAGCTTTTATTGATAGGAACTCATATTACTATTTTGTAAGAGACAGTTTTGCAGATTTTAGTTATTTAATCAAAATATGAAATGTCCGTGTAGCAGAATTCTATAAACCAGCATTAAGAATCACCCCTCACAGCTCATTTATTCAGAGAAGTTTCCTGGCTTCAGTGTAATTTAAGTGGTCAAGTCTGTTCCTTAGGACTCTATGCCTCTTTGTTAAAGTTCAGATAACGAGATATTTTCATATACCTTGTTTTGAGATAATCCCATTTTTATGAATGAGTTTAAAAAATGAGGCAGACGTCTCTTACTAGAAAATAGTTTTCCTTCACTTTCCCCCCTGATGTCCCCCCTTTCAGCATCTTGATTGACAAGAAGGAGTATATATGTAAAATGGCAGAGAATCCAGCTGTAGGAGAATATTTTTGGAATTATCACTTCCTGCCTAATTTGACCCCGACTGAACAGAGGGGTTTTGTGTGCCGGGCTGCAGCACAGGCTGGCTGTGCACGGCTGCTGGGATTCCCTGAAAGAGGAGCCGAGCGCTGTGAACTCCAGACCTCTGTGCAGTGTCAGAAGCTCTTACTGTGCCAATGTAATCTTTTAATAGACATGCTTGCCAGAATGACTTTTTCCCTTCAAAGATAGAATGAGAAAGCACAGTTGTCATTTAAATTGCTTGTGTCTTTGTAGTAGTTGGTGGTGATCTGTTGACCAGGATTGGATAATTTAAAAGCTGTTTAACAAAATAACATGCTTGTCTGTGTGAAACATATACAGTGCTGAGAGATGGGGAAAAAAGTCTCCCTTGACAGAGTTCATGGGATTCTTTAGAAACTGCAGGATGCTGAGACTTGTCTGTGGAATTACAAAAGCTTTACGGAGCCCATGTTGAGCATTTGCATGAATTTCAGATGGCGAAGTGTGTTCAGCTGTCTCCGTGCACCCTCCCGTGTGTGCATGTACTCACTTCACTGGAGAGGGAGAGGATTCTCAGCGCAGTTTTCCTTGGGCTTTGCATTTGTTAAACATATATTATTGAAATTCTGCCCAGGACACATCACTTCATCTTGTGTAGAACTTAAATCATCATGTTGCATGATATGGTAAAATAAAAGAGATTGTGAAAGAGACAACTGTAAACATTCTGTTTGAAAAGATGTGCTCTTTTCAAAAGACCTTTCTGTTACAGCCAAATAACACAAGAAGCAATATTTCCTTGCTCACAGAGACATATATATATTTATTTCTGCAGGGATTTGTTTTGGATTCTCAGTTCTCCCAGTATCTGCATTCTTTGAAATAATTTTATACTTCCATGTTGACTTTCTCTGTGCTTTAAGTTTTAATCAAAGGTTCCTTGCTTCTGATGTCGAGTACTGATGTTAGCCTGTTTACATTCCACTGTTTTTCCTCTGTATGGGGTGAAAATTCAAATGTGGTGGTGCCTTTTTGCTTTTATCTACCAAACTTAGCACACTCTCTTATTATTGACAGCTCAAAAAGATGGTATGCTAGTGGGCAGGATGCTGTGAATTATTAACTTTTCTTTGCACTTTGACAAATTTAGGTTATCTTTGTGAAGACAAATAGTTTCTCTGAAGGAACCAAGACAGTGGAATGCTAAATAAAGCTTTGCAAATTTAAATTAAAAATTTTTAGCCAAATTTGAATTTGCTGTTTTTCTGAAACATGATTCTGAGTTACAGTTCTTCCACAGGACTTGTATTTTTCATTTCATAGACTAAAGTATCAGAGGAGAGATTTTTGATTGTGATATTTCCTTTCAGTTTGTCCTTCTATATGGATTGATCAATAAAGCACTAAAGAATGTATATTGCTACTAAACATCCCCTCTACCTTTTTCTCTTAGAAATGTGATTTTAAAAAAGCAGTTTGATTTTCTCCTTTCAATAAAGAGCCTGCATTCAACTAATTTGTGAGCAGATAAAATGTGCAGGAAACATATGTTTGCCAGGAAGCTTTTCTATAATCAAAACGGTCAGCGGGACAGAAATGTTTTTTTTTTCCTCATTAGGTGTTAATCTTCTTCCATTAAAAAAAAAAATTAAAAATTGGCATACAACACTGATTAATATACACAAGCACGAGTGAATCAGAGGACAGCATATGTTGCATTAGGTAATAGACGCTTATTTGAGTTAATGTTTAGGTTGTGCTGGAAGTCCCAGCCCAGGCACCAGGAAGATCTTTGCAATCGGGAGCGTTTTGGGCGGCAGACAGCAGGAGCGGTGTCATCCAGGGCACAGTTTGCCTTGAGGCAATTAGCAGGAAGAGGAGGAATGTTGATTTCAGCTGCCGGAGGACAGCCAAACAAAATAGGTTTGTTCGAGGTGGGGTAAGGCAAGCAGCAAGTTTAATACAGGTTGGTTAAGAAAATACAGCATTGGGAATACTTATGCGGAATTGCGTTGGAGAAACAAAGTTACTGGTGACAACAGTAATTATTGACAGAGCCACATACTTACGTCTAAAAAACTCTGGAATGATGCTGGAGCATTCAGATGCCGGTTGTTCAGACTTCCATCCTGTGGCAGTGCATCTGTTTATCAGGAATTACCTCCTGAATGTAAATGAATTTCAGTCCTAAGTCATTGCACCTGTTGCCAAGAGGTATTTATTCCAATCACTTGCCTAAAGCGCAGGGAGTTATTGCTTGACGTTTTATAGCTCCAAAAAAAGCTGTCGTTTCAAAATCATTTGTTCAGAGAGGAGAAAATGGAGCAAAACAGTTCATTTTACCCTAAGCACTGCTATTTGGCAGTATTCGCATTTGCACGGCACAAAGCTGCAATATTGATTTTTTGCTTACAGGGCCTCCCACAAGTTCTTTCTTCGATTGTCAGGATTGCAAGATGGATTGAATTACACTTTGCTTGTTGATGCACTTATTTTTTTCTTTGGTGATAGGAAAAAATTACAAATAAATCTTCAGCATAAAGATCACTGCAGCTCTGCTAGTGGACTTTGAATTTATTTATTTTATTTAGTAAAATTCTTTCTACACCACAGAGACTCCTTAGAGCAGCGTTCCCACCTAACGGACGCTGCATTGTTTTGCTTTATTACTGTCTGTTTTTTTCTTGTGTAACACCTACATTGCAATCTCAGGTGTGTCCTCTGTTGCCTGCGAAGTGATCTAACCTTACTCTAATATTTTTGATGTTTGTCCTAATACAAAACTTCTTGTGGATGCCTGCAGGGGGAAAAACTGCAGGATAAAACACATTCATAGTCCTTATAGCAGTTGCCGTAGATGATGAAGTGAGATTTGCAGGCTGCTGATTTCTCTGTAGCAAACGGCAGAGGTCTTGTATCTGAATTCAGAGTATTTCCTAGCAGAAGTGGAGCCTGTGCTGCAGGATCCGCAGGAAGGGTCAGTGCTGGCCACAGCTGTCTGTGCTCCTGAGCTGCTGCTGCACGTGGAACCCCTGACACCTAAGCAGCTGTACCCTGTGCCCTGGCAAACACCTCTTTGGACAGCTGTACGTGCTCTTCCCCTTCTTGCTGATAGAAATCCTAGAAGTTTGGGAGGCAGACTCCCCCAGCCAGGCCATGGGGGTGCCACAGGCCATGGAATCCCTGCTGAAGGCAGGAGGTGCAGCACCATTGTGCCAGCTGGAGGGATAGCTTCCCGGGACAGCACTGCATTCGACAGGAGCGGTAGGATGGAGGAATGGCAGTGACTAGCAGCACTGTATTTGATCCCTCCATGGCTGTTGTGATGGTAATTAATCAAAGGAGATGCTGTATTCACGTGTGGTGGGGGCTCTGCATGCACCCCTCCCTGTGCCCGTTTCACGCCCTCACTGAGCCGTGAGCGACTTCTGTCTTCATCGTGTTAATTTGCGGCATGGGAGGGACGTGTAGGGTATTAATGTGATGGATTCGTGTCTTAGCTCCTTCTAGCTTTCAGCTCATGACACCTCAGCAAGCCTCTAATAATAGTGTTTGTTATTGCTCATGGTATGTGCAGCTAAACTGAGGGCCAGGAGTGAATTTGAGATGGAACTTGATGCTTTCCACAGCAATATGGCTTCTTCCCTATTAACAAATACTGAAACATACCAGCAGAGTAACAGTACTGGTTTTCTGTAGGATATGGTTCCACGAAATATAAAGGTAGATCTTTATCCACGGATATTAATTCAATAGAAAAAATGACAGCCTCTGGTTCATGGGAAAATTTACTATTAAGGGGTTATCTGAAGTTGTTCTTGATTTTTTTAGATCCTTGCTTCCTTGCTTCTTCTAACGTGTCATACTTTTTAAGAAAAGTTTATTTTATTTGGTTTTAAAAAACCCTCGAGCTCCAGCTTTCCACAATTAGGAGTTATTTCTCTTTGCTGTCACAACTGGTCTGCAGCAGCCTGCATAGAAATACTAATGGCCTTGTGCTACTGTATTCCAAAGGTATTTTTAAAAAATAGGAAATTCTGCTGAAAAATTAGGATTTACTATTTAAAAGAAATAGGTTTTTAGTACTGCCACATCAGCCAGCTTGCCTTCCAAAAGTCACACAGTTTTGAAAGGAACAGAAATACTCTATTTAATAATAATCCATCACTAGCTGCGTACAAGAAACTGTAGTATACAGATGGTTTTTTCCTGATGTAATATATACTTTTGCATTAAGAAATGTCTCTAAAAGTCTAAACATTGTTTTGTTTCTAAAGCATTTTATACTGCTTCATTGGAGAACTTACTTATTTTTAGGAATTCTCCTATATAGAGAAAATACAAAAACTAAAATTCTGTGAAACACATATCATTTTTGTGAGAGATGGGGAGATTTTATACAGTGCACATCTGCGATTTGTGGTACTACTAATTTCTGTATTTGTTTCAAAATCTTACCTCTATGTAGTTTAATTTATGTAAAAGACACAGTAAGGCGCACTGGAGTTCAGCCAGGTGAAGTGTCAGCATATATATTGGATCATGTCCATGCTGAGGTCACAAAATAGCTAAGCAAAAGTAACCAGAGAAAAGGAGACACAAAGTAAGAAAAACTAATGAAGTTGGAAGTTGGAACTATGGTTTGGGCTTTTTTGTGGTTGTATTATTTTCTTTTTTAAAATCACTTCTCAAATCCTGCCTGCTCTGCTGCTTCCCGCTTTGAGACACTGCCTGTCTGACTGTGCCCAAGGAGTGGAGACAGAAGCAGAGAGAAAAGAGGTGGAAACTGGAAAGTGCAGTGTAGCCATGCAGACAGGCACCACTGTCTGCCCTGCCCAGGATTAGAAGCAATGAAAAGGAATTTCTTCCTTTCCCAGATTAAGGACACAGCAGCCGTGGTGTAGGGATGTGACAGTTCCATGAAAGATGCTTCACTTAACACGGTACCAGGTCAAACTGTAAAGGTGCACTTCCTTTAGCACACAAGAGTTAGTGCTTATGTGACAGAAAGAGAATAGTCCGCTGCAATATATCCTTTGGTCTCAATCCCATTTTGCCCTTGTTTCTTTTTCCAGGTTTCAGCCGAGCAGCATTACCGTTTGGTTTGGTCAGGAGAGAGCTCTCCTGCGAAGGCTACTCCATCGACCTGCGGTGTCCAGGAAGCGATGTCATCATGATAGAGAGCGCTAACTATGGACGGACAGATGACAAGATCTGTGATGCTGACCCTTTCCAGATGGAGAACACAGAATGCTTCCTTCCAGACGCCTACAAAATTATGACCCAAAGGTAAAAA
This sequence comes from Origma solitaria, assembly GCA_013397895.1. NCBI lineage: Eukaryota > Metazoa > Chordata > Aves > Passeriformes > Acanthizidae > Origma > Origma solitaria. Next base: position 3,651,466 of record VZRL01003197.1, read on the forward strand.
TATAAATATCATGGTGAGGACCAAAGAGGAAGAATGCTTGCATTAATACAGAGAGAGGTATACACTGTAAGAAATGTTGGGTTGTAATTGCCACTCTGCTATTCAGGTAGTATTGTTTCTATCTAATAATATTTAAAGGAGATAAAAACTACCAGTTGCAATTAGAGGTTTTGGGGTTTTTAAAATTCTGTAAACAAAGATTAAAAGGCAGGAAGATAACATCAAGGAGGATTAAACAATTCAGTTATTTGGCGATTCCCTATCTCCTTGTCTTTCAGGTGGTCAAACATCCCTGAGAATGTTTCCAAATGGCTGCTGCATTTTTCAGTAAAAGCAGTAAATCACTTCTGTAGTTCCTAATAGTAGTTCCCTCCAATGGAAAATGTCAGAATGATTACAAACCAGGATGATTATATGTCATTATACATGTGTGTACGAGCATACATGGGCCTATAAGCGCAAGTTGCATTCTCTTAGTGACAGCACTTGGCATTCAGAGAAGACAGAAGAACCAACAGAATCATAAAATCATTTGAGTTGGAAAAGGCTTTTAAGATCATTGAATCCAACCATTAGCCTGGTGCTGCCAATTCCACCTTTAAATCACGTCCCAAACTGCCAATAAAAGTATTTTTAGTCCAGAAGGTGCATGAGAGCTCGGATTCACAGCAAGTCCTGTGCTAAAGGCCATGTGCAGGCAGCAGTCACCTACTACTGACACTTGCGGAAATGTCAGCACAAATCAGTCACTGGCATTGCTACTGGCTTAAACTAAAGGCCTGAATGACTTCAGGACTGGTTGGAAGTTTTCCTCCCAGTGTCTTTTTACTAGGGTGAAGAATCTGAACAAAAAGGGGATGGGAATAACCTGGAAGCTTTCTGGTGCATGTACACAGATGTGTCAAATGAAATATGCAAGTTGTCCTGCCTGCTGTGCTCCATTTCCTCTGTTCTGTTTGAACATGGTAACACTTAGTAAGATAGTCGCCTCTTAAAAATAGTTTTCCACTTTGATTTATCAATTCACTTGAGTTGTCATGAGTGGGACTCTTACAAATTTTTATCATTGTATGTGAATATGTGGATGTTTTCTACTTCTGTAGTCAAATATTTGGGCTGGATCTCAGATTTCAATTTCAAATGCTGGAGGTAAATTAAGGTTATCAGGCCTTTTATTCTTGTTCTGTATTGAACCTGTGACTTGTTTTGTGATCAGTAAGGGAAAGACTCCATCGCTACACTATTAAAAAGGTAATATAACTTCTTTAAATTATGTTTGAATTATCTTCTTGTGGCTCTAGTTCGTAGTTGTTAATTAGATCAAGCCAGATTTCCATCGAGACTGCAGCAGCAGTGTCATCATCCTCTAATCTGTCAACTCCCTTTGAAACTACCTTCAATTGCTTTTGTAAATGTAGTGCCTCTCTGTAGACTTCCTTGTTGTGTAAAATGCATGTTGTGTTTTGATCAAAGTCTTCCTTATGTTCACTGCAAATATACAGATTAAGGTAGTCAGAGACAAATATAGAGGCACAATCTTGCTTGAAGTGACATCCGACTGTTACTGGAAAGCTGGAATTTCAATCTTTCCTTTTCAATTAATCAGCTGTGAGTTTATGATAGCAAAGTGTATTTTAAAACTTCCCCTATCTTCTCCTCTTAGGCTTTATTCAACATTAAAATAAAGTTGTCATCACATGTAGGACATTGTTTCAGATTATCTGTGCTTAAAGAGTTTTTAATTTTTCTTCTTTTTTTCTTTTTATGTCTGAATAAATGGCAAAGATCATTTGACACTTTGCTTTCTATTTTTGTCTGACATTTATAGCAATTTGGAAGTTTGCTTTCATAGTTTTCTTTCTTAGATCCTGTCATTAAGTAGAAAAGCTGTCTCTTGTCTTGCTTAATCTTTGCCAAAATTGCTCAATTTGTGCTATATTGCAAGCATAGAAGAATGTTGCATATTTCTTACGAAATATTAAGAGTTCTTGTATCTCATTTGTTTATAACGGCATTGGTGATTGTAATTTTTTGTTGTCTAAGACAAGTTGTTGTTTGGTACTCAGAACATGTCCTTGATCTGATATATAAAAGCAACTAATGAGCTGAATTCTGATGGCAGCAATTACATAGAAAAATCTCACCTGAAGGACTATCAGATTCAATGATTTTCCTTTTTATTTAATTGATAGAAAAAAAAAGTTGGAACTTTTGATGACAGGGAAAGCTTTTCTTTAGAAATAAGCAGCAATATTTATATATTTCTACTTAAAATCTTTCAATGTTTACTTTTAAGGACTGTTTTTATCACTTCAGTCAACCATGTTACCACTGCATTTGACCACTCAATTCAGTTTAGATTTACAGTTAAATGCAGTTCCACAGCAATTATTAAGTACTCATTATTCATTTGCAGCATTACTCCACAGCTTTTGCACAGCAACTACATTTACTGCAATTACAAGGTGAAAACACGAGCTTAATGAGATCAATACTGTGAAATCTGAAGATTGAAAAATAAGATGAGGTTTCCAGTTTAACACAAAGCCGTGTAATCACATGCCCTGCTCCCCTTCCAGAGAATTTGAGATAGTAGCACGCAGACCTTGCTAGCGTCCACTGATGCATCAGCTCCTCTTTCTCAGAATGAGCTGCTACTTAATCTTTTCTACCTCACCCTATTCTTTCTTTTCAGCAGTTCTCAAAAGAATTTTAATTTAATGCGTTCCTAGGAAGCCTGACTAGAACACTAATGACTTCATTGCTTTGCTTTTACCTTTATAAAGTAGTTATTAAATTTTTAGTCCCTGATTGAAATTACATCCCAATTATTCCAGAATAAAGTCTTTCAGATGTATTTAGATTCTATGTAAACTTCAGACTGGCATGCTTAAAATTAAAGCTTTGAAGAAAGAGACTAGACTTTTAGAAAATCCTTCTCCTCTTTCACACTTCTCTGATAATTAACTCCAGCGTTTGCATACCGTCAAGTCTGAGAGATCCTACCACATGCTGTAGTTCAGGATAGAAATTAGCTTGTTTCTGTAATATTTGGTGAGCGAGTAGCATAAGTGAGTGGCAGAGGACCCACGTTTCAGGCAGTTAGATCTTAAAATAGTCACAGTCCTCTGTGCTCTGCTGTCCTTTAGCAGGGACAAATCTCCTCTGTTTCCTTTCCATTTAAAAAGAAATTAAAGGAACAGGGAAGCAGAAGATGCAAAGCAGCCTGAGGAAATTGCTCTAGTTGCTTGCTCATAAAGTGCATTTGTATGGCTGCAGCAGAAACTGCCATGAAACTTTGAAGTTGATAAGGCTAATACTGCTCTTCATAGGCACAGCAGAGGTTTGAAAATTAACAGCATAAAATTTACTTACGACCTCGCCTTACCCATTTCCGTGGCACACGGATTGCAGGTGGATCGCATGAGTTCTATTCAAACTGCCTGGATGTTTATGAAGGTTTTCCCTCTCCAGTGTCAGCTCCAAAGGTCTGGTCTGGACCATGGGTTTTTGTCAGGACAAGCACTAAGGGTTACCTAGGTACCACATAGAGTTTGGGGTTCTGTTTTATTAGCTTCAAATAATAACAGATATTTAATAGTGCTTGTGAATACACATTAAAATATATTTCAAATCAAAAGTCTCTTGCATGTAATTTTATGGTGGAATAATAAGATGCTAGGATGTATTCTTGCATGCTGTGACCATTCTTTTTGCATTAAAAATAAGGGTTGTTTAGTAGGAATCATTTTTCCTGGTCCTAATTTTTTTGTTTAAGAAAATTCATTGTTGTTTATTGTCATGATTGGATACACTATCTTTGCGATTCCAGAGCAGTGCAATTAGATTTTTATTGACTGAGTATTTAAATAAGTACTTGGATAGCATGGCAGATAATAATTTTGAATAATATAATCTAAAATCTTGATAAACCCTATATTTAAAAAATGTCAGGTCTGTTCCAATCTGTACACTTAATTTTTTAAGCAATAGTAGTTATACCTATTGTTAGGAGTTGTTGAAAATTAGTATTTTGTATTTAAAGAAAATGAAGCCTATTCACTCTGAATCTATGGAATCATTTATCTAGATGCAAACTTCAAACATTTACTCTTGACAGCCATATTAATGTTAAGTTCAGAAGGAAAACACTGTTTCCCTCCTTATAAAGGCTAAAATACCTGGAATTTTTAATAGGAACTGTATGCTCTCTGATCTGATACAGAGAGTATAGTTGTAAACATCGAAAAGAAGAAAATTCGAAATGTTTAAACTTCCTTTGCAGACCATGTAAACATCTACATTAAAAGACAGTAGTCTCTTCAGTTTAGTTTTGATCTGATTTTTGATCTGCAACAGAAAGGCAGTCACATCAATTCTGCACTGAAATAGCCTTTAAATTCTATTTTAATCTACAATTTATACTGTAATTGTGGCTTTTGTGAACTTTACGTCTTTACTAAGCGTATTTAATCAGTATCATTTTGCTTTCTAAATATGCACAAAAAAGCAAACCTCATTTTCCATAGGTAAGCTTAAATATAAAAATATGCCAGGTATAATAGATGAACTTAGGCAACTGGGATTTTTTTTTAGATTGTTTTCCATTTTAAAACATTGCTGCAGAAAAGTAAAAGGCTTAAAAGAGGAATAAATCCTCTTCAGCAGTGTTTGTTTTTTCTGTTGCATGTATCCTGTCCTAACTATAGCACTAGCAGCACATGTACCTTCAATTACTGTGTCCATCACGACACCAGTGAAGAGTTCACGCTTGGGTTTTTGTTACCGTGAACTTCTCTCACATGGCAATGCTCTTAACCTGCTCCATCCATCATCCCTCTGCCAGACAGCTCTACTCTAGTGGAGGGTGTTCAGAATGTGAGCCACGCGCCCCTGCCCCACTGCAGGACCCAGGGAAAGCTTTCCCTTGCAGCATATCCATTCCTTCTCCCAGGACCTGTTTTTTCTTAATCCATCCCATGGGAGACCAGGAGACTGGAGGTGTTCATTCCTTTCCATCTATTCACACGTCCAAAAAACAGGCCATTTTGAAATACCCTATATATAAATGAGTGAGACATTTTTGAAAGAAAACAAAACGAGTTCTGTTCCAAAGAAGACTCATCTCTCAAGCCCTCTTTCCTGTTGCTGCTTGTCACGTCTGCAGAGAGAGCACTGTCACACTATATTAGTGCCCTTTCAAGTGGAAACGAGTTTGGTCTGTCTCATCATGTGAGTGAGTAAAGCAAATCTTCCACTGGACTCCAGGCTTGGGTGGACACTGGGTAAAATCTATAACCAATGAATGTCACTCATCGTTGCAAAAAGGTGTAGTCAAAAGGACATTTGGCACAGGGTGCTTTGCTGATAGAATGCAGGACCTGCTATGGGGCACTGCAGAGCTGAATTCCAGCCTCTGCAAGGCTTCCACAAAGATGCATTTCAGAGTCTCTTGAAAAAACAGTTCATTCAGGCAGGGCCCAGGGTTGATTCAGTGTTTAAACTGCAGCACACTTCAGATTTGCTTTTCTTGGTGTGGCTTAGAGCCTTTTTCACGGGCTGGATTTTATCCTTTGCCATTTGGAGCTGCCTGTGATTGCGGTAATGGCACACTGCACTTCGGGGGTCTGCCAGGCTTAGGCAAGGGCTCTGCTGACCCCTGCTGCTGTCCTTGCTTTTTCCCTTGCTTTTCCTTCTGCAGCCGAAGGTTGCCTCTCTTTGCTAAAGATACTGTGAGGTGAAAAGTGTCTCCGAATAAGAGGAGCACCTTGCCTTTTTCTGTTTTCTGCATGTCTTTCCTTTGTATGTCAGAGAAATCCCCGTGCTGCTGCCAGGGTAGTGCAGGCTGGATTGGGTACATTCTCGGAATTTGCACACACCCAAGGCTCTGTGCTACTATTGCTGATCCCATGAATGAGGTCCTTTTGCTTTGGCATGCCAGCGCTTTCTGTTTCAGCTCGCTTACAGCTGCTTCACAAAACATTTACCACATAACATTAGCAACATTAGATATCTTTTTCTTAAGCACCCTTTTAGAATGAAGACATCTATTAATCTGAAACAGACATAGGTCTTAGTACAGCAGTCATCCTCGTGATTATTTTGATGTAGCAGAAGCTTAAAATGCTCTTTATTTTGAAACTAAGCTTTTCACTATACCGAGCCGTGGCCAGATTGATTTTTGTTTTGTTTTCTATGTGTTTGTCACAAGACTTCATTATGACTCAAATACAAAGAAAAAAGCAGAAATACATGTAGACTGTTTTCATGATCAAGGCATAATCACAGAGAATAGAAGGTTCCTGAAACACACCGTACTCCTTGGCGTAATTACAGCAAAAACCAGTAATACCTGTGACTGAGAAGAACCTTATCTGGCTTTGTGTATTATCACTATCATTAATTCTTGATATGAAAGTGGTAGGTGTAGTTTTGCTCCTTAAAAATAGGGGTTTTATTAATGGGGTTGCTCTATCATGGCATTACTTAGTAAATTAAATACAAATCCTCATATTACGAGGTTCTTAGCAGTCAGGTGAGGGGAAATAGCTGTCAGTGGTACTTGATTATCATTTTGCAGTGAGTTCTATTTTAATTTTCTGCAGAAGAAATTTTATTGCACATGTGCAAGCACATAACACACAGGCACGTGGCTGTAGTCACAACACTGGACAAGCTACAAAGGAAACAACAAAAGGATTGTTCATACCAACTAGTTACATTTAAAATTTAGATTTAGTTTACTTCAAAAAAGATGGGATTCAGTATTTTACTAGGGTGTAGCTTGATATTCTATTTAGAGTTTTCATATCTTACACTCAAGTAGTTTTCCTCCTTTATTATTGGCAAAACCACAATCAAATTCTTCTTAAGTCAGCATATCTCTTATCTGGCAGGATCATATTTACATAGTCATCAGTCTTTCCTCGCTATTCATGGGGTGAAAATGTAGCTAACTATACATATGTGTACATAAAATTTTAAGTACTGTATGCTGTTGCTTGTATATTTGGATATCATATGAAATACATGGTTCAGCCTGTGATTTTCTTGTGGTTTTTTCTGCTTGCTGAAATGGGCTCTACTAGGTGTGCACACTGTTTAGCACAGTTAATCATGTACTATGTGTTTTGGGTGTGTAATTACCTCTCAGTAATTTGCTAATTTTTTGAGAACTTGACTGAGACAACATTGCTTAACCTTCAACACATTTCAGTTGAATTTTGTGTCCTCTTGAATGAGTTTGCATGAATTTTACATGGTTTTCATATTTCTAGTCTAGCCAATATAAGTTCCTGGTTCAGTTGCAGTCAGACTTTATTATTAAAAAATTCTGATTTACTTATATATTGCTGCACCATGTTTAGTTCATATAGAATAATAATGTAATAGTTGAAGCATATTAATTCCTCCCACCCCAATAAAACCTCTATAATACTTAGCCAAAACTGCTACATTATCTGATAAGTTGATTTAGGACTTTATACATGTGTTCATATAGCCATTTATCTCAACCCTTTCTGAGGAGACCTTTATTAAGCTGTGATGACTGCTGAATATGAAATGTAACCAAGATTATTTTTTTATTCAAATATAATTTAAATATTCATCAAAGAGGAGTTATGCTTGAAACTGACAGAGACTATTAACATCAAAAAATATAATTAACTGCACTGGGTATCATGAAGCAGAGTTAGCCAAATAGCCGAGAGGTCTAATTGCTCTAGAGTCTGAGAAGCAATAGTTTTATTTTATACTGTTGCTGTGGAATTAATAGTGATGTGGTTTCCTATGCGAGGCAATTAAAAGCTGCCTGTTAAGGTTCATTGTACTATAGGAAATCTGTTGAATATCACTTAGTAAACAGAACTGACATGGAAAAGGTACATGAAGACAGGCAGAGCAGGGTATATGTCATAAATTAGGACAGATTAATATGAATTAAATATATGTAAGTAAATTATGAGTACTTTCTAGTGTTAAAAGTCAGCAGTAGCCATGAAAGTGAAAAGTTTTCATTAGTAACACAAAGGAAATAGAATTTTAAGATTATTACAGTGAAGATGTTTAATTCAGAGGAAAGAAATAGAAGAGTAACATGGGTTTAAAAATTAAAAACTATCTACAGAGTAGTACAGAAATTAGCAGATCTCATATTCCGTTAATTTCCTTCTTCCATGGAATAATCTCCTACTTACACTAAAAAGAACCTTCTGACCTTTGTGGTTCAATTAAGCTTTTAGTTGAATTCAACAAGAAGAATCTTTATTGAATGCCATAGATTCTGCCTGTGCCCAGGGTATACATTCTAGAAAGGGGTGGCCATATTCATGGCATTTTGACATTAATGAGGTTGCTGAAATGGAAGAGTTTAAGGATCAAAGATACAAGCAATAGTGGTATTTTACAGCATTTCTTTTTTTTCCTCTCTAATAATAAAATTGCAATTTAATTGCTTAATAAATGGGCCATGATTGCTGAAAGACATAGATAATTTCCCTCTTTGCATTTTATCTTCTACGTATTGCAGAACAATAATTAGCTAAAATACTACTGCCACAAATGAAAGAAGTCTTTATTTTTTTTTTCCTTCATGTAATACCTGTGAATGAAAGGAGTTTGCCTGTGTGTCCTTTAGCCTAGCATGATACTCAACTTCTATGCTTTTTAAGAACCAATCTCAAAAACCATTATCATACTGGTAAAATAAAATCACACAAAGAATTCAAGTAGAACTCCTGCTTTATATAAAGACTGGCTGCCTGTTTCATACATTATTTAGCAGGCTTACCCTGTTTATATCAGTGACATAAGAGTGTGTGCTACTTTCTCAGAAGAGCACTGTCTTTGCCGCTTCACAGCACAGTGCCTTGTACTCCCAGGCTTGCACATGGTGTTAGCAGATATTTAAAGCACTTCAGCTTAACATTTTATAGGTCATGATGAACTGAGCCTATAAAACAAGTTACTGCAATGAAGTTAATGCAGTCTTAAGAGTGTTACACAGACCGAATACTCAGTATTCAGGATATTTTTAGCCCACTGTAGATATATCAATGGGAAGGAAAGGTTCTTACCATGAGGAATTTTTTTCCATGTCAAACCTGATTTATTATACACTTGCAGTACAGAAGCTTTACTAAAATTTACTATTGAAAGCCATTTTTTTCAGGTTTACCCAGTAATACAGTAACTATAGGAACCTTTGAATTTCAAATTGTTTACTACGTACACAGACACACACAAACACACACACAGAGACACACACATGCAAAAAAAAAAAAAAAAAGAAAAGAAAAGAAAAAAAGAAATGAGACAGAAAAATAATTTCATTGGACAAGCTGCCCTGACCAAAATCATGCACTTTGAACACCTTGGACGAACAAGTCTTTGTCATTTTCAATGACACGAACCTGCACGATGTTTCATCTGGCAAGATGTGTATTTTGCTATTGTAGGTGCAAAGGTATCTATATTCCTTTCTTAGTAGTAATCCGTGATATTTAGCCTTACTGTTAATTGCTTCTCAGATACCTTGCTTCTTGTGATATATAACTATATGATGAAGGAGCAATTTGGAAATGTATTTAATACACACCTTTTTGCAGCACTGTGAAATTGTTCCACCATAACTCAAGAGTTTGTGCCCTATTAAATACTTTCTTTTAGGCTGAATCGTAAGTGTAGCAATAACATGACAGTTCTGAACCCATAATCCTTCCCTGTTTACTGAATTTATTGCAGGCATTGAGTTCAACTGTACTGTTACACTCATGAAACTGTAGGTGTTTTCTCATCTAGGATGTGGCAGCAGTGATATTACTTTCAGTATATTATTCTGGTGCCAGCATCACTGGTGGGTATGAAAAATATAATTTACTTCGTGTATTTAGCTTTCTTGGATAATTTTGCTGCCTTTGTGACAGAGATACAGCAAAAGAACACCTCCTGGAGTCACATTTAAAACAGGAGCACTTTGGGTAATGTACTGTAGACAGAACGCATATGAGTTAGAGCTCAGTTATCATGAATGCCATCAGCAGTGCCTTGTTGCTTTCTTATCAGCCACTTCCTGCTGTCAGCCCAGTGCTTATTTCAATAGTAAAGGATTTACATCAAATGTAACACAGTATTATGTATGGCTAACATGCGGTTTTTAATTGTGCAGGCACGACACTCCTTCAGTGGTAGGCACTTTGATAAACGGATTAGATCATGAATATTTTTGACACAATTAAACATTATCTGTGCATTGACAAAGTGAAGCCAGTGATATTTTCTGATCTGTGTTTTACAGTGGTGAATCTGCGTGGCTTGTGTAAAAACCAACTGCAGAACAGACAGGATTTTTGCAGATGCGGGAGCAAGCAAACTGAAGCAGTCCCCTAAACTTTGTTTGGCTTAAAACTGGAAGTTCCAGGAACCAGAGAGTACACAGTTCAAATCAGTAACTTAATCCCTTAACTTCAGATTGCAAAGAAAAAGTGGGATTGTGCTTTCCAAGTTAGAACAGCATACTTTTGCAGGGGAAGTCCTATACCTGGAAGCCCTGCAAGCTTTCCAGATGATAATTGGATCCAGACATCACTGTGGGTAATGAATAACAGTGCTTTTGTGACAGGCATTCCTCTCAGAAGAAAAGAAAGTACTTGTAGGGAGGACTCTCAGACACATTTTAATAGGAAATGACACCACTGTTACAAAGTTGATTAAAGATCTACCAAGGGACAGCACTTATGGAAAAAAACAGCAGATGAAATGAGAAAAGTTGTAATCTTATTATTAGTTATCAGTTAAATATGCGTAACTTTAAGTCCGTGAAATCTACATTTAAAATTATGATAAAAAGGACTGTACCTTCTTGCCAGCAGATTGCACTTATATAAATCTCTTAAAATAACCGAATTGTCTTTTGCCTCTTGCTCAGCATTTTACTCTGAGTTCTGTTGAGCTGTACAAAAGAGTCACTCTGTAACCCTCTGGAACTGGTGGATATGCAGCAGTGGGCACATGGCCTCTCTTGATGAAAATGATAACCCAAAAAGGGGATATTCCCCAAGGCAAGTTTACAAAAAACAATTTATTCTCTTTCACCCTGTAAAACTCATCTTACATGCAGGATCTCTTGCATTATTACAAACTCTAATCCTCTGAGTGGGTAATTAACGGACCAGAAAAGCCATTTGTGGAAAGAAAGAGCCATAAGGGTGAAAAATATTTCTCTGCTGAATGATCTTTAAGGAGTAAATAATTACAAGAGTGAGAGGTTTGGGATGACCAATCTAAATCTGAACATAATTAGGATGAACACAGTTTGAAAATCGAAGCAGTTGGCATGTGCAACAATTCTCATATCAGAAGACTAATTAAATATTTAAAAGCCCAAACCCCCTCACTATTCACAGAAAAATAATCTGCCACAAAAGGGTCTGTAACTTTGCAGATAATTAGGAAGGGTTATAGGGGGAAAAAATCGCAGATTGGCTCCAAGGTTCTGCAAGGTCATGTCTTATTATGGTGTATCTTTTATAGGGTCTGATAACAAGATCTTGCTAATTTAATCTAAGTAGGGCATCCCACAGTGATTTCCCATTTCCCTTGTTAAAAATATGATCCTTTTTCCATATGCAAACTGCAATAGGTGAACATTTTTATAAATAATTTCTCCTAATTGATACGGGCTTTAATATTTTTAATTATTCAAGGTGAATGCGTGTGTTAAAGTTGAGTTAGGGTTGCCCCCACTGCATGCCCCATGTGAAATTGTCCTCATCCTGCCCATTGCTCAGGGAAGCCCAAGGACTTTATGGAATCTGGTTGTCTCTGTGGCCAATTCTGTAAATGACTAAATCTTAATTTCCTGTTAGAGGCAAAACAAGTTTTTGTTGAATATGCATTTCTGTAAGCAGAAGAGATGTGTTAAACTCAGGGGACCCATAGTGAATCGAGCTGAATTTGCATTGCACAGACCTGGAGGTCTGGTGGAAGTGTGAGCATTGAAAGTGTATGAGGGCTTCTATGTTTCAAAAGCTGCAGTAACAAATCATACCTGTGATTTAAAATACCTTATTTTAGTAATTAAAGTGGGTGATTGTTAAAAATGTATTTTAGATCTGTTCAAATTAACGTGAAGGATAAAGCTCCATGTTTTCAGTATTGTAACTCATCGAGTTGCTCATTTAATAATGACTCAGAAGCTGTCTTAAGTTACATAACTTTCAACTACATTATGAATATGCCAAATGGCAAGCCATGGATAAAAAAGATCAACAGTGCTGCAAAAAAAGAATTTTAAAGGGTTTTTACTGTTATCCTATACTCTCTACCTGGTAGTCTCTTCTCCTGCAAGTCTGTTGCAGTGTTATTCCTAAGGATCAGACACTGTGCTTCAGGATTTTCTCTTGGATTTTCTATAGCTCTGCTCTAGCACTGTGCCTCTGAAATAAATGCCCCTCCATAAAGCTCTGGGTTTATTACACAGCCCCATGCTTCTCCCCTGAAACCTGCTCAGCACATGAGCCGTGATGCTGCACTCGTGCTCATTCAGTGTGAATAATCTGTGCAAATTGCTCAGATATGACGATGCTGCACTACTAAAGTTTTCATTAGTAAGTAAGCATAGCTGCAGGCTATTTATTTTGTCTAAATGGTGAAACATGTAATTGGATATTTTGAACTTATTACTTTTCAGCAGTGCAGATCTGCTTGGCTTGGTTGGTGTTCTAAGATGTACACTGCCTGTAATCCCACGCTGCAGCTTGCTTGCAAATATGCATGCACATATATAATATGACATTATTATTTTGAAAATTACTGTATTTCCATTTCTTATTCCTCAGGTGGGGTTGCAGTTCCTACATTTTCTCTAAAATCCAGATCTTTTCTGCTTCATACTGTTATGGGGTTTGGGTTTACACCTACACAGACCTCACAAGGAGATTGTTCCATTTACTTTGCACACCTCATTGCATCTTTGATACTTAGTTTTGCTGTCCTTGATTTACAACTTTCTCCTTGCAAGCTCTGATTGGTCTAGTAGGCCTTTGGTATATGTGGTAGAAAGTAGTAGAGATAGAAAAATGGGGTTACAAAAGCACCTAAAAATACCAAGAGAAAGCAGGAGTTATGTATTCCACTGCAATCCACATTTTCTTTTCCTTTTCCTTTCTTTTTTCCCTCTCTGATGCTCCAGTTTCAGGTTAATGATAACCCCCTAATAATAGCATTTACACCAATAAGCAAAGTATTAGAACAAGGATGAACCGTAACAAGAAAAAACTATTTCTGATAGCTTAGATGTAAGTGAGAAGATTCCTCATTTTAGCAGTGACTGCTTTGAACTCAGGGACATGAATACTAAAAGGCAAATGGGTCATAACTAAATGTATAAAAGTTGTAAGAACAGATTGAAGGCAAGAAATATTGTTAAATTACTTTGCCATACAAGTCTGATACGCATTCATTGATAGTGAATCAGACTGGGTAATTCTAAGAAAAGGCCTATGGGAGTTGCATATTTTATGCTGTGTTTTATTGTCTATTTGGAGTTTTTATGCTTAATGCGTACCCTTAGACTCCCACAAGATTACATTGTATAAAGAAAGCACAATTAAATATTATTGCCTTTTTTTATTGGGCAAAAGGAAACAAGGCTATGGTGCACCTTCTTCTACAATATTAATTATGCACTATTTAGCTTCCTTATATATGTTTAGTTGGTAATTAGGACGATTCAACAAATCATCAATATTATATTTAAAAAGAAAACAGAAGGGAAAAAATACCGAACTCTTTTCTTCTTCTTTCCCCTACATATTTTTCATCCAAATTCCCCAGATTTGTTACTGTAATGGCCACATTGTTAAGTGCATGGAAAATCCAAGGGCTGGTTCATGAATTTTCAAACCACGCTCTAGGGATGCCTCACTGCTTTAGCAGCCATAGGAGAGTCACCAATATCTGGACACAGCTCTTATGGACAAATTCTGCTATCATACCTGCTCCTGTATCTCCTTTTGTTTTCTTAGATTGTGAAAAATACCAAGCACAACTCACTAAATCTGTTTTCTCTTTGTGCTCAGTAAAATAGGCGTTATTTTCTTTTTGCGTGCTCATTCCTGTACAATAGTTTTGGGGTTTCTAACTTGAAAATTTTGTAGAAAATCTTACATGTGAATATGCAACATTCTCAGTGTGTCTTCCTGGGTTTTAAAAGGCTAGTTCTGGGATTATATATCTATCCTTAAGGGCGTGGGGCTCTGTAGGATCTGGGTGCTCACTCATCCTGCATGGGAAGGGTAGTGCTTGAGCACTGTGGAAATGGCATTGACAGCTTGCCAATCCTGCCTCAAATCCAGGCTTTGTAGGAGGGGTTTTTTCCAGGCTTTGGTTAAGCTTAAATTGCTAACTCATTAGGTCTCAGAACGTAATAATATATGGCTTGTGAGGTGAATTTGAAACTCGGAATTTAAATACATTCCTTTAAATTTATCCACTGTGGCATGTCTTTGTGCATACTTATGTATCTAAACACCCCTAAAATAAAATCTCTGTTCTCTGGCTATTTTATATGTAAGTTTTGTATGTACCTTCCAAGACAAAATTAATAAAACATAACATTTAAGTAATATCTGACATCTTCATACATATGTAACTTTGTGTTTAATGACAAGGAGTAGAGGTTTAGTGAATATGCATACAAAAGCAGAAACACATCTCACATGGCAGTTGTAGGCCATTAGGAATACATCTGTAAAGACAGCTACTTACTCTGGGTAAAGAGGTTCGGGGATTTTTCAGTGTAAGTCATTACATGAAGTGCATTCATCCCATATTCCCACATCCTTTTACTCAGACTGCAGCTCACCCAGGGTGAATAAGGAACAAGAAGACCATATGGAGTATGTGGTGCTACAACTCAGAGTTTACGTGCCTCAAGTGGTGTTTAAGCAGGTTGCTGCAGGCGATATGCAGGAACATGCCATCGTGCTGGCTTTTAAGTATTTAATCAATATGCTGAAAGGGAAATATTGTCAGAACTGACTTGAAAGTTTCAAAACATACCAAAATTTTTTAAAAATACATCAGCATTATTAAAAATGGAATTTTATTTATTAAATGTGGAATTTTTTCTGTTTTTTTAAATAATTAATTGCATGTGACTGTTTCCTGTGCTTGCATTTTACCCTACTTAAGGAAACACTGCATTCACAGAAATATGGCATTAGGAATGCCCAAAATTATTTTGATAGTTATTTTCTGGCTATACATTAATCCATATCCTTTTCAAAATAACATGATGTTTCTTCTATGTTACGATCTTTGTCAAAGTTATGCATGAAGAACAAAAGCATTTGAAGGATAAACTGCAATGTGGGCATTATTTCATCCTTACCTAATTTTTCCAAAGTGCAAGAACCGCTGGAAAGGATCTGTTTATATCTTTTTGTGTCAGATGTGACTTGCCCATGAAGATGACCTCTTCTCTCAGTCAGTTGGTTTGATCCATGTAATGCTAATGTCTTTCCAGATTCTGTTTCTCAGATCCCAGTGCTTCATTTTCTGGTCCAGTCATGATATACACTGTGTTTTTCATTTTAGTGCTGGAGTATTTGTTCAAGTCCATAGACTGTGCATTTTTAATCTGCCTTAGAACAATGGTGAATAATGGCCCTTGGCAGGAGATAATGAAATTTTCTTAATTTATATTTTCAAGCAGAAGCTTCAATTGAAAATGGCATCCTATGGCCTGCAGACATAGCTCTAGTGCAAGTTTCAGGGGAGCTGTAATAATAATGCAGTGCCAGCAGTGACGAGGAATGATAGGACAGTGAAGAAGTAATTTAAGAAAGAAAAGAGAATGTACCAAAGCTTTATTGTAGCATATCTAATGATCTGCCGAAGATTCCCAATAGCTTTGGGAGCATGACAGGAGAAACTAATGTTATCTTGCCAAAACAGAAGCCCCTGCTTAATCAGCAGAACAAGATTATTGATTAAAACACCTCACACAATAGATTGCACATGGAATCTCATCTCCATACATTGCACATGAAAAAGTGCAATAACAAGCATAAGATAATAATAAAAAAGAAATTTTAAAAAGCAAAAGCAATTTGTTGGGAATTGTGCAAGTCAAGATTAGAGTTGAAATACAAACAAATTATCATGGAAAATAATGCTGTCCTTAGAGCTGAGCAGAGAGGATGGATGCAGCAGGGACATGGCTACATCATGAGCAGAAGATAATAACAGCCCTGCTGGAGCTGCTTACTTTCTTTTTTCTTTCTGTATTCATCTGAAATGTGAAGGGCCATTCCTCATTTGCAGTCTTCTTCCTGAGGTGAAAGGAGTTCAGACATTATACTCTAACTGTTAATTAAACACTCCATTTGATTTTTAGATTACTCTAAGTGATGCATGTGCATTATGAAGATGTAACCTTTCTTCATTCATACTAAAATATGGAAGAAATGAGTGTCAGAGTACACAATTGCTCCTTGCATTCATGAGAATCGTGGTAATTCCTGCATTTCCCCTTGCAAAGCTGCTGTCACTGCTAGCACAAGAACCTGAATTATCATTCTTTCACTACTACAGTTAGTCCTTTCCTAACTAGTGTTTCAAATTTAATTCATATATGGCTTGTCCTAAATCAACTGTTATTGAGTTTATACAGAGTTCTTTGCCGATCTGCTGTATTTCCTTGTAAATGACAGTAATTTTATCATAAATTCTTGTGAATATTATGAATTCTTCTTGAGCTCGAAGACATTTCTATGTGAGATCATATGAATTTTAAGATTGTACATAACCCCTGAAAATGACCATATTTTAACATATGCTGTGGAAGTATGCAGTTATGTAGATTGCAGAACACTTAAATGGTACTTAAAGCCTACAAAGAATTTAAACACTAGATTACAAACATTGAAACACAAAAGTAATAGAGATTTTTCTTCCTAACTTTGCAGGAATTACAGCTGGTCTGTATCATGCCTTCATTGGGACAATTCAAAAAGAGTTTGAATAGATGGACCAAATTAACAGTACATTGTGTAGAAAAAATAACTTTGGTTAAATGAATGTGGGACTTCAAGTTATTTGCCTGTTAAAGTTTTTGAGGTTTGGATTTTTTTTCCTGATGGTGTCTAGGCCAATTTTGTGAATTCCCAGGCGCTTTTTTTCTGCAATAATCTTGTTTTGGAGAATCCTGCGATGCAAAAGCTGTTTGCCCATTACAAAAAGGAAAGGGTCACCGGATTTAAGGCTGTAACAGTGCAATATCCTCTTTTGTCAACACAGTATTTCTAAGTGTAAAGGTTTCTAAAAATCATTAAGTTCTGCTACAGCAGTGATGAGGCAGCTTTGATAATTTGTAGCCATGTAGGATAATCTTTCGTTTAGTGCTATTTTGTGGAGAGTGGGGTCTCTTTTATCCAATGTAACACAGAATTCAGTGCTTCTTGACGTAAAGAAGCCCAACTGAAACCCTTATCAGTTTGTAAAATGGTTTTGCAGACAGCAGCAGGAGCATAGGCCAAAAGCTAACAGAGAAGTGTCCCTGGTTTTACAGAGAAAAACAGTGCAGCAGACAGAAGGCTTCAGTTTATCCAGAGAACAAATCACAGTAGCGTAAACTCCCTGAATTACTTGTCTCAGAACTACCTCTACAAAGTCCACTTATTCTTCATCTCTTCTCTTTAACCCATGAATTGGGATTGACAGCTGCCATAGTTGCTGTTGGTTTTTCTTGAAGGTCTCACTCTAATGGAAATATGACCAACTATGTAAAAAATAGTTACCTGAACACCAACTTTTTAAACTGTGAATCTCCTGATCAAGTGTCTCTAATTTGAAATCTTAGAAGTGCGTGAAACTTAGAACCATATATGAAAATTACTCAGGCTTTATAAAATGCAGCCAACAGCGCAGCAAAATCAGTGATTTGAATGTGAAATCCTACAACTTAACGCACAAATACACTATTCATGGAGTTATTCAAGTAATTGCACTTCCTGGGGAAGTGCTGGTGGACCTGATAGCACTGCTCTATGCTGCAGCAGTGTGCATAGCTTGTTGTTTTGGAATTTGGGTTTTGGGTTTGACCAAAGGTGGACAAAAGGTGACCATATGCACAGCAGGTGAAATTTTTCATAAAGAGATATTCAAGAGTTTTTAGAGTGTCATGAATTTCCCATAAACAGCACTCAGTGCCTGAGGTTTGACACTGACACTTACTGTACAAAGAAAAAACCCTGCATTTTCTTCTGAATTATTATTACACATCCTTTTGATAAAATCTAGCATGAAGCTATGAAGCTTCTCACTTTCCTGGCTGATGGCAGCCTTATGAATCTTTCACTGGGGGAAAATGAAACTGAAGAAAACAACTCTTCACAGGGAAATGAGTCCATCTTTTTCCCACCACTAAATATGACCTTGGTTAGTTTCATTCTCAAGCAATTTCTCCCAACACGTACTCATTTTATTTTGAAATAAATAATTCTGTCTTAATTGCTGCTTGTTTGAGTATAAAATAAAATTTTCATACAGCTCAAAGCTGTGGAAACCATCATACTGAATGATGCACTAGGAGAAGTCTTGTAGGAATTATTTCGGTTTCAGCGTAAGGTTTTTGCTAAAGAGACACAAATTTAAAGGAAATCTGTTACAAAATCTTACATCCCACATTTTCTCATGCTGGTTAGCGTACCTGAGGTGTGAAATATGTAAAAAACCCTGTATCAGGGATATTACAGAGAGTCCTGTGAGGTTTGGGGCCACGTTGCGTTCTCCTGCTTCTATAGCCTCCATCTGTACCACGCACACAACAGCAGCACTCCGAGGGGCTGTGTGTACATTTTCAGTGGTACAGACTGAGTACAGTGCTTTTCTCAGGAAGTTGGGTGCACATTTCACCACTTCAGCCTGGGTCTGAAGCCGTGGGATGTGTCAGATTCGTTCCAGACTGTCTAACACACCGCACTGACTGACCGTGCCACTGGGACGGGAGTGGGTGACATTATTTGTGCAATAGCTGTGCAGGAGACCTGGCTGCACCCTCTGGAAAAGGTGGCAGGTGAATTCTTCACCATCTCTCTGTATCCGTGGTTGTGTATATACAGAAATCCCTGACTATTTCCATTTAGTTCTGCAATTATGAGTCTTATGATGGTAGAAATAAGTAGCCTTTAAAAAGTAGAGGAAAGAGAAGAGCTAACTAATCAAGTTGGAGGAGTTGTTTCTGAGTTTCCTCAGCAGAAAGGCACCATCTCTGTGCTAGTACTGTATAAAAAAATAAGTGATTTATATTAGAGTCCTTTGAATGAGTTTGCTCTACGTTTTATGAGGCAGCATGGATTATTCTAGTACCTGTTGGCACTGTACAGCTGTGGAAAGCCACTGATACAAGACAGACTATCTTAGCTTGGAATATGTGGTGTTCAGGGAGTATGGGAAGAAGTAGGGCAATGGAGAAGTTGATGTACAGCTGGAGTCAAAGGCTAGACTATTACTTAAGTTCAGACTTCTGTTATTCAGTTTGCTGACAAACAAAACTAACCCCTGAGAAGATCAGCCAAGCTCTTTCCCTTTTAGTCACCAAACTCCCTGACCTTCTCTTTTTTTTTTCCTCTTTCTTGTGACTGTTTTTCTGTATTACATTTTGACCATCTCTTCCAGGTTAGGTGATTGCTTTTCCACTTTTAACTTCCAAGCTAATATTTGTTTGTTTGGGGTTTTTCTTTTTGTTCTGGAAAAAATAATAGTAGTCTAAAATCTACTTTTTTTTTTTTTTTAATTCTTCAAAAACATCAAGTTCAGTAGATTCTCACAATTAGAAGCATTGCAATAACGTTTTTTGTATCAAAATGTATTTTCATTCATTGTTCATTTTCATTTCATTGTTATAATTATTAATCATAAAATAATCTTTATGTTTCAGTCTCCTCAAAAATACATTTTAATTAGTTTTTTTGCAGTTCTTCTTCTTAACTGTTTTTCTTATTTCCTAAAATGGTCATTCTTCACTGCTTCCTGTAGCCTAACAGAGGAAGCTTAGAGTCCACCAATTGCTGCTAAAATAATTGAAATGGAAATGCTAATGTTCTTTGTCTACAATAGCTCTTTCAACCAAAATAATTTCCTTGAATCACGAGAAAAATTTCTCTGAGATGTAAAACCATTCAACAGGAAGTATGTCTCTAAAAATGGAAGGAATTACTCATTGTTGTTATTATTCATTATTCATTATTCAAAACTGCACATTTTTTCAGTCGTATCATCTTTGCATTTTGTTTTCATTTTATTGAACAGTAGTATCAAATCAGTATAAACTTGGCACTTGGTACAGCTATCTCTACCAAAGGGGACAGTTAAGATAACATCGATCTCCAAATTTAAAAGTATAAAGCCTGAACTAAAACATTGTCCTGAAGCCTTCTTTTGGACTTTGGCTAATTAGTATTAATTAACTTTATTGTTTTATGGATTGAACTGCCCAAGTGTGAAGAGATTTAGCACTGAATGTAGTACTTTAGTATGAACTTGCAAATTAAATGTAATTTTAAATTAATTAGCTTGCTTTCTTTTCCCATTACAGGTGCAACAACCGAACACAGTGTATAGTAGTTACTGGGTCAGATGTGTTTCCTGATCCTTGTCCTGGAACATACAAATATCTAGAAGTTCAGTATGAATGTGTTCCTTACAGTAAGTATAATCTTTCTATTCTTGCTCACTTCCTCTGGCCCTCACAATTGAAGCTGGAGTGCTGTTACATGGAAAAGAAGCATATGTTTATGGCCCATGGACCCATTATGCATGCAAAGCACTTGCAGACTAGGGCCTCCAATTAGCTTCACAAAGTGTGGAAGGAAGCCATGGTGTGATGCTGGCCAAGTGTCTGTCTGTGTTCTTAAGTGTTTGGCTTTTAAGGCTACTGTTTTTCCAGAAAACAAACTCAAATTAGCTATTCAATAGGCCAGATAGAAATTTGTACTTTTGCCCGCAACCAGTTGCTGACAAATTGGCTTGGCTCACAGACTTGTAAAGCAGGAATTGACTTCAATTTTAATCATGATCTACTTGAAAGGCTACCTGCTGCTGTGGTGACTTTGGGTGCACAACAAAACCCAGCACTGACATTCAGAGGCAAGTGACACGGTTGGGGGACATTGTAAAAGGATTTTGTGCTTCATTATAAATGAACGCAGATTCAGAGTGAATAATTCATTAATAAGGTACTCACACTGTGTTCTTTAAAACCAAAGGGGAAAAGAGTGAGAAAGAAATGTTCACTTTTAATTTAAAGACAAAATATCATTTGTGCCTTGAATCAGCTACCAAAATAGAGTTTTTCACTGAAAACAAAGTAAATAGTGTAATCATATTGGGACAGAAAAATGTGAAGTTATGGCTACTTCAGCAGTTTTGTACAATATTCCTTCTAATGCCAAAGTTCAGTAGCTTTAGACATACTTCTATTCCCTTGAAATAATTAATGCTTTTTTTTATTGACATGTATGCATGTTCATGAAAGTTCTGCAGATTCGACACTTTTAACTGGTTTTGCTTTCTTGTAAGGTCATTCTTTGCAGTGACTTCTCCCTCATCCCGTAACTCAACAGAGAAATACCTGTGCTTGCAATGGAATTTGAGCAGTGCACTGATCACATTCCCTTGACTTACTATTAAGCGTGGATTTCTTGATCTGCAGTAATCCTTAACCAAAGTCATATTTTCTGTTGGTACAGGAAACAGGCCAAGTCTGAGATGCAAAAACACTGTGGTGAGAGTATATATCGAAAAAGGAAGGAAAGGAGTTCTGGCATAAGCAAAGTTATGTCAAAACTGTCCATACTGTTTCCTGCAAAATTTAGAATTCTGAAACTGAAATACTACTCTGTACTGTTTCACCACACTGAACCTTCACTGTTGTTAAAGGTCAAGCACAGATCATCTGTTTTTTCTTCATTTCTGCTGTGTCATTGTGAAATGGTTGCTTGCTGATTTTTTTCCCTGTACCCTTTGTAGGATTGGAAGCCTACTGCCAACAGTGATCCCTAGTGCCATTCCTCTTGTGTGTAGTATTGGTGGCTTGTTGTAACTGTTCTTCTCGTGCCACTTTTGAGGAGTGATGTCTTACCCCAATCTAACCAAAGTTTTGTTCCACAAAGACCACTTCTGCTTTAGCACTCTTTTCATTCCCAAATTCCCAGAAAAGAGGGCAGTGCATCTGATTCCAAACCATGAGGTCAGTCAAGTCACAAGAAGTTACGTTTCCAGTTCCAGTAGGCTAGATCATAGAGGACAAAATGTAATGCAAATAAATGTTCAAACATAATTTCTTATGCTGTTTTAGGAAGAGAAGTGTGGATATGTTTTACTGATTGGGTATTGCTATCTCCAGGAATCTTTTCTTTTCCAGTTTCAGAAGTTTAGTGCCACCACGCAGCCTACCCTGTACTCCAACTTGTAGTTACTCTAATTTTAAAGTGTTTATTTTTGTTTACTGTCAGTTGCATTGGCCTACCCTTTGAGCTCTGTAATTCTGTGTCTATCATAATTCTGGATACTTTCCTGTTTTTTAAAGTCTAAAAGTTTTGGAGTTTATCAACTGCAGCATGTACAGTGATGACACTGCCCAATTCCAGAACTGTAAGAGGCATCACCTGTCATTACCAGCGGTCATCAAAAAGATTTCCAGTTACTAAAATTAGTTTGAAGTTTGATTTCAAATCGCATTGTGCTTCACTAGCCATTTTTATTGTTGACCGTCTTTCTTCCCAGTCCCACAAAGCCTATCCTGGTACTTTTCCAAGTCTTTTTCTGATGCCTGGTAAACTCCAGTTATGAAGTTTAAATTTTTATTTCCTTACTTTTTCCAATGTTCCGTATCTAAATTTACAGAATGACTGAAATCATTAGATTTGCAAATAGCAGCTGTCTCAGTGTGAGAGACTTGCTAGGAAGGTAGGATAAGCTTTGGTGGGCCCAGGAATGGAGGGGTTTAGTGATCCCAGCCCTTCTAACCACGGGTTCATTTATGGTTCTTAACTTTTTCTGAATTTCATCTTCAGTTACAGCAAGACTGCAAAATTTGCCATGGCTCACTATGGTAGCTTTCAGTTCATGAGAGATTACAGACGGCAGTCATAACAGGTTTTGTGGTGAAAGGTGGGAGCTCTTACACACTGGAGTTGCTGTCACCCTTGTACAAAATGCAGTTTATGAGCTCCTCTATGTCTTGCTGGCCTCCAAAAATGCATAGCTGCTTTGCTCATTTGAAAGTATTTAATTTTGAAAATCGAACTAAGTTTGAAAGTCCTTAATAGAAGCTTCCTTCTTTGCGTCTCAAAGTGTAAAAAAAAAAAAGGAAACACCAACGAAACAACTTTTCAGATACTCAGTTGAATCTCCAACAAAAATTCCAGACAAATTTGATAGGCATTGCTTTGTCCTGAAATAAGAGTGTTATCGATTAAATTACAAAGAAATTGAGAGTAATCTACTTGACTTTTCTCTCACTTATGCTGCACAATGTATGTTGACACTTTGACTAACAGAAGTCAGCCCTTTTATAAAGAAGCACATCAAAAGTGCCATTTTGTACATCTGTGCATTTTTATTTTAAGTCTATTTTGGACTCAGGAATTCAATAGAAAACATTTTAAAGTGTTTTATTCTCTCTCTGTGTGTATTGATTGGACTTTGCAGCATTTGTTTATTTCAATAAGCCCATCTGTCCCTGAAAAATGTACAGCTGTACACCAGTGCATGCAGAGCAGACATGCCAGTAATGATTTTAGTTATCCCTATCTTTTTCCCTCCTCTCCTGTTACTAATTCTAAGGAGGTAGAATATCAATATTGCTCTTTGGCAAGAAATAACCACATGCATAGAAGATCACAGACAGAATCATCTGAAAGTCATTAATACGAATGGTGAAACCCAAGAATTCACCTCAGAATATGTCTTCTGTTTACTCGGATAACTCCAGAATTACAAATTGCAGAAAAACGAGTATTTTACCTAAAGACGTATAACAGTACAAAGGCTAGGAAAACTACTGATCATTTTGAAAATAGTAACCCTCTCCGGTTCCCCTGTAAAGTCATGGAATTGTTTCCTGAAGAAACACTAGATCAGATCAGCCAATATCATTCTCAAAATAATCATATGTAATTTTATTAAATGAAACTGAAAATCCAAAACTTTATATGAAACATTCAAAGGCATTCTTCAGGATAATACTGTAATACTGAAAATGTAATAGCTGTGCAAATAGTTCTGATACACTTTCCTGGTATCGGCGGCTACTGTTACACAGATTGGTACATCTGTCATTTTCCAGGCCATTTTATGAAACCAAGGGAGCACACTTCAAAGGCTGCAGAGTATATGAAATAGGTTTTATTGAAAATAATTATTGAAAAGCTATTTACTAGCTGGGCTCTAGCTATATATCTTTCTGTAACTTCCTTAAAACTTCCTTGGGGAAAAATTGCTATAGTAATATAACTTTGTTAATTGGGTTCGGTTTATGTCTTCCATGTGTGGTGGCAGGATGGATGTTTGTTTTAAACACAATATGGCTGTCCTTGCATACTAGCTTGCTGTTTCGGGCTTAATCGATGATGCTGGAGAATATCTGAATGAGCTAATTGTTAATTTTTTCTTCTCTTTTCCTCTTGCTTACTGTGCTTTTGCTTCTTTTTTCTAGATGTTTTTGCTTATTCCTCCTAGTCTGATTTTGCAGTTATAGACTAAGAAGTGGCAAAAGTTCTCAAGATTAACATTCAGGAAAACAAATAAATTAAAGCCTAAGGAGAGCCAAAGGGTGCAAGCTGCTTTCTTTACAAGAAAGAAAAGCAAGGAAATGTCTGAGGCAAAGATGGGGGGAGGCTTAATAATCACATATGCAAACCTGTATAATTAATATACTGAATTTTTTATTTCTAATTATCTAATTAATATAATATGTATATGTGCACTTGCACATATATGATAAATTAATATGTTGCTTAAAAACCAACTTGATTAGCATTACACTTTTAGAAGAAGAAGAGTGTGTATAGCATGTATTAGTAAAGTAATTAATTATTTATTCAGGTTCACTAAGTGAAACTACATGCCAACATATGTGTATTTGCTCCTTAATCTACTAAAATGATTGATCTATGTTCATTTGTGTAACCGTAGAATCTCTCTCCTGCTAGGTTATCCTGTTGTCTGTTTCTCTTTATCCAATATAGTGCAGTTCTTATTCTCCCTATATTTAGCGTCTGTTACTAATTTAATCTTTTAGACTAATAGTCAATTTATGTTAATCTTCTTTCTTTTTTCCTTGCACTTTTTTATTTTTCTTCCGATGCTTAAAATAGAAGTGGAGCAAAAAGGTAAATAACGTATACAGTCCAAACCCCAGCTCCTTGTTATGTGCCTTATGGATGTTAACCTCTTCCCTTCCCCTCCCCACAACACTCTTATATTATGATAATCAGCAGGATCTCATAAGTACACCTCATAAAGAAGTCGACTGTTTGCAATAAAGTGACTTGGCTGCTTAAAGTAGGTGGCGGGGTATAGTGTCTGAAGTACTTGGGCTGGAGGGAAGACTCCCTTGCTTTTTTCTCTCCCTTTCTCTTTGTCTTTCTTTCCCTCTCTTTCTCTCACCCTTGGGTAAATTCTTGTTAATCAAGTGTCATCTTGCCTGGCTTCCAGAACCCTCTCCATAGCATGCCATGGTTACAGGGTTTCCTGGTCTGTTTCATTCATTGCTTTGGTTGTGTTTTGTTTTCTCTGCTCCTAATTGCTTTCTCTATATACCTGATAATTTGTTTTGTTCCTTTGTTTTTAATCGAGGCACCTCCTTTTTCAGCCTCACCACTTCTTAAAGTTCTAAACAAGTTGATGTGATTTTTTTTGGACTGAAATGACCTAGCACACTGCTGCACACCAGTTAAAAGCTCTGGAGCGTTAATGTGTACTCACTAAAAGTCTGAAACGAAAATGCGAGAGTAGCTCTACATTTTCAGCTGTCTGTGTATGCCATTGAGCCTTGGTCTGTACTAGTGAAAACAGTTCCCATCCACTTTCCACACTGGTACAGCAAGAACATGGTAACTTTAAGAAAAGTGGATGATAAAGGGTGATAATTGCATTAATTATAACATAAGGTATAATCTAGTGCCAATTAAATTGATTTTTTTTTCTTCCTGACACAGTCATTATGATTTACCTACCTTTTTGGTTTTTTCCTTTTTCTTTTTTTTTAAATTTTTATTATGAGATGGTCTTAATTTGACATAATTCTTGTCTTACTTCTCTCTGTGACTGTTAGTTTTTGTTTGCCCGGGGACGTTGAAAGCAATTGTGGACTCAACGTATTTATACGAAGCTGAACAAAAAGCAGGTGCTTGGTGCAAAGATCCTCTCCAGGCTGCAGATAAAATATACTTCATGCCATGGACTCCGTATCGCACCGATACTTTGATAGAATATGCTTCTTTAGAGGACTTCCAAAACGGACGCCAGCAGACGACGTACAAACTCCCAAACCGAGTGGATGGTACAGGATTTGTAGTGTATGATGGCGCTGTCTTTTTTAACAAGGAAAGGACTCGGAACATAGTAAAATTTGACTTGAGGACTAGAATTAAGAGTGGAGAGGCCATAATCAATTATGCTAATTACCATGACACCTCTCCATACCGATGGGGAGGAAAGACTGATATTGACTTGGCAGTTGATGAGAATGGCTTGTGGGTTATTTATGCTACTGAGCAGAACAATGGGATGATAGTAATTAGCCAGCTGAACCCTTACACTCTGCGCTTCGAAGCCACCTGGGAAACGACCTACGACAAGCGGGCAGCGTCCAACGCTTTCATGATCTGTGGCGTCCTGTACGTGGTGCGGTCGGTGTACCAGGACAACGAGAGCGAGACCGGCAGGAACGCCATCGATTACATCTACAACACCAGGTTAAGCAGAGGCGAGCACGTGGACATTCCTTTTCCCAACCAGTACCAGTACATCGCCGCAGTGGATTACAACCCCCGAGACAACCAGCTGTACGTGTGGAATAACAACTTCATTCTGCGATACTCTTTGGAGTTTGGCCCACCTGATCCTGCCCAAGGTAAGAATTTCTTTTTTTTTCCTCATTTTTGATCTCTTTGTGTTTCCATTCAGAGGAATATGTTATGATATTTTTGGTCTTAGATTGAGCTCATGGCAGAAAGGCAAGGAGGGATTGTTTTTCTGCACCGTGCTGAGCTGTGCAGCGTTACAGCGGTGCAAGACAAATTTGCAGAACTTGTGAAGAGAAATAGAATTACTTTATTTGGTTTACAATCTCATGCTTTCCTTTTTATCTTTTTTCTTTCTTTTTTTTTTTTTTAAATACAAGTGTGTAGCTTTTCTGTGTTTGAGAATGCATCGGGGAATTATTTACTTTATATCATCAGTCAGTTTGACTCCTATAGCTAAACTGAGTCGGAGCTGCTTCATGCTGAGCCAGAAGCCTGTTCCCATCCGCTCAGCGTTACCTGCCTTCTGAATTGATTACAGCATCCACGCAGACCTTTTAACTTCTTGGCGCCAGCAGTGGAGAGCAATGTGTGCTGGGAGGTCCCAGAGGAGACGTATGGGGTTAATGTGCAATACCAAGCATAAGCATTTTGCTGCAGCCTTATTTTCACAGTTTCTAATGTCGGGTTAGACAAGATTGTCTGACATCTTTTTAGTGGATTTCTCAGTAAGTCCCTTACAATTGCATTTCAGCTCAGTAGAAGTTAGAACTAAGAGCTAAAAGGAAAGATACTAACTGTCAAAAGGGAAAGGAAAAACAGAGGTCTTTAGGTCTCAGAAATCCCTAAAAATGACATGAACAGGCACAGCCACATATTAACATCTACAGAAGAGAGTAAATACCAGGAGAAATGCTCTGTGGCAGAAGATATATGCAGCAAGGAACAGAATGTTGATAAGCTGCTTTAGCAATGAAGGTAATACTTCACTTCTCTCATCTAACTGCTATGCATGTTTAGCAGCCGTTTTTTCTACTTCAAAAAGGTAGTAATAATGACTTCTCCACATGAAAAGTAGCTGTCCTGCTTCAGCGAAGCTGATTCGTGCACAGCAGTGCAAACTGTAATGTGCACACAGTTATAGCAACACACGTAGAGCTTTTCCAGGCACAAAACTGCGTATGAGGCAGCAGAACAGGGCAGTGCAGAACCAATACATTAGCGATCTCCAGAGCCCAGGGTGATCTCTCCAGTGTCCTGCAGACCTCCCTGGCAATACCTGGCCAGGCTCAGGCAGATTCCAGGTGTTTGGGGAGCTGGCCAGCTTTGCTCTCTGTACATCAAGCAAGTCCATTCCTTAGGGAGGCTTTGGGACTGCTCTTAGCAGAGAGAGAACCACCTATGTAATTAAAAAAAAATTAAAGCTTTCATTTTCATACTTTCTCATGTATGCCACTTTTCATTCAGTTCAATTGAGACAAAGATGCATTTTAAATTCTCCAAAGCTTTAAGAGTAAGAGTAGAAAATGGAGGTGCAGGCTCTAAGCAGCTTTTGCAGTTCAGGCAGCTGCCGTGAATGTGACAAAAGCTAATCTTTAAGTCATTGCATAGAAGGAAAAGTGTAAAGGAAAAGCAGGAAGAGAAAAGGCTTGGTGGAATCCTTCCTTTGCTTTAGTAAACCTCCAAATGTCTCTGGTAAGACATTTCATAATGTTTTTATTATGAGAGCCCGCAAGATCTCAAAAATTACAGTGCATGTGCTAGCCATATCCCATCTACTATCAAAACCAGATTTGGGCATCCACTAGCACCCCTTCCTGTTCCTGGGTTCCTTGCTGGCATGCAAGGCAGGAGGAGAAATAATTTTTTCCAACCAGACCTAGGCAAGGATGGGTCCAGGGCACACTGCAGGGTGCTTGCCTCTCCTCCGAGCTCTTTGCCCATTCACCCATGAAGACAGAGAAGGAATATTTGAGTAAATTATGAGTTTGGGTTTTAAATGCATTAGGACATCAGTAAATATACTTTGATTTTCATCTTTTTAAAATATAGAAACCATATGAAGACACTCCATTTATTTGAACATGTGATGCACATATTCACAAATGGTATTTTTCCTTAGATAAAACCAATATTTTAAATTTGTATGGGTATGTACATAGCAGATCTAAGAATATGTTTCAGGTCATGTCCTCTTTTGCCTAAGCCAATTGCCTGTAGTTAGAAACTACTGAATGAGAGGAAAAATTATCTAACATATGTCCTTGAGATGTACTGCTTTAAAAGCAAGGAGAAATTCTGTACAGTATCTACTTCTGTATTTATTTCTATTATATTTGTGGTTTCTCTTTGTTTCAGCAGTCCTTAGACTATTAGATAAAGTATCTGTATGTGTAATACACATTTAGATTTTTTATCTCATATGGAATTAGATCAGCTTTTAAGGATATTTGATGAAGGGCATTTTTTACTTCTTTTATTCTGGTTTGGTTTGGGTCAGCTCAGATTTCTTAATCATCTGCTCAACAACACAGGCGTTAGGATGACATTCTATAAGTCAGCTAACACAAGAACCTTCTTTTAGTGTCCTTTGCAACAGTACTTTAATATCAAGTATTTAATGGTGTCACAAGGTCAGTGTCTCAAAATTGGAAGTCATGGCCTTTTCTTTTCAAGTGGTTAACTTGGGGCCGTTGTGGAAAACTCAGTAATCTGTGTTCCCTCCATTGCTGTGTGAGAAACAATGATAGATAAGACACACACTGATTTTTATTTTTTTCCCTGTCTATCTGTCTTGGCTATTAGTTTTTGTCTACACCACAATGTCCAGCTACTGAGTGCTTCAAAACCCCCAGTCTTTCTTCCTACATGAAAGATGAATTTGTCTTACTTGAGTTGCACTTTCGTTTCATATTTGCTCCCAGGGCCAAAACTTGGTCTCATCCATGTCATGAAACTCCCGGCTGTGTTTTCTCTGTTGTCTCTTTCATTTTTAAATCTCCCTGTTAATACCTCTGAAATACCACTATAATTAACCTAATGTTGACCTTGGCCTTGCCGCAGACCTACACCATTTTCTCTTCTTGCAACTTTCCCTGTATCTTTATTTTCTCAGTCTTCAGGAAAAACTCTTCAAATTTCTAAAACTGTAGATGCTGCAGACAGAATACTGCTTTACTATTGTGACATTGGGGTCTGCTGCCCTTAGAACTCCTCCCTTAACCTCATTCTTTTTATGCTATTTTTTCTTCTTGCTTCTCTTGCACATTATAGTACATAGATGTATCACAGAATGATGGAAAAGATCATTAAGTCCAACCATAAAGCATACCCTGCCGAGTCCACAACTGAACCATGTCCCTAAGCTCCACATCTGCACATCTGATGCCCCAACTGCATTTGCAAGGGTTCCTCGTGTTTCTGCAGTGCTTGTGTCTGCCAAGACAATGCTACGTGTAAAACGTTCAGCCTCCAGCTGGTGCATCTCTGCTATAGGTGTAGAAATGGTTTTCAGAGCTACAGCTGTCAAGTACCACTGAGATCTTGCAAAAGAGCATGTTTTCTAAGGTTAAGTGTAAAATGCATTTAAAAATCAAAGCACTGATTTAAAAATGAAATAAAATATATCAGGCCTTGTAAAAAGCCGCTATGAAAAATTTGAGATGAACCAGAGTTTTTATATCCTTGGTATATTTAGTGGGTATATTCAGTTACATTCTTTCTACAGGAGATACCAAGGGTCCAAATGAATTCTTGATGAAATAGGAATTTTAAAAGGAATTTTAAGTTAAAAGACCAGGAAGAATGAAGGAATTTTCCCTCTAAAAAGTGAATATGAGCATTACATTGAAAGGTTTCCTTGGTAACAAAAAGAAGATAAATCCTTTTTTTCTGTGTTAGTGCATTAGGGAGAGATTTCATCTACACTCATCCCAATTTGTGCTAACTGTTCAAACTGAAGTTGTCTCCCCTTTTGTACCATGATACCCATCATTAAGTATTATTGGATCACTGCAGGAAGTTATGGATGTTGTGAGTGTGGACAGAACAGAAACTCAGAGAGTAGCATCACCAAGGGCTTAAAGTAATAGGGAACTAGTGCAACACCGAGAATCTACAAGAAAGTCACACAGCAAATTAAGAAAATTGAGCCTGTACTGGTATATCAAATCTGATAGAACATAGATGAATGAAAGAGTGGTTGTACGAGTAAAGGCAGTATAGTGGGGACCAGGTAGCATGTTTCTTAACCACAGGTATTTTGCTAGGTTTTTTGTCACATTTGCTATCATTTTCAGGGTATAAATTTATAAATGTCTGTGTAAACATTTTGCTTTCGCTTGAATGGGATTTGGCAGGGTCAATAGAGTACTGGCTAACATAATAGCTGGAACCTATAGGTAATGAGGTGACTCTTAGTACCTTCCCTGCAGTTCACTGAAGCACGAAAACAGGTACACAGCAGTAATAAGCAGAAGGCAGGAAAATCATGATTTATACAGGTTTCTGATCTCTGTTGCTTTACATAGCAGCTTTGTGTATGACACCTTTTGAGAATAAAGGTGGGCACATAGATTTTCATGTGTCTGAATAAATTGAAATACCTGACCTATGAGAACGTACATTTAACTGAAAAATCTATGCAGCTGATTTCTCAATGGCCTGGATGCTAGAGGTGAGAATGAAACCATCAGTATTTTCAGAAGTGGCACATCATCTGAGCATTTTACCACAATTGTAAATCTAAGGTCAGAGTTGTATTTTGGGTGGGGATATTTTTGATTTGGCTTGGTTTAGTTGGTTTTTTTTACTTATTTTATGCCTGCCTAGAATAGAAACCTGTTGGCAAGGAATACTAGATAGCTTGTGTGCTTTCTCTAAATCTGATCTTCACTGTCAGTTGGGGAAAGAAAGTTACTATTCCCCTGCTGTCCTACAGCAATTGTGTTAAGTTTTTTATAGACATCACACTGTTAAACAGGTGTTAAGTTTTACTCCAGTGGTGTCTTCATTTTTAGTAACAGATAGGATACATAACTGTTTAAATCAGCTGTTAGGAACTGCATGAAACAAATGTAAATTAATTACCCCTCAATATGAGTCTTTGGATTTACTCCTTATCGCTCTTTTATTTTCTTAATTTTAATAAGACTGTCTTCACCTGATAATAAGAAGAACCTATTCTTAAAAAACAAAAGGAGGCAGAAGAGGTTTTGGTTTTTTCCTCAGCATATCAAGCCTAGTCAAAAAGTCAAAATAGAATCTCACGTTGTAAAAGTGGCTTTTTCAGAGTTGGACAAAAACTACATATCTTCAGCCTTGTAGGGACTCACTCCTGCTGCTTAGAACAATAGGTTAATAACCTTGACATGGAGTTTGTTCCTTTTCTCAGTTGCAGCCTATTAATCATCGCTGCTGTTATCTTATATTGGCAAAGTGCTCTGCAGGGCAGCGCATGGCATCTGCAGATGCCACCGCCCTCGAACGACACACATCAGGTGGTGGCAGCTGTCAGGTGTCTTCTTGCAGCTCGGGAGAATGGCCTAGCAGATTAAGTTCCCACAGGTCATTAAAGACAAAATGACCTGCCTTCTAAAATCTAGATGTATTCCTTGAAGTGATGTGTTCAGTTTTTTCTTATTTTTCAACCACCTTCTTTCCCAGACTTCCAGCGCTGTCTGAAGTTTCCTGGTACATTCTTAAATATGCTGACCTCTTTTTAAAAATTTGATTAAAGAGAAAGGCTCTTAGAAGTTATCTGCAATTTTTTTCAGTTTTTTTGAGAGAGGTTGCTTAAAGTCTTTCTCCTAAAATGTGAGATTATTAATGCATTTCTAAGTATGTAGTACTACCATGCTATGCAGGTCATTTTTGAATCATAGGTGATAGGTTTCAAAATTGATTTTAATGGATAGCATGAAAATTGCACTAACTAAAGTTGTGTAATAACAGCGGAATTATTTTAGCTCACGTTGCAACACCAAATATGTTCTGAAAATTGTTATCTCACCGCTGAACTTCAAAGTGTTGTTATGAATTCTGACAGTGATATTTTGCTCCTGAGACAAAACTGTCCTAAACATTACAGGGTTTGAGTAGTAATTGCAATAATGCTAATACACATTTTGGTGATTAAATATGTATTAATTAGCAGAGTGTATTAGGGGGTGGATCGTAATAATTGGTTGTCCCCTGCATCATTCTCCATCCCCACGCGCTCCCTGTTCCCGAGGACCTGATTCAGCAGGCCTTGCCTGACACTTGTGCCAGTGATCGCAAATGCTTTTGACAAATGTTAATTGGGGAAGCACTAGAAGGGTGGATGCATTGTAATCAAAAGAAAATTAGAGCAGTTTCACAAGATGTCAGGCAAGCACTTGCAGAGCAGATCTGAGGGTTTCAATAGCTGGCTACACCACAAGTTCAGCACAATTACACAGGCTGTGTTCAAGCAGCCAGGAATGAGACTGAAGAGAAGACAGAAGTTTCTCATTTGTGAGCAGGAGAGGGATGAAAAGCACATCTTTGCCTTTGGTCTTTAAAAACAGATCATGATGCTCATCATCTCGCCGCTCTAAATTAATGTGAAAATAAAAAGATAGATTAATATTTTAGACCACTAATATAAGTGAAGCATAATTGAAAAGGGTTTTGAGAAAATTGTTATTTGCCAAACTTCTGAAAGTTAGTATTATTCAAAACACTAACTTAAAAAACAACTGCTGAACAAAGTGAGAGTGCTTTTCTTTTGGTTTTATTTATGATTTAATTTAGAGAAGCTACATTGTCCAGTAAGTCAGAGTTCAAGGGCCTAGCAGAACAAGAACAAAAGTTAAAGAAATAAAAAGCCAAAAATATTTTTCATTAGCTTAATTATTCCCAGCACAGGGATCTATGCTTTTCTGTGCCTATAATGCATTGTGAAC
The DNA here is from genome assembly GCA_013397895.1 of Origma solitaria. Lineage (NCBI taxonomy): Eukaryota > Metazoa > Chordata > Aves > Passeriformes > Acanthizidae > Origma > Origma solitaria. Next base: position 3,685,427 of record VZRL01003197.1, read on the forward strand.
ACTAATGAAGATTTGGAAATAATAGTAGCTGTTGCAGTTACTTTGCTCACTTGCATTGTTTCTCAATATACATGTGACGGTGTTGCAGAGGCATTCCAGACTCCACTAGTATTAATTTCTGTTATCTCTCCAAAGGCTCAAAACCCTGGCATGGCTTGGGCTGTACCTCATCACCTCCAGCCATGAGTTCCCCCTGAGGGTCAGTGGCAGGAGCAGCTGCACATCCTGAGCAGAAGGGATTTGGCCCAAGCCAGTCCTGGTGTTTCATAAAAGATGAAACCTAGGTCCTTGCCATCAGCTTGTGCGTCTCCATACCTGCTCTATCAAAAAAGGGTGTTGAGGCCCCAAATGTTCAAAGAGGAGAGCACCACGTACCTGCTGGGCGCTGCCTCTGTTTGGAGCTAATCAGGCGTGCTGCAGCCCTCTCAGGCAGAATGACTGCTGGGTAGGAAGATGTTGTCATAACTATTGCCCTGGAAGGTGTGTACTGGGTGACTTGAAGTTTTGGGGTCTGTTTTTGAAGAACGGTCTCGTTAGTTACAGCCCACTGCCTTTGTTGTTAAAGCTGGACTGCATTGTTCACGGCACACTGATTCAAATGATTCTATCTATTGAGTTGTTCCTGCTGCAAATGTGATTAAGTAATCTTTAATTGCTTTGAGCGTGTTTGTTATGTACTGATAACTCACTAGTATGCCTTTCAGCTTTTAGAAACGCAACTATTCATTTTTATTACAGAAGAGGTTATTTGGAGAATATTTGCTGAAACATCATACCAGTATGAGCTGGGAATAAAAAAATTTAAAAAAAAACCAACAAAAAAAGTCAGTCAGAGTTATATCTTAAGCACCCAGAATAGCAATAAGAGTAATATTAAGATAAAGGAAAAGAGACACCAGAGAATCCTTTAAAGCTACATAAATAACTTTTAAATAACTTTTTTTAATATGTAATTCTGAAGTAATTTACTTTATTATTATTATGATTTTTCCCTGTGCAGTGCCTACCACAGCAGTGACAATAACTTCTTCAGCAGAGCTTTATAAAACCACAGTGTCAACCACTAGCACTACGTCACAGAAAGGTCCCGTAAGCACAACATTAGCTGGAGGAACAAAGGAAGGAAGCAGAGGACCCAAACCACCGCCACCCGTTTCCACAACCAAAATCCCTCCTGTGACAAGTTTTTTCCCTTTGCCAGAGAGATTCTGTGAACCGACTGAGGCCAGGGGGATTAGCTGGCCTCAAACACAAAGAGGAATGATGGTTGAACGTCCTTGCCCCAAAGGAACACGAGGTATTGCCTTTAAAAATATATCTTGATTTCGAGCAGGCATTTCAAAAACAATGTGCACCTCTCTCATGATGAACATTTTTTTAATCTCAGGCTGTCTGTCACATGATTTTTTGTTACCCAGACAGTGCAGTATCTACAGGCAATGGTCAATTTATAATCTGCAAACGTCATTTGAGCGTAGCCGCAGAATTACCTTGCGCTTGCACTTTTGAGAATCCAGGTCAAATTTTAGGGCATTGCTTGAGGACTGTTGTGAAATATGCTTACAGCTGCCTTTCTCATTATGAACTCCCCTCTGGATGAGCTCCAGGAAAAATCAAGGGCTTTTTGTTTGTTTGCAGAAAACGTCTGGTACTTTTCACTGACTTTTTCATTGCTCTTTGTAATCTACATTATTTCCTTACGTTTTTTGTCAATTATTGTCAAGTACTACCATTAGCAGCATTCAGAATTAAATGTTGTTTAGGAGCACAGTGTAGCCAATTTCCTGAATGCATGCAGAAAAATGGTTTCCATTTCACTGTAGTTTTCTACATCTGTTGTAGGAACTGCCTCGTATCTCTGCGTGGTCTTTACGGGAATGTGGAACCCCAAAGGCCCTGATCTTAGCAACTGTACCTCACACTGGGTAAATCAGCTGGCTCAGAAGGTTGGTTGAAACCTTTTAATCTGGCGTACACTGGTGATTAAGGATTTTAACTCCGAGCATTAATAATTCAGTTTGTTGAAGCTGTCTTTATTACTCTGTGTTCATTAAAAGTAGGAGTTATGTGCACTCCATGTGCAAAGCACTGGCCAACAGTTGGGTTGTTATGTGTGTTTTAGTATGCCCTCTCTAAATTCTTATGTTGAATTTGTGATTACATGTTCTCATCACTATTTAAAACAAAGTTGCTGTGCTTGTTTTCAAAAACCAAAAGTAATATTTGCTTAATAAATCAAATACTATAAATCACACAGCAAAACCTGTGGTATACAGCAATTTTATTTTGTTCAGTAAAAATTACACTGCAATAAATAGATTTTTGTCTGAGTGATTTGATAACAGTATGATTGGAGCACAGAACCACCTTCTGTGTTTTCCTTCCCTACTGAGATTTACAAAGTTTATGAAAACTGGATAATTTGTTGTTAGTACAAGGCTACTTGACTTTCAAATGCCTCAAGTACTGGCATGAACAAACAGATTTCTTACTGTCTGATAATGGCAGTAAAATAAAAGTGAGGATGAATAGAAGATCGAGCCCACAAGTCCCAGTCAGATTTTTGGTTTTGATGGCTGTTAAGAACTGCTTTTGTGTGTCATGGATCTAAGAACCTTTAATCTTCTGAGATAAAGGGAACGTTATTGGTCTCAATTAGTTACAGATTTCAATGTATGTGCAAATGGTTTATTTCACCACAACAAAGGTACACAGGGAATTGGAATTAGGAGCCGCAAGCAGAACAAGGGACCCTGCTGAGATAATATAAACTGTCATTTCAGATCAGGAGTGGAGAAAATGCTGCTAGTCTGGCCAATGAACTGGCTAAACACACCAAAGGACCTGTCTTTGCTGGCGATGTTAGCTCATCAGTGAGGCTGATGGAACAGCTCGTGGATATTTTGGATGCTCAGCTTCAGGAACTACGGCCCAGTGAAAAAGACTCCGCTGGAAGGAGTTATAACAAGGTACACACCTCCCATCACCTCCTCCTGCTGGGATAACAATTGCTCTTCAGTTTTGTATTTTTTTCCTTTCAGAAATATTAATCTATACTTTGTTCCTGCATGTGTATAGTGCTGGAATACGCATATAAGAGAAAGCAGCAGTAAATACACAGTGGAAAGTCATAATTACCTTCTTTAGGGAATAAGGTATAATTCGCAATAGCTGACTGGTCCTAAAATACATAGCTGTGTCCCATATTAAAATCTGGAATTCATTATAACTAGTATGAGGGAAATGAGTATTAGCTCTCAGAAATTCTGTAACAAATCAGCATGTTTATCCAGTGATCCTTTTAACCCTGAACATGTAATAAAATCAGTGGGATTCTGCATAGGTGCAAGGTTTTATTTTAATCTGACTTCCTACAGAATAATAGCACTTTCTTAGACTTCTAAAGACACCAACATGACTTACAATTGATCTTCATAAAAATGCCTTACCACACATATCTAAAATGTGAATTAATATTTTCTCTGGAAACATGTTCCAAGAAACATTTCAGAGAAAATAAGTCTTTGTGGTTTAAATACAAATTACAGTGTTATTACCTTTCCTCTTTTTCTCAGAGGAAATGCTTTATTTCTCAGCCTCCTCCTTGTGTCAGCCTAGTCAGCAAGCCACAAACGAAATATTTTTTCATCCTCCTTTAGAGAGAGAGATCCATGCACTTCTCTGTTATTTTGGCAATAGTTTTATTTACAGTCCCTAGCTGCCCTTAAAATAATTTTCCCAGAGACAGATCAAGTGCCCACACAAGGATTTTTTCCTTTGACCTTTTCATACAAATCCTACCATTTGGGCAAAAGATTTGAGCAAAACCTAAATAAAGGTTGCTGTGCTGCTTTTGACTGGGGTAGAGTTAATTTTCTTCACAGTGGTTAGTATGGACTACATTTTGGATTTGTGCTGAAATGTATCTTTGATGTCTTTGATGATATAAAGATGTTTCTGTTAATGCTGAGTGGCACTTCCACAACATCGAGACCCTTTTTGCTTTTCATACTGCCACACTGACAAGGAAGTTGGGAGTGCATGGGAATTTGGGAGGGGACACAGCTGGGAGAGCTGAGCCCAACTGACCAAAGGGATATTCCAGACCATATGACATCGTGCTCAGCATATCAAGTTGGTGGGAATTAGGAAGAAGTGGGAGACTTCGAAGTTATGGTGTTTGTCTTCCCAAGTAACCATTACATGTGATGGAGCTTGGCTTTCCTGGGAATGGCTGAACACCTGCCTACCCATGGGAAGCAGTGAATTAATTCCCTGGTTTATTTTGTTTTCATGCGCGGCTTTTGTTTTACCTATTGACCTGTGTTTATCTCGACTCATGGATTTTCTCGGTTTTACCCTTGTGATTCTTTCCCCAATCCTGCTGGTGAGCAAATGAGCAAGAGGCTGTGTGGTCCTTGGTTGCCAGCTGGGCTTAAACCGCAGTTGGGAAAAAACATTTCCTGTGTGATGTCTCTTTATGGTCATCGTGGACAGAAACTAGATTCATGTCCAGGCTCTCATTCAAAACTGGGATTTGAAATACCAGAGTATTTTTTTCTCTTTCTGAAGTTTTCCAGAATCTTTCTAACTTCTGATTTTCTTTTTCCTTATTAAAAAGCTCCAAAAACGAGAGAAGACGTGCAGGGCTTACCTTAAGGTATATCTCCTGTGCTGTCACCCTGCTTTCTCCCTGCTTCAGCAACCTGCCACGCTTTATCATCTTGCTGCATGATCCTATGTATTTCAGTCTTTGATAAATGTGTATTGTGCCCCATATCAACTTTACAAATGTTGGCTTTGCACAGGTATAACACTCAGAAAAAGAAAATTAAGATCAAAGTTCATACCTCTTACACCTTAACTTGTTCAAAACTAAAAGAGCAGAAAGGATTATTATCTGAATTGGAAGTAACATCTCTCTTGTAATAAAATTTTGGGTAGGGGGAAAAAGCTCGCAAGTCAAAGAAATTACTTCAGCTTGGTAGAATTTTATATCAAAGACTGTTTAGAGTTAATTTGCCTGCGTGAAAAATGTCTGTTATATAGCTTGCTTTGTGTGTATTCTTATGCCTAGTAAAATCACTCTTTCTTACAGTTTTAAGAAGTGTTACAATTCAGTGACTTGAGGATACAATGCAAAGAGAAACATTTCTCTAACATCACTAGTAAAATGTCTGCCACATGTGCCATTAACCAGGCTATGCAGGAGGCGTTAACACATTGCTGCCTGATTTCCAGCTCCTCTCATCCGCTGTAGAATGGTTGCTGATAGTGGCCAGCTCCTTCTCTGTGGTACAATGCCAGTAATGCCACCTTGCCCCTATGAAGGGGAGAAAAAAGTCCCAGAACAGATGTGTCTGGCTCTGAAAGATTTTATTGCACTTCTTTGCAAAACTTCTTTTAAAATACTGATTTTAACTTGTACGCTCTGAGATGAAATGTAAGAATGATTTTTGGAAAGATTTTTGAAATACTTTCAACATAATGAAATAATTCAGGCTCTTACTGAGAAGAGATTTCTCTTTATGGGGCATTTCTGGGTTTTGTCCTAAAGCCCTGGAACTGGATGGAAGATGCCCAGTTATAGAGAAATTTGGCAGAAAGAGACATAGATCTGGAGAGAAACTCACTTCTCAAATAATAATAATTGTAATAAGTTTTTATTAGAAAATACTTTTTAATAGTAAAGGGAAATCTGGTAGATATGGTTTGAGTAGAGTGAGTTTTCTGCTTCCTTTTCATTAGTAAACAGGATCGTGAGAAGAGCAGTAACAGGGCTGCTCTGACAGCTGTGTCAACAGGAGCTGTGGGGTTTTCCCCACCCATTTGCCTCTGTCTGAGAGGAGAAGAAGCGCTTCAGAAATATTACTGGGCAGGTGATGATTTTCCCCAAGAAAAATGCAGAGTTAGGTTATCCCATAATAAATGAAAAGCGTATGATATCAGTGAATGCATACCATCAGCTCTATACGGCGATACATGAGAAACCAGAACAGAACCTTAATTTCCAACTGGTGTCATTTTCTGTAGGTCTCAAATGGGCTTCCCTGCTTAGATAAGACTAATAAACCTCTTGAAATTACAAATCAAAAGCTGACTTACGCTATGCAAATGAAGCAAGTTCCCACTTTGTGACAGAGGATTCATTTGTACCTCAGATCAGAGGCGCCAATCTGTATTTCTTAGTGACTAATGAATCTGGCCTCTGCAGACCAATTTCTGTTCCACTCTAGTTAATGGCTGCAGCAGTATCAGTGTGAGCATTTTGACTATTCTGTCTCCCATTAGAGGAAGAAAAAAGGCTTTAATGCCACTTCGAAGTATCTTCCACCTGCCAGGAAGGTCGTGGTGGCTCACAAAGCAGACAGAAAGAGGATATTAAAATGGATTAGGCTAATTAATCTTGCTCTGACAATAGCCTTGACCAAGTTTTCCCATTCATTTGTTTGCACAATACAGTATTCCAGACCAACATCTTTCTGTTTGTATAATGTGTTGTTTCCATTTCCAATGCTTTTAAATTGATCAAACAAATTATATATGTGCTTGATGACAGATTAGGAGTAGGTAAATGGGACAGAGTAAACAGGGTGTTACAGCAATGCCTGGTGCACTCGATGCACACCATACTCGGTGTGCAGCAACGTTATGCATTAATGGAAAAGCCTGCCTTCAATTGATTAACTGATTACTCTGATTGGATTATTTTGTAAAATAATGTAATCATGTCACTGAATTATTCTTCTTCCTTATTTATTGTTATTTTATATGCAGCTAAACGAACCTTAAAACACGATGATAGAGTTGCTACAAGTAAAACTTTTTAAAATAGCAGCTTTTATTCAGCTTTACAGTTTTGCCTTCACTGATAACAGGGACGGTCAGTGGACATCTTGTTTGCTCTATTGATTTCCTTTTCTAACTGACCTTTGTACAGGAATGGGAGTTGGTAATCCTTCTAAGTATCTATGAACAGGTACAGGAACAGGAGGGGGAGTGAGAGTGGCCAGGGCTAATTTATATCCACTGAGTCAGCTTCATTTCATGCCTCCTGTAATAAAGGAGGCAGTTTGTCATAGACAAGCAGTTTATAGTGCGCCAGTGCTGCACTAGTGGGGCTCAGTTTCCAGAGGAGTATTATTGTCGTTTTAGCCTAAACTGCGGAATGCTAATTTTGGCGTTAGTATTTTTAAATAGAAGTTATACATTTTGACATTAAGATGAAAGCTTCAGGCAAGACTTCTGGCATTTATTTTTGCATTTTTCAGCACATTAATACCATGTTTAATACCATGTTTATATCTGATACAAAACAAGTCAAATTTGCATGTTTACCACTTAGAGACCATGCAATGCTAGTGGCTAGCTGCGCTTCTATTCATGCTAATCTAACAAGAGGATGGAAAATATTTTAATGCTGAAAATAGTGTTCTAGTGCCATTAAATCACAGTAAATCATTCTGACAGTTAAGTATTATAATTGTCGCCATATAACATTGGAAATTTTCCCCAGCTGCCTAGGGCTTCAGACCTAATGATAGTTTTCTAATGAATGCAGGCAGTTGTGGATACAGTGGACAACTTGCTCAGGCCTGAAGCTCTGGAGTCCTGGAAGGACATGAATTCTTCGGAACAAGCCCACGCAGCCACAATGTTGCTTGACACATTAGAAGAAGGGGCTTTTGTCTTGGCTGATAACCTTGTAGATCCAACTAGAGTCTCAATGCCCACGGAAAACATTGGTAAGTAAACTTCTTCTCAAGCGTAAGTTAAAGTGCTGTGTATTGCTTTACACAAAATGAGGATAATATACTCCAGATAGTGACATACTTTGTGAAGGCTGAGCTGTGCAATGTTTGATGGAAAGGTGAGTGCTCCGAAGAAAGGAAAACACACTTTTCTTGTTTGATTCTTTGAAATTAGCACTCTTCTTTAGTGTCATTAGTACAATATAAAATGGAAAGTAGTTGATGTTGCAAAGTTGATTTATCATGGAAAAATCATTAGTAGAATATATGGATATGAAGAGTGCTTAAATGGCAAAGTATAGATTTTTTTGAGGTAACTGCATTTGGTCGAGCTGCAGAAAATACTTTTCTATTAGAAATAAACTCTTCGTAATGAATTGAAATTGCTTTTTTTGCAATGTACTGTGCCAGTTAAATGTTTTAGGCAATCAACATAGGCCAAATGTTTATATTAAACATGACTGCCTTCAGGTAAAAATGTGTTCAGTGAACTACATCTCCCATAATGCAGAATAGCTATGCTCTGGAGACTGCAAAATAGCTGAAGATAGTTGGAGCGTAATTTAGAATTTAAGTGGTGACAGAGAAATGAAGGGGTTTGGTATTAGAGATGTGCAAATATTGTTGTTCAGGATGTGTTAAAGCAAAAATCACTGCTGTGCATAAAATTAAAATTCCTTCAACTTATTACAGAGATTAATGTAGTCTCAGTGAGGTACAAGGAACCTGAAAGTCTGCTAATATGCAGAGCACCAAGATAGAGACTTGGAATAGACTGCAGAAATGAGACTTTTCACGTTTCAGTATCTGCCTATTTGTAACTGGATAGATGATTCTGCCTAGTTTTTAATTGAGTAGGAAGACACTGGTAAAGGATGGGGGAAAGTCTTACAGTCTGTTACCAAAGGAACTGCACCAGTTGTTTTGAAGGAATGTGGGTAGAATCACAGATCTGCCTCAGGATGTACACAAGCAGTTCCATGGAGCTGAGTAGACTCTCTGGATATTACTTCTTGTGATAAGCTGTCTTCATGTCGTAGTAACACTTTCCTGCTGCTGTGCAAGACTGAACGCCTGGTGTACATATATATGTATGGCTTGGAGAAAGAGAAGTCATTCCCTAATTTCATACCTTTTGTCAGTCTGTAGTTCAGACCTGTAGCCAGGCTGGTTTAATATAACAGATTTTGTCAACCAATTGTCCACTCTCACCTGTATGATTTTAGCTATCCAAGGAAATCCAGCATTTGATCCCATGAAAGTTTCCCAATATACAATGTGTTCTAAAAGTAGTACTAAAGTATGGCTGACTGGCATCTGAATTTTCAATTTAAATGTGTCTTAGCAGAACTAATAAAATGATTTTCTAAAAATAGACAGGATTAGATTTAGGAAAAAAATCGGAGATAATTTTTAGCTACATATCCTGATTTAGCTAAATAAATGATGTAAGTATACTTAGGTATTCTTTGCTGATTGTTTAAAAAACTCTTTATATCTAAATCAATGCTTAAAGTTCTAAATTTGTCAGCAGAGGATACTGCATAGGCATTAAGATCTTCAAAATTAACATTTTTCTGCAACGTGGGTGTGGTATTTTTAAGTGGATGTTTTGTGGGCACAAATTTGAACAAGGTTTGATGTCATGTTATCACTACTAAAGTGCTGTCATTTTAGCAGTGTGCACTAGATTTGGTTAAAGAAGCCAACTCTGTGTGATTGAAGCATGCAGTACAAATCTGCCTTACAGACAGCCGTGTGAGAAAACTAAATAAAGACTGGGGGGAAAGATTGTCGTCTGGCATATTGTAATCTGGCCAAGAGACTTTCTCTGCATTCTCATTTTTTAACACTTTTTTTTTACCCCTCTGGTCTGCTTAGTTTTGGATGTTGCAGTGCTCGCTACCGAGGGCCAGGTGCAGGACTTGAGATTCCCTCAGGCCGGGAAAGGAGGCAACTGGATCCAGCTCTCTGCGAGCACCATGAAACAGAACAGCAGGAACGGTGAGCCTTGGGCACGGGGCAGGGAAAATCCATCAGCTTCCATCAAACCTACACTACCTCCACTGGTTAAAACAGCAAAATGAAACACAACAAAGCTGCTCTGTGGCTTTTCCTGATGATCATGGGTACCTGCTTGTTTCTCTTCAAATCCATAGCCTGAAAATACCTCTCAGTTTAGTGATGTGTAATTGTCAGTTGATTAGAGTACAGGTTGTTGCCATTCTGTAGACCTCTGTGATGTGATGATGGGGATTTTTTTTTGTTTGTTTTGTTTTGTAGGATTAGCAAAACTGGTTTTCATAATTTACAAAAGTTTGGGTCGTTTCCTCAGTACTGAAAATGCAACCATAAAGTTAGGCAGTGACTTGGTGGGGCGGAACAACACCATCGCTGTCAACTCCCACGTCATCGCTGCCTCCATCAACAAGGAGTCGAGCCGGGTGTACCTGACTAATCCCGTGCATTTCACCCTGGAGCACATCGATGTGAGTTATGCTAATGGATTAAAGGGAAGGGCATAAAATCAGCAAGAGAGAAAAGCAGTGCAGAAAAATAACCTTTTTTTTTTTTTCCATTTGAATTTTAAATGTTGGACTAGGTCAGAGACAGGAGTTAAGTCTGTGAACATAAAATTAAATGAGCCTGGTTCAGTGATTCTTAGAACTTAAGTGTATTCTTAATGAAAGCTAATTCAGTAATCAACATGAAAATGTAAATGACTAGTTTGTTTCTAACTGAAAATTAACTCTTACCTTAGTAGAAGGATAGAAAATAACTGTTAGGATTCTTGATGATTTGATGTAGTAAGTATTATTGACACTTTAAATTTTTATCTTAATTTTGGACCAAATTATGGAAGCCTATCCAAATTAAATTGCATTTATTCAGCAAAGAATAAAGTATGTTATCTTGGTTTGTTATACTCTAAATTTGTGTGTATTTTCTTCATGGTATTTTATTTGTTGTGTTTCTTTGCTCTTAAGTTTGGCCCTTTCTCTTTTCATTCTCACATGGGGAAAGTAAATAATCACTACTGTGATAGAGAAAATATGGTTAGATTTTCCTCTTATTTTTCCTGTTTTTATAAATCTACTTTGATTGTTTTTCATCAAAATAGATAGGCTTTGAGGAATGAACTTTTTTGTGATGTCTGTTCACATGACTTTGGCCTGGCCAAAGGTGAGAATCAAAGGGATAAGATCCTATTTTTAAATTGTCAATTACAGGAAAAATATCTTCAGAAAAATATCTTCAAAATTCACAATCCTGATTTTCCAGAAAGCAAGAATAGCTATAATGCACCATCCATGCATAAAATCACAAGATGGAAATTGTAATTGTTTAAAATTCGGTCTACAGTAATTGAGACTACACTTCAGAGTGCTTCGGACTATAAAGTCCCTTTTAAACTAGATGTCTTCCTTGTGCAACATAGTCCGCAATTTTGCTGATGAAAAACTTTATTGTCCGCAACATGCAAAGTTTAATCTACATTACCCTTTACACATATTAAACAATTGTTATTGCCATCTTAGTGTGTAAAATCCTCATTTTATGTTATCCTTTTATCTCCCAGCCTGACAATTATTTCAATGCAAATTGTTCCTTCTGGAACTACTCAGAGAGGACTATGATGGGATACTGGTCAACTCAAGGCTGCAAACTGGTTGACACAAATAAAACTCACACAACGTGTGCTTGCAGTCACCTCACCAACTTTGCAATTCTTATGGCTCGTCGGGAAATCGTGGTAGGTAACGATGTTTCCAGCCATCAGCAGGGAACAAACTTAAAAGATTTAGCTTTAAATTTTCAGCAAGATCCAAAATTGCTGAAGTTTCTTTAGTATTTATAGCTCCCACCCACTCCTTCCAAAGCAATTTGCTTTCTGTAGCACTTTTCTTCCTCATCCATAAAGTTACATGCAAAATAACAGGAAAGGATAAACAAGGAAGGACAAGAGTTTCCTACAAGCCATATTTTAAAGTTGCTGACCAGCCTTACAATGCTTTTATAGACTTTCCCTCTGTACAGATGGTGAGTATCTGTAGAGACAGCTGTGCCAGCTGTTCCCTGGGAGCACAAGTGCCAGCTCTCCTCAGAGAGGAAGGTCAAGGAACTTCCATACTGGTTGTTTAAACACCTCTTCATAGTCAGAAATTTTGTTGTCTTTTTAAAGCATTTCCTGGATGTCAGGGGGCCCAGAACACACAATATTTGCAGGGCACTTCTCATAAAGCCATTGTATTCAAAAAGGTCACTGCAAAGAACTGAAGCAAGGAAACTCCTCTAGCTAAACATGAGATTGAAGCCAGAATTATATCTGCAGCATCTTCTGTATTTTGTCCTGATCAGTGTGTAAAATATTGCTTTCTTCTCTGCTGTGGAGTTGCAGGTCTGTAGGAAAGAACATGTACCCTTGTAGGAGATGCCATGGAAAGCTCTCCTCTCTCTTTGCATCAGAGGCTAGTGGCACTTTGAAAATGTTATGCTTCTCTACTCGTGTTTCCAACCAGTCTGCAGTGAGGCATAGGAAAAGTAAAAGCGCTATCTGATCTCAATAAAATAGTCACATTTTTCTCTCAGACCTGCTCCTCTTCTACTTACCCTAATCTTGCTCTTCTGGGAAGCTGACCTGGGACTGAGAAATTACTGAATACATTTTGCCCATCTCATGTAATGAACAAGTAAATTTTCTGGATGCTACCTGTGAAAATAGGTTTTTGTTTATACTCATAAAGAGCCATATTAATTTTCTCCATTCTTGGTTATTTCTAGTACAAAGATGGAGTGCACGAATTGCTCCTCACTGTCATCACCTGGGTGGGAATTGTCATCTCTCTTGTTTGCCTGGCCATCTGCATCTTCACATTCTGTTTTTTCCGTGGCCTGCAAAGTGATCGTAACACTATTCACAAGAACCTTTGTATCAACCTATTCATTGCTGAGTTCATTTTCCTAATAGGCATCGATAAGACAGAGTACAAGGTAAGTTTTCTCTCTGTGTACTGATCTTCCTCTCTGAAATGACTGTTTGAAATGGATTTGAATTAAAACATGACAACGCTGACAAGTTTTCAGCATTCTAACACAGCAAGGCTGAAATAAAAGCTCAGCATGAAAATAAGAGAGATATATTCATACATAGTATTTACATCCATCCAAAATATGCTTTTCATTTTCAGCTGAGAAACACTGACTATTAACAAAGCAGGTGGTTAGACTTTTGAAAGAGGAAATGGAATTGAATGTTGACTGTTAGGAACATATATGTGTTTTCTCAATATATTCATATGTCTTAACAGCTATTGACTACATTTATATATATATGTATATACTAGTACAGAGCCTTTTCTTTGTATATACACATTTTTTGCACTTCACATTCATGCAGGTATTTTGGTAGTATTGGTAAAATGAATTCTGAAGTGCTTCATTGGGTTGAAATTTAATAATCTAGTACAGTTTCATCCAGAATTTGGCCAACAGGGAGAGAATTCAGACGGATTTCTGTTACAACAGTAGAAATTTCCAAATTACAGCAGATAAAAGTCTCTGGGTATACACTTTTTAAATAAATAGTATCACATTATGCATATAGAACCAACTGTTCATGTCTAGGATTATCTAAACTGTAAGTCCTAAAACCATATCAGTTTGAAAATTAAAGAGTTGCTTATAAAATTAAAAAATCCACTCTATAATTGATGATTGGGAGATGAGTGTGCAATTTCCTTATCTTCATTCACGCTGTTCAGCTAATTCAGTCTTTTTCTCTACTGAGCCCATATTAGCGTTTTCAAATGTCCAGAGTATGTTTTGAAGTCGGGAAAATGTTCCTGAATTTGTATGAGGTTTCTGATACAACCGCACGCTGTTCTATTGCACACAGTTCAGGTGGAGAGGTAATGATGTGAAGGGTTTGTGGTTTACATTTCCATCTCTCTCTTTCTTTGCAGATTGCATGCCCGGTATTTGCAGGTCTCTTACACTTTTTCTTCCTGGCAGCCTTTGCCTGGATGTGTCTAGAAGGAGTGCAGCTTTATCTAATGTTAGTAGAAGTATTTGAAAGTGAATATTCTAGAAAGAAGTACTATTATGTTGCTGGCTACCTCTTCCCTGCTACAGTAGTTGGTGTCTCAGCAGCTATTGACTATAAGAGCTACGGAACAGAGAAAGCGTAAGTAATTGCAAGTGACCTGAGTGTTTTTCAAGTGAATAATTTTTTAAAGCCTATTAGCTGTCAGAGGGTCCCTGACAGACTAAAATACCATCTGAAAGCTTTATTGGTAAGAGAATGGCAATGCTGTGCACAAATTACAATCAAGTCTTTTGTAATTCTCTAGGTTCAGAGGATTTGTACTCTAGAGAGACGGATTCTAAATTATGGTCTTTCTTTTAACACAAAAGATTGACCTGAAACAAATTGAAAAAGTAAATAACTTTTTGTCCAAAGATGTATATTAAGCAAAATTTCTCAATTTAAGGTATCTGAAAAGCCTAACCACCCAGTTTTAAGCTAATGCTTCATTAGATCTCTTTGTTCAGCTGCCCCTCTAGCTAGCTCTCATCTTGAATTATGACAGTACAATATTCCAACCTAGACGTTTTATTTTGATAATATTTTATCAGGCAAGTAGAGTGGGATTAAAATTAGTCACTGACTTTTATTTACAAAAATACAGGTATATATAGGAAGTGACAGAAGGTAGACAGGAAACCTTTCTGAGGATTTCAGTTGCTGGAGGCATGAATTTGCCTTTCAGTAGTGTTTATTTTGTCCTTTGATGAAATTAGCTACAGAAGGGGAAGATACTGTTGACTACAAGGAAACTGCTTGATTTTGCTACTGATGAAAGACAAATAAGAGAATTCAGCAGGGAGCTGGGCTGTATGAAAAATGAATTGCTGAGTGAAGTTGGCCCTAATAGGTTTACACATCATTTAGTCTGGGATCTTATGTATTCTTTCTCTACTGTTCAACTCCCAGATGGGGCATTTTATTTATACCATATTGTTTTTCAGCAAAACATGGTATCTGAGCATTTTCTGTCTCATATTCCTCAGGAGTGAGCACTTCACATATGATACAAAGAGCAGATTTTGAAGATTACATGGGAAGCCCGCAAAAAATATTTACTGATATTAGTTTCATTAGTCCATGCTAGCATCTGTCACCAAACGTTGTGACTGAAAGGAGAGAGAGCTTGTTTTGGTTTTGTTTCTCCTTCTGTTATTCCTGATGATGTAGTTTCAGGTTCAGTTGTTATTATATACAGGGTTCATCAGAAGAGTTTCAGGTTAGGTATTGTCCATGGAATTAGTGGTATTGTGCAATGTTCATCATTGTTTACTGGCAAAAGTAACCTTAAGAAGTATTTTTGCACTTTCCATTTATCAGACTGAGGTGCTAATGCAGCTTTTCACTTTTCATTCTCTTTTTTTTCCGTAATAGTTGCTGGCTACACGTAGATAACTATTTTATCTGGAGTTTCATTGGACCCGTTACCTTTATTATTCTGGTAAGAACTTTGTTTTTTCCTTTCCTTTTAGGTTGCCTCACAGCAAAGTTAAAAAGATTTAAAATTTCATTCAATTCCATCCTTATTCACAAGACATTCCATGAAAATGCTTATGAGAAATTTGTAATGTTACCATTGGTTATACAAATATGTAGAAATCTTTAAAGAGTGCTGGCCAAATGATTAATTGTCAAAGCTGTGGTGGCACTTCAGCATAGCCACTTTTTCCTAATGGCTTGAATTCTGAAGGTCGTATTGACGTATGTCGTCATATGAAAGATCAATGAAGTACTAAACACAGGAATTTTTTTTAAAGGAACCATTATTATTGCTTTCAATTGAGTCACTACTGTACACAGTCTAGAATTTAACTGCTAATTATCCAGCATAATTATCTCAAAAGGGTTTTCTAATGCATTGGATAATTAAATAAAATTTATGTGCCATTACACTTACACAGTATTTGTACTTGTATTTGCATAAGCACATTTTTCCATGACTCCTTCTGTGCGTATTTGTGTTACATGTAGTGCCTGTGAGACACAGAAGTTGCTGTGTTTGGGTATGAATAATGAGCTGTTGTGTAACCAATAGAAAGCCCGAGCACATTCGCTGCTGAAGCCACTGTGTGCATGCACACCCATCTGTGCACCCATGGGTGGCTGCCCAGTGCCCACTTTGGACAGAATGCTGCATTCATACATCAATTCCCAATTCTCTGAGCCCTTCCAGGTAGAAACTGTGTAGTCACATGTCAACCCAGGGAGAAAACTTCTCCCGTTTATTTCGGACTAATAATACCATCACCTCACAGTTGAGGAATTTGTGAGGAAAGAGGGTGCAAGATATGCGTTTTGACTCATCTTGTTTTTCTGCTAGCTCTGTATCTCTAACGCCTGGCTATATTTGAAAAATACTGCAGAAGGCTGGTGCTGGGGACATAGCCTATGTACACAGAGAGCTTTTCTGAAATTGCTGATAGTTTGGAAGGACAAATTAATTTGTTTTCCCCCTTTTGAAATTTTAGATATTTGCATGTTCCCCTGCCCTTACACAGTAATAGAGTTGCAAGATGTTAACAGAATTTCAGTTCACTTGAATTTTCAGATTCAGGAATTGTATTTTTCGATATTCAGAAATATTTTTTCAGTGTGAAGCACATGCATCAGGCATAATTTTGAAATTTCTTTGACTTTTATAGATCTGTGTGCCATATACATTATTTTTTCACTTTTTGTACTTACAGTACAAACTTATACTTTGATTATGGAAATTTCTATTAAAAAATGTGCCTGACCAATGTTTTGGGTTGCATTTACTCTGTTTATATCAAAAATTATTTGAATACTTGAGCAGTCACTTAAGAAAAGATAGTTGTGCAATGTAGAGTTCAGTGGCATATTTTCAAAAGCATAGGCATAGATGACAAAATTAACGTGTGTATGAGTTGAATTATAGTGTTTGTAAGATTTAAGTATAGACCATAATAATTGTACAGAGTTTATTCTAAATACATTCTAGTAAAATCGTGTCTGAGAATGATGGGTCATTCTTTTTTAATTAAACTCAAAACTGCAATTGAAAGATAGACTTAGTATTCTCAATATGATAGACAATATTTTTCAACATGACATTCTTTCTTGCAGTTATTGTAATTATTCTGGAAATTCTTCTGAGTTTCATGCTACAATAGTTAAGTTACCTCAAGTCTGGTTGTGTGATGATAATTTTGCTTTTAGTTTGTAGTTCCTTATTTTATTGTTACTGGGGGTATTTTGCTAAGTCACCGATATTTCTCTCCCTTCCTCTAAAATAACATTTCACATGGGAGGCCTTGGGCTTTGCTGACGGCTTTTTCACTTCCTCGTAACCAGGTCAGAGTGAGAATAGAGGTGAAGGACATTTAATCATATTGACCACGTACAGACATAGTTCACTATTATTTACTGGCCATGACATTATTATCCTCCAGCAAACCATTTAGACTGAGACGCAAAAGGCTTTTGGGAGCAGTATTCCCAACTTGAAAAATATGAAACAGCAGGTAGCAATCACAGCACAGTTCCTGGGAGTAATTCTTCTCTAGCAATTGCTTTGCCCTCTAATCGTCCCAGCTGAGAAAGCAAGAGAAACCAGAGGAAGAAGTGTGAGAAGTGTAGTGGCTGAAAAATAATATGTCATGTGCAGTGTAACCAAAGAGCTCTATTTGTAGTGTAGCTTACTTAGTGTCAGTAGCGTGTGAGAATTTTGCCTTAGTAAGCTTTTTAACATGTTACTCAAATCCCTTTTATGTTTCGCAGTTTAATAGTACTGTCAATGCACATAAACCCTTTTTTGACAGTATTGCTTTCTATTTTAATTTGCAATTTTTTTCTCTGAATTTGTAAACATTTCTACTTGTATCTGTGCACATTTTTGCATGAAATGAGAATGGAAAGTATGAGGGGGAAGTATGAAGTTCCTCAGTACATCTTCTGGGGAACTTTTTACTTCACTATTTCTGTAGCCTGTCATGCCTTTGGGCACCAGGGTTATTATATCTATGAGAAAAGAGCATGTAAGTAATGAGCGGTGGGAAACCATTAGTATGCCTGAAATGGTTTAATGAAAGCTTGGATCATGATACGTCAGGAGCTGTTCTTATCATTTGGACAGCTCCATCTGCATCTTTAATAATTAATTCAGTTCAGTAAGAGTTCAGTGTGCACACTCATTTAGAAGCCTTCAGAGAACACCTCTCTTGCTGCCAGTCCCAGGGAGAAATAGGCTTCTGCATGGCTAAGAGCAAAGATCTGGAGATACAAGAGCAGTTTTAGAGCTGCATTTGCCAGGTAACAAAAGCTCCGGGGAGTTCAAAAAGGGTCAGAACATGTGCAGTTCAGCTAGGTTACTTCAGAGTGGTGTTTCTGTTCTTGTGTCTTATCGTATCCATGTCAGCACTGCAGGCTGTGTGGAATGAATTTTAAGCTGCTAAACTCAAGGCAGACGTGATTCCATTGAACAGGTTCATGGCTATAAAACAAACAGTGCACTTCAGTAATCTGTGGTCAGAAAAGCCTGAACACTTTGACTGCTGAGTAGATCCATATCCATTCATGCCCAAGGAATGGGTGGTGACTTTAATTTAACCAAAGCTATTGCAGGTTGCTTCTCCCAGCTCACAGATGGAGCCTATCAATGGTTGTTAAAGCAAAAATTACTGAGATGCCCTGTTTCATTAACATAGGATGGGTTAGATGTTCTCACTCAGGTTGAAGTATTGCTTACCAAAGTCAATGGATGTACAAATGCACACATAACTTAGCTCCACATGTGAAAATGGACTGTATTTTTAAACGCACTTTTATAAATACGTGTTTATCTTTCTATAGTAGACACATAAAAAATGGTATTTATCCATTAGTGACAGTGGGAAATTTATCGTAATTATTGCAAAATCTAGCTTTATTTTGCTACTAATTCATTGTACCTAAAACTAACTCCAATGGATTAGTCTTCTGTGCAGGTTATTGCACCCACTTTTTTAAAAATGTAATTTGACTTGAAGACATTCCCTCTCTCAAAATTACATAGGTTTCAGGTGTAAGAAAGACAAATTTCCTACTTATACCTTATTTCATGTCCAGTTCCTTCTAATTTCCAAATAAGAAATGGCCATATGTGTGTTGCCTGTGAAAGAAGCATGATCTTCCAGACTGCTGAATTTGATTATTACCATGAAAAATCTTCATATTTTATAAAGTAGTTACTCGTTATTTTCTAATATATATCAATTGTCTTTCACTTTGTTCTATGCAATTACACTTGTCTTATTAAGAGATGAGAAGGAACTGGTATATTAGAAGATGCTCTAATTTTACTTTTTTTTTTTACTTTGTACAAAGTTCTAAAATCAGGTTATAGATTAAGCTAGTTCTCTATCCAGTATGCCATCTCTTCCAGTAGATATGTTTTAGAAACTAGAGCAAAATCAAGTATAAACATAAATTAAATACTATCAATGAAAATTTTTGCTTACTATTACCAGCTAATGTTTTAAAAGAACTCCACCTTCTGTAGCTGTGTTCTGTCATCACAGAATCTTCAAATCCAAATCTGATGCCTGAGCAGATTTTTAATTTATTTTTAGTCTTCTGAAGAGCGTTGGTCTGATTTGCAGACATGCAGCATGAAAGAGATTTTACAGACTTGATTAAGGCTATAATTTTATGACTGTTTGAAATGTATACATTGTGCATCTGTGTGTGTGTTTGCACCATGTATTTATATTTTTTATTAGCACTGAAGAAGATGGGCACTGTTCAGCTGCAGATCTTGGCTAATCAGGGATGGAGGAAGCCCAGTTGTCAGGATGAGGCCCCGCCAGTGACTAACCATTTATAATACATGAAGTGATGAGAAAGCCACAATTGTCAGAGGCACATTTTTTCTCTTAGAAGATTGCTCTCAGAAGTCCATCTTGCCATTCATGTGGGCCCTTTGTGTGACCTCAGAGCACTGCATGCTCGTGATGAACATTCTTCTTAAAGAAAGGTGTCCTACTCAGACCATCTGTTAAGCTTGGTCTTAGTTAGATCAGTAATAGTTCAGTCCGCACAGAAACAATTTAGGTTGAAAGGGGCTGCAGATCTGTGGTTGAGCCCTCTTCTCAAAACAGGCTCAGCTGAAAAGGCTTTGCTCGTACAAATGAATTCAAAGGTCCTAACTGTGTTTTCTTCTCCCCCCTATGTATTTTTCACCAAGAAAAGTAATTCAGCTATTCCTTACAAAAGCAATTATTTTCCAGCAAGTTCTCTTCTGTCACTGCTTAGAATCTTTCATGAGAAAAAACAAAAAAAAAGGCAGGATGCCCAAAAGTCTTTAACTCACGAGTTCCTCCAGAACAATCAATTTCTAGATGAAATGCAGTAAGGGAGCCAAAAGCAAATCTACAGAAAGATTTGGTTACTGTATCTGTAAGCAGGTAAAATAGGGGTTTTATAATGATATAATGTGTAACAGAGATGCCAGCATGATTGAACAAGTGGCAAACCATGGTCTTTTGACTGCTGAAACTGAAAACTATGCAATATTTCACAGTGATGGAGAAACAAGTATCATATGCTCAGTTGTCATAGTTACTTTGTCTTCAAAATACAGTGTTTTTCATTTTTTCTTGGAAGGACTTTTTCAGCGGCTGTGATACGGCATTATTATTTCTGTGGGCTGATTTTGTGGGTCTGTACCTAAATTATAATTAAAGTGTCACTTAAGAAACTGCTATGTGCAGTTGTTCCCTGGTGCAGCAAGGACATATACCCAGAGAGAGCTGAGTACCTGCTTAAAACCTATTAAATACAAAGGAGCTTGGCTCAAGCTCTGGGGTATGGCCATGCCTGCTCACGTCACTGAAGGAACCTCAGTATGTGAATAATAGTTTTTATTGTCATGTGTCAAACCAGCACTTCAGCTGTACAAAGAACCAGAGGATAAAACCCTCTTGTTTCATAAGGCAGACATTTATGGGCTAAGCCGTATCTATGAGTTTTTGATCCAAGAACGATGACGATAGCGCAATACAGGATACTCCGGGGTAGCTCCTTAGGCAAGGATTAGCTTCCAGCTGTGCTGTAAATACCATTCTGAACGGGATTGTGCACTCCCGGATGCACAGGTTTCAGCCAAAGTTGATGTATGTGTTAGGATTGACACGGGGCATGTGTCTTAGCTCTGAATCTGTTTGTCTTCACAAAGAGAAAATGAAGTTGCATTTTTTAAGCAGGCTGAAGAAGTTCATGTTATGTCAGTAACCAAACGGTGCAAGAAACTTTTTCAAATACTGAAAAATAAAGTCTGTGTGCAAAGACATGGAACTGAGGGTTAGGTCGGGTGCAGAGCCCTTGTCCTGTCTGCTGCTAAGGCCAGGGAGAAAAGCAACTTGTTTCTTCATCCAGTGAAGTCACGCCGTACAGTGGAAACCTAGATAAGAGGAAGAGATCACAATGATATAATGCAATGGTTTCTCTCATCTGGTTAGTCATTTCCTATAAGAATCATAAAAGATAATCACCAAGATCATGAATTATTGACACTTCTATTACATTTTGCAGCAATAGAAATATGCTTAACCTACACCATGTACATACATCAGCTTAAAGGTTAAGTATTTTCAGCCTGTTCTTGAAACACAAATAGAAATCAATCATAAAAGCTTATTTTCATTATTTGTATCACAAACACTTTTTTCTCTTAATGTAAAAATGTTATACGTTGCATGATAAGGTCACAAGTTGCCAGACACTTTTCTGGTGTTGAGAACTGCATTATAGTTCATGCTGTCCATCCTGGTTTTGAGACAGAAGCAGGAGTGGTAACATGACTGCCCACAGCAGTAGGAATTATTTCTGTAATACGTTCTTATTAACAAACTCTGATCAGAGACATCAAAATACTCTTCTGTTCAAGATTAATACCAGCTCTTTATTAGGATTTCAGTGACATTTCTGACCATTGAGGCACAGCTTCAGGAACATGTGTCATGAACTGGTATCCCCAATGTTACAAAAATAGTGAAGATTTTGAAGCTGTCTCAAACCAAAGGCTACCTAAATTGAGAGAATGGGTATAATCATGCTCCATCAGTAACCAGTTGCAGATTTATATATATGGAAGATTATAAGAATGGGGTTCTCTATCTAATATATGTATTATAAGGATGTCCAAGCATATTCTTCCATCTTCTCTTCGCTTTTGGTCCAGCCAGTGTGGACCGTATAAGGATGTCTGTCTTCTCCCTGAAAGGACCTGGCTTCTACTGGTGTCAAAGATACAATTTTGTCTGACTTGTCTGCCTGATATAGGACAGCACAACTAATTACTGAAATTAATTGGATACCACTTTTCAGCCCATATTCTGCAGGCATCCGTGTATTTGGCTTGCCTGTGCTTTTCACAGGCTTTGAAATCGATAGGAGAAAGGCGCCCAGTGACTTTGATATCTGTGATTCTGTTTCACAATAAGAAAATGATAAAACATTTCCTTCAGTACCTTCCCTGGTGTTACCTATATGAATGACACAACAAGAATAAGATGCCACAGTCCTTCAAGTGGCATACAGTCTCACTTCGACAGAATCCAGACTACAAAGAGAAAGAGGGCAGCAGGAGGGTGCACCACCAGCATATGTCTATGGCACTGTTAAGTTTGATGCATTTGCTACATCTTTGTGTTTCTTCTTCTTTTTTTCTCCTTTTTTCTTTTTCTCCAGTTACATTTAAGCTCTTTTCAAGACCCCAGTAGGATTTGTGAGAACAAAAGGGAATAAAAAAAAAAATAAAGGAGAAAGCAGCAAAGGTGAAAAACATTTCAAAAGGAGGATGGGGTGATAAAAAGACAACAAATATAGTCCAGTAAAGGGGTGACCATAGTCCTCAGAGAGTGAGATGGGGAACAGGGCCAGAGGTGACAGGTAAAGGTGAGCAGGTGATGAGCACAACATGCTGGAGGACAGAGCCAGACTGACAATGGCAAGTGTTGGACGTGACTTAAATATGGTGGCTCATGATGATGTGGTGCATTTGGAAAATAAAGTGAAACAAGGGCTTCTAGTATTTTTACCCCCTCATTCTTTTTTGCAATGACTGTTTGCAGACCACCTGATACAGTTACCAATTTTCACTACTTACTTGGAAATAAACTACAGGGTTTTTGTTTAGCCTGTAAATCATCATTATTCAACCTATTACTTGAAGTAGTTTAATTTCATTCTTATCTGTTTTGACAGCTGAATCTTATCTTCCTGGTGATCACATTGTGCAAAATGGTGAAGCACTCAAACACTTTGAAACCAGACTCTAGCAGGTTGGAAAACATTAAGTAAGTGCTTTGTGTTCAAGTATGAGAACTATGATTATTTTCTGATTGCTGAACTGATTGAAAGCTACTCTCCATTAGGAGCACATGCCATTGTCTCCCAGCAACTGCAGATGTCAATTAGAAGCAAACAGAGCCAATCCTGCTTTCGTCACATTGTTGCTGTAATGTCACAAACGCCGGTCAAAATTAGATAATTTCAGCCTGGAACTAGTGCCAAGAAACTGTTTCACGGAAATGCCACAGCACTGTAGTAATTTCATTTGCATTTAAAATGCAGTTCAAAAATGATGTTCCTGTTTGCATGGCTGATATGATTATATTAAGTTTGTTTTGTTAAATGACTTTTTGATTTAGGGATTCTGAGCAGTTTCTACTTGTAATCCTGTTCTCCCAAGAGAATTGACTCTATTATTATTGTTAACTTGAAGATTATCTGCTGTTTTCATGCTAATTTAACAAATGTTTACTTTATCATGGTGTTCTATCATAGTATCCCTTTTGCAGAGTAATATAAGTTTTATATAACTAACAAGTTTTATGTAACTAACAATGCTTTGGCAGCTTTCACTTCTTTAGATAGATTTTTACTGTGTTCTGTATAGCTTTACGTTGTATTGAAGGTTTTTGTTACCAACACTGAAGGGATGGTGCAACTTTCTAACGCTGAGGGTTGGATGTGAAAGGGTCTTACAGATCTGCTTTGAACGTTGGAAATGGCAAAGGGAGACTTTCAGTAAGGATAACATTGTGCACTAGATGTTCTAGATAGGTCAGTATCAGCTTCATTGCATGTTGCATGATGAGAGAGAGAGCTAATCTTTAGCATCTCTCTCTTTTCTTCCTTTTCCTCTTTCTGTCTTCTCATCCACACCAGTAATTACCGTGTTTGTGATGGCTACTATAATACGGACTTACCTGGGTAAGATAGAACCCTACATTAACAAACTTCTAGCATGATTTTTAACTTTACAAACTCGGTCATATTGTGGATTTCCCTTAATTTTAATTAACTATTTTTGAGATACCTGATTTGCTAAAGACTTTTAAACTAGTATATGCCTTTATAATTTTAAATTGCTTGCCTCTGCATTTTGAATTTCCTAATTTTGACTAATTTTTATAGACAATTAAAAATGCTCTTATTAATTTCTGTTTCAATTCTGTCTAATAATTTTGTTTCTCTTTTCTGCTTATAATGCTTTCTAGCTATGAAGATAATAAGCCATTTATCAAGTAAGATCATTAGTTAGATGTGGAATTCACTGACTAAATTCCCTTTCCCTTTCATTCTGTGCTGTTCACTACAATTCCTTTTCCTTAACCTATTCATGATGGAATCTTTTTTAGATTGTTCTGTAAAGCAATATCCATATTTTTGTTGCATTTCAGCAAGGTTTCTTCATGCGGAAGTTACATCCTCTAGCTTCAGTTTAGCTGAGTTTATCGAAGCATTAACGATTTGGGCTCTAGGCTTTTAATCTGCTGTTTAACCTTTGTGCATTTGTGTTACATTATTTGGTGTCATATGGCAGCACCACTGTTTAAAATCTATGGTGTGATTAGTGGCTAAGCCAGATTTATCAATCTCTTCTCTAAAAGCAGATAAGGCAATGGAGTAGCTGGGGCTTGTGCTGTACTTCTGCATTTCAAAATAATTTTGACATCCTATGCTGTTCTTGAGAAAGATAAAGGTTATATCTACTCTTGCTGTTTTCACTGGAGTCTAAGAGTACTAAATGGAATTGTTCTTTCTTTAATAGATAAAAGGTTAAACCCAAGGAATTTTTACATTTGAATGTGAAACTAGTAAAAGTCAACTGCAGGAAATGAAATGTTAATATTGGATTTGGCAAAGTACATTCTCATAAATAATGTTACTAAAATTAATTTTCTTTTCCAGATCCTGGGTCCTGGGTGCATTTGCTCTCCTGTGTCTCCTTGGCCTAACATGGTCATTTGGTCTACTGTTTATAAACGAGGGGACCGTTGTGATGACATATCTCTTCACAGTATTTAATGCTTTCCAAGGAATGTTTATTTTCATCTTTCATTGTGCCCTTCAAAAGAAAGTAAGTTACCAAAACTACAGATGAATGTTCCCTAACTCCTTAGAAATGGCACACATAATTCTTAAGAAAATAGAGACAAAATTAGCAATGTGAAGAACAGGAATATTTTGAATAGTTTGAGGAGGGGACTAGAATTCCAAAACAGTTCTTGCAGTACATGCTAGTGGAAATCATGTAACTGCTCTGTGACCCAGGAAGATTTAAATGGATGCAGCATTTCCAACCTGGGCTTGAAAAGTTTTGAGGTTTTGTGAAGAAAATTACTACACAAAATGTACTGTTTAACATTGGTAATGTGGTACATATTAGTCTAGACTTACAGGCAAAGTCTTTTATGTCCACATGAAACAAGTCCTGCCTTTGCTGCAGTGCTGCAAACAAAGGATCAGTTACAATATCAGCCCACATCAGCCTGGAAATGCTCTCCTTTTCTCAGATCAAGGCAGAGCACCTCTCCTGAGATCCCATTAAGCTGCCGCATAAAGCAGTGGGTGATAGGCAGGGATTGTACTATGTGTGCTCATTCATTACAAAATTAAGTGGGATGTAAAAATTAATTTTATTATGAACTTTGACACACCTTTGAAAAAAGTAGTCGTTAATCCTAGACATCTGCTAACAGGAATAGTTTTCTGCAGATGGAAAAGATGCCAGCATTACTACTTTTTTTCCAAGTGTTTGCCTCCCCCAGAAATCCCAATAGCTTTGTGCCCTTCACTGGAGCCTCCCTCGTGAGTGGGATGAGCTAAACGAGTTCTGCGTGCCTTCACCGGGTGAGAGCAGAAGGGTCTGGAAGGAGCAGCTCTGCTGGAGGAAAAAGAGAGAGAGAGAAAGCTTGAAGGGAGAGAGGAGCAAACAGGAGAGAAGGAAAGTGAAGGGCACAGCTCTCTGAGACCCTTTTTTGGGTTGCCTGCACCCCTTCTTTTCCCAAGAGGGTGGAGATTGCTTCCCAGGATGCCTTAGAGGTGCTTTAATGAAGAGTGCATGAAAAAATCTGACAGCCTTTGTTAGAAGGCAGGACAAATGGAAGTAATGAGAGTTCAGAGGAAGGGTGAACATCAAAAGATCCCACCCAAACAAACTTAACATGAAATGCAGTACATCCTGCATTTGGAAATACCCAATTTGCAATATTTAGATTCTAAATATTTTTACCAATTTTAGGCAGGAGACCTAGCAATTATTAACTCCCATTATAATTAGCTCACCAGAGACATAATTAACTGATATTGATAAGATGGTTTGAGACCAATGGATAAAGTGTTGTTGTGTAAATACAAAAATCGTATGTGCATGTTCTCAACTGTACCAACTCTGACATTACCAATATTTCTAAATTTGGTGTAGACAATGGCAAAAAAGATCTGTTCGACAGAATTTTACACAGATGAACATGGCACTCCTCTCATTTGGAGAGAACAAAAGTACACTTAGAGAGAAGATTGAACCTAAGAAGAAAAATAGGGAAGAAAATGCAAACATTCTCAAAATGCAAATAATTTTGATGTTAGAGTTTCATATAATGTTTACCATTTTACTGTTTGTATTGGAGTTGAAAATCAGAAACAGATTCCTTTTTTATTTCTTTTTACAGCTGTGCATTGTTTTTATATAAAGTGGAGTCAGCAAAAAGCAATATTAAAATACCAGTCAAGTGTGAAAAAGCATAACCTAGAGCAATAAGATTTATACCTGAAAGAATGTTAAAGCTGCCATTTAAGATTTTTAAGTGTCACTGCCTTTGACTGGATATTGTCCTATCCTCTGTCTGCATAGCTAATGTAGTCTCTTTATTCTGTTATTACTACTTGGTCACTAAATTGAACAGAGAAATAGAATTGTGGAAGTGAAAACTATTATGTTTCCTGTTCTGACGAGATGATAGTGCTGTTGCTTCCATCAGTTTCCAACAAGCTATAATTTAGAAATAATGACAGCAGAATGCGCAGTCCTGACAGATAACATACATTCACTGCAATATAGGCATTAGGCAAAACCAGCCCTGGGGGGCAGTATTTGGGTAAAAATACAGTTTTGATTGCTATTGTCTGTACTGTATAGTGGTTTAGAGCATTTAATATCTATTAGTGTCCAGGAATGTATTTTCTTACGTGTTATACCATCTAGGAATGATGCATATGGACCTATGTTTTCCAGACTTCAGGGTTAAAAATTATAAGTTGTTTCATTTCTATTTTCATTTTGTACATGTCTTTTGTGCTGATATAGAGAGGGGTTGACTTAAAATATGTAGCATATACTTTTATAAAAAGCTGAGTTATTGTGCCTAGCTTGAAGTTAAAGCACAAATTACCCAACTTTTCTCAACCATTGTGGTTTATACAAATATCACAGTACGTATTCCGTGAGTCAAACTCCTGTTAAAAACAGCACATTACATATGTAAATCCACACTATTAATTTTTTGCATTTTCTCCTCTCCCTTTTTTGCATACACATAACTTTCTGTCTTATATATTCATAGGTCAGGCAGAATTTCCAGATTAGCTGAATTCCCGCCTTTCACAGAAACTCATAAGTCTTATTGATGTAGAAGAGACACTTAAATTCCCATGTAATCTGGCGGAAGGTTATGAATTTAGACTTACACCTCTGTACAAATTCTACCCACTGTGTCCTTTCACTGATGCAGTCTTGCTGCCAAGACATGCACACACTCTTCTGTTATCCCAAAATAGTAGTCAGTGAAGCAGTCATGGAATATAAGAGAATTAACTGCTCTGTAAAATGATCCTGATGACTTTTATGGCAATTGTTATCATGCACAACAAAACTAAAGTTTCCAGTAGGTCACTTGAAACAGATGGTGAATAAATGAAGCCCAAATACTGGAATCATTAGTTAGTTTTGCTGCTCTGTCAGGAAAAAAATATCATGAACATAGGTATATTCAAATTTCTTCATTCAACAAAGATGGAAATTAGAATTTTATTTTTTGGTCCTATAAGTTGCAAGTTCTGCACTCTGTCTTGCAAGACATCACACAAGGGACAGTACTGAGCAGTGCTCAGCCCTTCTTGCCTGCTGGGGTGGGAACACAGGCTTTCTGTGGTTTCTGCCCCAAAACCTCCTGTAAAAACCACTGTTTTCAGCCAGCATTCAATTCAGGTAAATTTAACTATATTAATCTACAATATGAAAATGAAATAAAAATAATTCTGTAACTAACACAGTAATGATTATTCAGGGACATCTCAAAGAAGTGTGTGTGTATACCTTGGAAATAATTGTTTAAAAACTCCTGGGTTGCTGCTAATACTGCCACTGAGTAGGAAGAAATATGTGGTTTTACTAACAGCCAGCAATTCACCACACAAGAATTATCTATTTGCTTGAAAAGTGAGTAATTTCAATGCAAGGCTCATGTGTTTTTGCCAGCAGATATTTAAGACTATTTTGTGTGCTAAGCAATTATTTTTTCCCCCCATAGGTACGTAAGGAATATGGGAAATGCTTCCGACATTCCTACTGCTGTGGAGGGCTTCCAACTGAGAGTCCCCACAGTTCAGTGAAGGCATCAACAACGAGAACGAGTGCTCGCTATTCCTCTGGCACTCAGGTAACAAAGATTTTGACAGCATCTTTTAATTACCTTATTTATGAAAAGCCTGCTGAGATGGCTTCCAATCAGAAGGACTAATTGTCTCCTCATTATTGTCATTTAGATGGCAAATACCTACTTCTGCATAGCAGAATTATTTTTTTTATACATTTCCTTTTACTTTGGTCTAATACAAAAACTTTATTTTTTCTTGTAATTAGGGGCTGGTTTATAGAAAGGTTTATACCATCATGTTTCATTTAAATGAAGTTTAATAAATTAGAGTTTTAATAAAAGAAGAAGGAATTTTCACTACGTGCTAGAAGAATGGGTTACTTTAGGCTAAAATAAACACAAATATTCTACATATTAGTACATGAGTAGGAAAAAATCTTTTTGTAACTTACTGTGCTTTTGTCTCACTGCTTTATGTTAACAGAGTCGGATAAGAAGGATGTGGAATGACACTGTGAGAAAACAATCGGAATCGTCTTTTATCTCAGGTGACATCAACAGCACTTCAACACTTAATCAAGGTCAGTCACTGGGAACATTTCCGTTTTAGAATCCGTAAATTTAATACAGATTTTATATCATTTAACACAGAAGAATTGAAAAGAATGTTTAAAAAAAAAATCTGGAACAAATGTTTTCTAAAAGCCGAGTTTCAAAGTTAACCACCAGCACTTTTAAAAACCATGTTCCCTTAACTGGCCCCTGCTATAGAAGTTGAATTCTTCCATTCATGGGAATGTATTTAAATTAGTTTCATCAATAATTTAGCTTAAAAGCAAGATCATAATTTTAAATCTTTCCTAACCTTTATAGGTTAAATCTGAAATAGAAATATGAGTGCAGTAACATTCTAATGCATATTTGACTGATTTTTAGGTGCAGAAATTTTCCCAGTGAAATCTAATTGATATCATTTCTATGCAAAAGATGTCTGTAAAACATTTATCTTTTCTATTTCAAAAAGCATCATTTCTGTAACATGGGATAGAATCCAGATTTTCAGGCACAAAGAAGTCAAAACTCAAGACTTCTCAGCTCAAATAGACTTTGAAAGCTGTAACCTCATTCTCATGTCCAGCTAGAAGACAAGGGTATGAACTAAGACAGATTGTCCCTCCCTTTTTCCCCTCCACCCTGTGTTTTTAAGGCAGTTTGGGCCTGGTCCAAAGCCTGTTCTTCCACGGACATCCCTAAGTGAAGAGCAGGTAGCCCTGGTCTCACTGCAACCAGCTCCTGCTCAACTGAGAAAGTTTTGGACAGGAAATTCAAATTCAGGATTTGATGGCAGGGGCATGTACTTAACTCACATCCATTTTGGAAGTAAAATTCATGGTGTTTGCAAAGGAAAAGGTATCAGAAAGCATGATTCTGTTTTTGCTATTTGGTATAGAAAGTGGGTAAGACCTGTGTGTCTCTGCTCCTCCCACCCCCTTATGAATCCTGCATGTTCTTCTGGTAGAAGTCAAAATTAAATAACTTCTTCTAGGTAAAAAATGTATATTTTTCATGTCCTCTTCAGTGTCTTATTAAAATTACAAAAACACAAGCCACATAAAAGTTTGGTATTTATCTAATTTGCTGTCTCTGACTCCTGAGGTTTGCTCTAACTGCTCCACTTTTAGTTAATTCCGAGTTGAACAGAGGTCTTGGAAGCTTCTCCCTGTTTCAAGTTCCAGGCTCAAGTCACTGGAGATGTTCTGCCATGATTATAAAAATTGGTATCAACTCTATTCAATTATAATATTGTCACTATCTCAGTGATACATATATATAAGGGTAGTTTAATAATTAATGACAAGTGTCATATTTCCTTTAAAATAAAAATCAAACTTTTAACTAAGTTTTCTTTTCTTGTGGCAAAGAAATTTGGATTGCAAAAAATTCTTAACTATAAATTACACATAATTATTCTAACCAAAATTAAACATAGTACACCAAACAAACAAACAAAAAACCAAACAAACAAAAAAAAAAAAAACCCCAAGCAAGATATATTTATTATTTCTAGCAAGAAGTACTTTACAATGGAAAAAAGCTGTGATAATTTTTTTAGTTGATCACGAATACAAACTTTCAAATAAGATTAACATAGTCAGACAATAATTCTCCAAGTGTTAGAAATTTCTGCTCATTCATGCTACTAAGTAGCTATGGGAGTACAAAAGCATTAATGTTTGGAATATACAGTATCACTCCTTGCCGAATAAAAACATTTATACTACAAAAATATAGCTGTCTTTAGTTTTCCTTGGGTTTGTAATACACTGATCTTGATGTACTGCTTTGCGAAGTAATAGAAAAGAAACTTAAATTTTATCTTATTGAAATGTTTAAATTAATTTTTAAATCACAGCATTTTGTGTGGGATTTTTTTTACATTATTCCAATCCATTTTTCGTGTAGTATCTAGAAATCAGACATTAATTAATTTTTTAATAATTTGTCAAAATATGCTGGGTTTTTCTGATTGTTCTGATAGTTGTTTAAATGGTGTTGCATTAACATGTAAATTTGTTTTTAAAAAGTTTGTCCATGTAGTATTTTTCTTTGTCTTACATTGTTTGTAAACTGATAGTTTAAAGAAATTTGTTATTTGAGGAATTCTTTTTTTAAGACCTGGCAGATAAATTTGCAGCATGAACATCCCAGGAGAAAACATGAATGATCTGATTTCTTAGAGCAAATATTTTGCTTTCCCCTCAGCATGCATACTTTTGCATATACTAAGAAATGCTTCTTGCAATTTGTCATCCACTGTCTGTTTGAAAACAGCAATTCCCTTCCACTATTTGTGTGTTTTTAATAAAGCGAGTAACAGCTCTGATCCTGTCATAAGAGGTTTTTCAATACCTTTCAGTTTGAGAAA
Source organism: Origma solitaria (assembly GCA_013397895.1). NCBI lineage: Eukaryota > Metazoa > Chordata > Aves > Passeriformes > Acanthizidae > Origma > Origma solitaria. The sequence goes on from VZRL01003197.1 coordinate 3,717,071, forward strand.
CTCAGTTCTCTCAATTCTGGACAGAAGTGTTCCATATGATAATTTTTAAAGTTCTAATAGCTTTATGTAGTACCTTGATCTCTCAACATTTAATTGCTACTCTCGTGTAACATTGATTTTGTATACATTAGTAAATATCACTTTCACTAGATGTTTACTTTGGCAATTTGGACAGCACCTGTGAATTACTGGAACCTAACAGTATTTTCCTGCTCCCATTTCAAATACATAGCTCAAATACATCCAGAAATTTTCAGCTGAACTACATTTTAGAAATCCTACGTGTTTCATGATGAATAAAAATTATTCTTTATTGAAACTGTCAGGCTAAAATTAAGGAACTGACTTTTTTTTTTCTGTTTCTTTTGCTTTAGGAATGACTGGCAATTACCTACTAACAAACCCTCTTCTTCGACCACACGGCACTAACAACCCCTATAACACATTGCTCGCTGAAACAGTTGTATGTAATGCCCCTTCAGCTCCTGTGTTTAACTCACCAGGTGTGCTTATACTTCCTGAATAAACCGCTTTTCTTGGCTCGCTCCAAATTCCCTCTTTTCCCTAGACAGAAACTCAGGATGCAATACCGCAGCCTTACAGTCTGAATTTCTGAAATAAATTCGAGAAATGCAGTGTTGCCAATGTCAGCTTGTAAAACTGCACTATATTATAGTAATGCCTTTGCCCTAACAGTATTTACCAATAATTATCCATGTTTTTAACACAGGTGGCATAAATCTTAATATACTATTAAAGGACTGACACCACATGGTCCGAGAGCCCATCTTCAAGATATATATCACTTAGAGGTATCATGTCTATGCAATATAAGGTTGACTCTAAAGCTTGCTGAGAAAATCCTGCTTATGGAATGGATTAGAGACTAAAGCAGTGCAAGGCATCTTGACACCTTTGGATACCCTGGTGTAGAAAATTGTATCCAGCATCAAACAGATCTAAACTATAGTATAGTGCAGCTTTATGGGAGATCATTTCCCTGCAGGAAAATCTGGAGATTAACAGTTAGAACAGTTTAGTTCTGTAGGAATAAAGGGTGTCATCATTTACCTAACATTTTGTTGTTGCATTATCTACTTGCTTTTTTTAACAATGTTGTTGCAATTCATCAGTAAATATCTTGCAGATACTGTTTGATGAGTCATAAGATCACATTAGTGTAACTGGAACTATAAATCTTTTAAGAAAGAGCTCATAAAACCTTGTTTCCAGTTTTTATTTCAAGTTTCCTTTTTAACTGAACTGTAGTTTCTATTTTCATTCTCTTGTTTTCTTACTTTCCTTATGCTTTCCTCTAGCAACCTACAGAGAGACAAGTATGGGAGTAAAACTTAACTTTGCCTATCAAATGTAAATTTTTTCAGCATGATTTTTAATGGGCACAATTAAAACATAACTAGCGGTCATGAAGTAGACTCAGCGGGCAAGTGGTTCACAATTTGCAAATGAAACATTTCCACATTCAAAAAGTACTTGCATATTGCTTTTTGGGAAACAACATGAAGTCTGTAGCAAACCCTATTGGTAACACAAGTTATGCAATGCTGAAATAATTTGCTGTTTAAAAGCAAAGCAGTGTCATGCCGAAATGCTTAACAATTTACTTATATTTTTACATTCCTACAGTAATCTTGCTACAGGCTATGAAAGATTTCAAATTAATTACCTGATCATGGGCAACAAAATTTGCCTCATCAAATCAATTTGAATATATTCTAGCATGCTTAACTCTGCAGTGTATCATAGAAAACTCATTTTGGATTATCAGATGTATTTTGATATCTGTTTAGCAGAGGAAAAGAAAATTAAAATTACAGAATTAAATCACTTTCATGAGGGAAATGAATCCAGCATGTGGTCCATGTGTTGTCTACTTTTATAAATGCCATATGTTCTGCACAGCTAAATCCATTGCAAGAAAAATCTTGGAACATACATGAAATTGCAAAACTACAAAGTTGTTTAATCAAAGCTTAAAGAGACCTTTCAAACAACCCTCATCACTCTTTAAATCAGTACACATGGAGAAGAGTTAACAATAACACAAATGCAAAATGACATGCAAATTGCTCAGAATTTATTTGGAAATTATTACTCTATTTTTTAAAGTTGAAGACAAAAATCTTTTCATGAGAAAATGCAATTACTTTTTAATTGAAAACAGTATTTCCAGAGAATATTGAATTTTCTAGGATAAGCTGCAGCTTTAATTATGAAAAAAATCCACAAAATGAGAATATGTAAAATCTTTTTAAAAAAACTTTTCCCTTATACTCCTCCAAGCCTTGCATATTATGCAGCAGCCTCACAGTGGTCAGTCTCATTTCAGTAAAGTCACTTCATTCTTTCTTTACTTCCAGACATATCTGTAGATAAAATGCTTTTCTAGGAATGCTCTAACCATCTGATTTCCATGGTTCAGACTGTTTAATTTCTTGCAAAGTTTTTTTTTTTTTCTTTTTTTTTCCTTTGCTTGGGTAGCACTGTGCTGTCATAGTTTACATGTCTTTGTGTCTATAGGAAAACCTTTTATTTATCAAGTTATTGGAAAAAAAAAAGCCAAAACCCAAAGCATAAAGACTTTGATCATCATAAGACTTCATTTTTCCCCCTCTTAAACTCCTTTTCATGTTTTCAGCAGACTTACCCAATCTGTCATTCCCTCAACAGCTATGAGATATCAGCCATGGCTGATTTCCTCTTCCCATTCCACAACTAATATTTATTCTTTGGTTTAATTTCTGTGACCCATACTTACAGAAATTCCTAACATTTCTGCATTTGACTTCCATGCCCATGGTAACTGTGGGCCTAACTCTTAATTAACTATTCTGGTTCATTCAGTGCTGTCACTGTGACTGATGCAGACTGCAGGCAAACTTTGACCTTTAGGAGCCTGGGGCCATTGTTGGCAGACAGAATGTTAGTGAAAAAAAATTACACTAAGTGGGAAAAGAAAAGCTGTTATTGCTTAGTAATCTAATTTGCTGAACCCTTGCTCTGACTAAGTTGCTGAGAAGCTCAGTAATTCTTCATCATGTTACAATAAATCATTTTACTTTCTTTTATGTATCAGCTACTCTTAGGCCAGATAGCCTGAGCAGACAGACATGATGTGAGTTGTCCAAAGTGAGTCATTCCACCTGCTGTCTATCGTGTTGTTGGATGGTGCTTGTGGGCCCTGGTCCCTGTAGTGTGAAAGATGGCTGTCCTTGTTTAACATAAATTCTTTGTATTTATCCATTTTTTTCATTCTTTTCTTTACTTCATCTCCAAAAAAAATAAAACCAAACCAGGAAAAAATGTTAGAAATGTTGTTAAAGTAGTTGCTTGCCAGTTATGTGGGTTTATGTTGTACATTTACCTTCAGTTATGTCTGTGATCTAATTCCTTTTTAATTTAGTGTCGTTTAGGACAAATTCTGTTAATTTTCTTTTTCTAAATCATGGTGATGTACTTCAAAACATAGATGTTTCCAAATGAATTGCTTTGCATTACATATGCAAGGGCATGGAGTGAACAGTTCCTTGTGGAAAAGTCACAGAATTGACACTAAATTAAGAAATTCAAATGTCACTATTCCCCACAGGAAACACACGATACTATTTTCAGAATGCATCTTTCCTATAAGGTGTGCAACTGTTTACATTTGGGAATGTTCAATAACCTAACTTTTCTCAAGTTTTACTTCCAAGTACAACTTTGTCCTGAACTACATTAAAGAATTTTGTTAAAGAGAACAAAACAAAAAAAAAAAAAAGGTGACAAACACACATCAGGCAATAACCAGAGCTGTCCTTTTCCATTTCAGGACATTCACTGAACAATGCCAGGGATACAAGTGCCATGGATACTCTACCGCTAAATGGTAATTTCAACAACAGCTACTCATTGCGCAATGGAGACTATAACGACAGCGTGCAAGTTGTAGACTGTGGACTAAGCCTGAATGATACTGCTTTTGAGAAAATGATCATTTCAGAGTTAGTGCACAACAACCTGCGGGGCAGCAGCAAGAACCACAACCTGGAGCGGGCGCTGCCTGCCAAGGCTGTGATCGGCGGCAGCAGTAGCGAAGATGACGCCATCGTGGCAGACGCCTCATCTTTGATGCACAGCGACACCCCCGGGCTGGAGCTCCACCACAAAGAGCTGGAGGCCCCCCTCATCCCTCAGCGGACTCACTCCCTTCTGTACCAGCCCCAGAAGAAAGTGAAGACCGAGGGAACTGACAGCTATGTGTCACAGCTGACAGCCGAGGCTGACGACCACCTCCAGTCCCCCAACAGAGACTCCCTTTACACGAGCATGCCCAATCTCAGAGACTCTCCCTATCCAGAGAGCAGCCCCGACGTTGAAGAAGATCTCTCCCCTTCCAGGAGGAGTGAAAATGAGGACATTTACTACAAGAGCATGCCAAACCTAGGAGCTGGCCATCAGCTTCAGATGTACTATCAAATCAGCAGGGGTAATAGCGACGGCTATATCATTCCCATTAACAAGGAAGGATGTATTCCGGAAGGAGATGTTAGAGAAGGACAAATGCAACTAGTGACAAGCCTTTAATAGTGTAGCAGAGAAATATTAAAGGCCACGTTCAAGTATTAAAAAGACTTAATTGGCCCCATGCAGGCTCCCTCATATCTGCTCGAAGAGACAATTCTGTTGACCCTGTGGTTCTCCTGTAACAGGGATGACTGGACCTCGCAGTTCTGTGAATTTTTATAAAACAAAAACTTTGTATATACACAGAGTATACTAAAATGAATTATTTGTTACAAAGAAAAGAAATACCAACAAGGTATTTAAGATATCTTCTGCTGCTGAATTTAACAAAATTGTGGGAAAAAAAGAGAAATAAACACTTTCCAGCCATTTTACTGCAGCAGTTTGTGAACTAAATTTGTAAATATGGCTGCACCATTTTTTTTTTCCTAGGCCTACATTGTATTATATACAAGGCGTAGGCTTTAAAATCCTGTGGGACAAATTTACTGTACCTTACTGTTCCTGACAAGACTTGCAAAAGCAGGAGAGATATTCTGCATCAGTTTGCAGTTCACTGCAAATCTTTTCCATTAGGGCAAAGATTGAATACATGTCTAACCACTAGCAATCAAGCCACAGGCCTTATTTCATATATTTCCTCAACTGTACAATGAACCGTTCTCATGAAAAAATGGCTAAAGAAATTATATTTTGTTCTATTGCTAGGGTAAAATAAATACATTTGTGTCCAACTGAAATATAATTGTCATTAAAAAATAATTTTAAAGAGTTTGAAGAAAATATTGTGAAAAGCTCTTGGTTGCACATATGTTATAAGCTGTTTTTCTTACACTGTTCATAGTACGATAGTTTGTTTAAAATGCAAGTTCTACCTGTTTTCACTTATTTTTCACTGTAAACAGTGTTCTGCTTTGACAAGTTAGTTTTTATTCTTAAGTTTTGAATTTTTATTGCCAAAAAACCATAATTTGGGGAGAAAGTTGTTTTAGAAGCCAATTATGCCAAGCCTTGCACAAATTTGGTATAGCTAACAAAGATTGTAACTCAATTCCCTGTTCATTCTTTAATCAGGTTTGGGTGGTAAGGGGTAAAGGGGACACTGGACACTTCTCACAAGCTTTCTCGTGAATAAAAGGTGCCTGTCCTTTAAAAAAAAAATAAATAAAACATAACTATTACTCTTCCATATTCCTTCTGCCTATATTTAGTAATTAATTTATTTTATGATAAAAAATCTAATGAAATGTAAATTGTTTCAACAAAATTCTGCTTTTTTTCATTCCTTTTGTGTAAACCTGTTAATAATGAGCCCATCACTAATATCCAGTGTAAAGTTTAACACCTGTTTGACAGTAAATAAATGTGAATTTTTTTCCAAATAGGTAAAATGTGCATTATTATGTACGAAGCATAATTGGCATCAGCAGCCCTTCGACCCAGATGTGTCCTGCCTAAAGAATGGCATCTTTATGTTTCATGATTTAAGTGTCAAGAATACAACAGAAACTGTCTATAGCTCTACCGAAGACAGGTCATCTTTACTGTTCTTTTGTCAGAATTGAATAGGATCAAACCCAGACATAGCAGGTCATTAGGAAAATGTACTGTAATTTCATATATTTACACGACTTCTAAGTAGGCATCTGCACTGAAATTAAAAATAAGGTGGTAAACGCCACTATCATATTTTCAGCAACAGTAATTAGCAGTTAATTATTAGTGATGAAGATATATTGTTGCAGTGGGGAAAACATGAATAAGCAGCATTTGGTTAGCACTCTGAGTGCTATCTAAATAATTCATCCATCATGGCACTGGTTTGTGTTAGATAAATAAGCATGACTGTCCCTATTTTTATCAAGCTAGAGAACTGCAGAAGGCAGCTGACGCCCAAGATGTTATCTACAAATCAGTGGCTAAATTGAAAGTCTAAAATCTTTGCTGTGTTGATTCCCAATCCTCTTTTGTCTCTCTCATCCAGGACCTTTCAAAGATAGCATCAAGAGCTATTTGTCACCACTTCCAAAATTGTGTTCTTTCAAATAACTCTCAAATTAATGCCCCATCATCACAGAGGCCACGGATTCATGTATGGCCACTGTGACTCTCTGTATGATAATGGCAAAAATTCACTTGAAAGCTTAATCAGTTGTTGCCTTCTAACGCACTGGAATACATGAAGTCCTTTTGGAAAATAAGTCAACTTTAAGAAGTTTGGATTTCAGAAGAATGTTTTGGGCACGACTTCCTGCTGTTGAGAAAGTTCAAACTCTAAAAAACTAAAACTCAGCTTGAGATGGAACCGTGGGGTTCAGGTATCCTCAATATATCTGTTCAGGACTGTGACACTGTAGCAATTGTTAATGAGGACAAAAGCACCTTCCATCATCCAGCCCTACTGGTAACTGTTGCCAGTAAGTTCCTCAACACTCAAAAGTTACTGTGCTTGCAGTAGAGTCGCTGAAACATTTAAAATTTAATCAGAAATTGTTTACTTCTGTTTAGTAGAGATGCTTTAAAAATCTGAAATCTCTATGAAACGGGACTTAGTTCTGATTCAGGGTATACAGCAGACTCTTTGGAGCAAAAATTATTCCCTTTGTCTGACAAAAGCATACTTGCTGCCTTCTACCTAGGAAATCATGTTCTTAAGGATTTCAAAAATATGGTGCTCAAGTAATTACAGTACACATAACCTAATAACACCACCAACTTTCTGCAGAATTTTCAACCCTAGTTCAAGCAAGTACTCCTTCGTGTCTAACTAGAGGTGGCAAAACTACATACTGGAGAAAGGTTTGTAGCATTGTGATCTTAAATACATATTCAGTTGCAAATGTAACAAGTATTCATAAAACAAGAAAATGTAGCTGATGAACCTAAGATGAACCAGTTAAACCTAAGTATCATAAGGGAATTCTTTTGTTAGCTTCTTTGTAATGTAGATGTTGCTTTTTAGTGAGCCTGGTTTTTTGGTTTTGTTTTTTGGGTTTTTTTTAATGTTGAGCCAGTGAGTGTCCTGTGTTTAGCTAGCAGCCAATACATTGCCAAATTTCTGTTGGTGTAACTCCTCAGTGTAGTAGGTTACAGTATAATTATGTAGTTGACAGCTTATTGTAATTTCTTTATGTTCTCACATTCCTGCCATCTTGTCTTGGGATCAAAAGGACAGAAGAATTCAGAGGAAGAGATCAAGAATAGTGAAATAATGATAACAGAATTAATGGAAACAAGGGTTTCTTCAGGGTCATCAGTTAACCAGTTCCTAGGATGGTGCCCACAATACCTTGCTATTTCAGGCACTGTCTTTCAGAAGAGCTGTAATTTTCTTAAGGCTGGTAATCTCCTGTTAGTATCAGTGTTAACCCTACTGGCTCACTTCAATTCTTCCTTGTAACTTCAGTCCAGTCATATTATTCCTACAAAAGATTGAATGGGATGTGCATTTAGTGAACTGTTGTATAATGGTGCTATGCATTGTTTAATATAAAATACATCTCAATTCTACATAAGTGAACCATAACATGAAGAAATGCAACACTGGTAATAACTTTCTAGTTAAAACTAACCTTTATCTGTAAATTCTACAATGCACCTTTGCTTATTTTAAATTTGAAATGAAGTTACGAATAAAGTTTACATATATTCACTTATGTAGGCAATAAAAGGTGTTTCAAATTGCCATAAATTATGGATAAAATATGTGTCATACTTGATGTCCTAAGTTTTAAGGATTTTTTTTATCTACTCAGAACAGACATTAACAGAGCAACAAAAAAAGTAAACAGTCCCGGTGTACTGTAACTGGTGTTATCCCACTTTGTCTCAAAACTAACAAAATTTCTTTTCTAGACTTGATTATATGACAACATGCTGTAAAGTCTTATCCCTGAATAAAATTATTTTTTAAAATCAAGAGAAGCTACAGGTAGACAATCATATACATATGTATAGATATACACACACAACATTTTAACTCACTAATTCTAGAGGACAATGAAGAATTAAAAATTATGGGATTCAGCAGTAATCCTTCAGTTTTTTAAAAACCCTGCAAAGACACTTACCCCAGAGAGGTCACGGTAAAGCATACCTTAATTTTTTTAAGAATAGATGGTCACGATCACCTTCCACATTTATGAAGAGCAGTGCTACCATTTCAGTAAGCAAGGATCTTGCTATATGGCTGCACTGTGGAATGAGGATCCCAGATTTATGGATGCTACTGGCATGCTGGGTCTCTACTCCACGATGACACCACAGCTTGGAATCCAGCTTTGCACTGAGTTGGAGATAAAAATTATCACTGTCACAGCCCTGGAAGCAAGAAATCTGTGTCTCATTTACACAAACACTTTGTAAATTAGTAGAAATCAGTTAATGGCTCCAGCTCAATCACCTGGCTCTGCCAAAATTCTGGAGCAAGGGTTCATTAGGACCCTGTATTTCAACAGTGGTTGGGGTTTTTTTCAGTAAAATCTTCATGTGGTTTTTAGAACGACAACTTCCAAATCCTTTTATTCATGCAGGATAAATTCTCAATGGTATTTCATTAATTCATGCCTAAGAGCATTAATATCTCTTCTTAGTGTATTATGTCATCATTAATCTCAGCCGCTCCCCATCAAAGTTCCTGGCATGTGCAGCAGATCATACCATGGTGCAGCCTCAGCGGTTATAAATGCTACTGAAAATCACACAAGCCTCCACGCAGCAGCAAGGAGATTTTAAAGGACCGTCCAATATAATGCACCAGCTGCTGCAGACATCATTCTGGGATCCCAGATGGGGAAAGTCACAGTTACATAAATTACACTCAGAACAGGTAGTTTCCATAAAGAAATTTTTCCTATGGCAAAGTTTGTGTACTGAACCATTTCTTCCTTGGGTGCACGCCTCCTTTTGTATGTTGGGCTAGGGGCCCTGGCACAATGTAGACTCTGCACTGCCAACCAGTTCAAAGTTTAGACAGCAAAGCTGAGCACAGAAACATCAATGCACATTAAAAGCTCAGGCTGCCAAACAGGAGGCAGCAGGTTAGTACCTATATGGGCTTTTCTAATGGAGAAGCTGGATCTCTGTAGAGAGCGTTGGAATAACTGTTCCACTCATATTGCAGCACTCGAATTGTTTTAAAATAACATAATGCTGCTGAACATTTGGCCTCCATGATTGCTTAACAGAATGATTCCCAAAGGTTAATGAGGTTCTCATGAAAATAATTCATTTTCATTCTCTTTAAATATACTACTTTGCTTCTATTTTGCTCTAGCAATATAAATAGAATCTTCTTAGCTTGTATTCTTTACACCACTCATTGTTTTAAATACTTGCCCTCTGTCTTCTATTACTTAACTTCTTTCTAAACATATCCTTGTTTTCAGCCTCCTCCATCTCTCTAATTATTTAGTTGCCAGTCTTCAGAGCTACTTTTTGCCAATATGCTTTAATAGATCGGCCAAGAACAAAATTATGGGTGATTTGTTCACGTTGATTTATGGGTGGGAGTTGTATCTTCTATTCTGTGCTACTCCCACCCCCCACGGTCTCACATTATCTTTTGTTTTCATGGGAACCCTTCACAACACACTATTCCACTAGGATGGTCATAGTAAGTAATGACCTAAATAGTGATGGTTAATTTAGAGCCCTGCAAAGCCTGTGAATACTTCCAATTATTCTATTGAACGTGTGCCCAACCTTGCATTTGTCAGCATTGCATTTCATCTTCATCACACTGCCCGTTTATTCACTTTGTTAACCCAGGTCAATCACAATCTTCCCTAGTTCTGATTAACTGAATTCTCTGCCTACAGCAAACAGTGCCACCTCTCCAGCAGCATGTTCATCCCCATTTTCAGATAGCACCAGTTGAATAGCGCAGGGGCACTATACCATTAGCCTTTTGCCATGCTAAAAAAATCGACCATTTAATCCTGCTCTACCTCTTAGTTTCTAATGCACAACTACTTTAGCTCTCACTTCCTTAATACTCGTTTGCTTTAATGGCTTCTTGGTGGGGATATTTTTATATGTATTTTTTTTCTTTTTTAAATCCAAATAAATTACATCAACCATTCCCTCTAGTCTCAGCAGCTGCACGATTGACTTAATTTTAGTGCGTTAGAGAGGCACAATTTTCTTGCCCTAAGCAGTTACATCTCTTTTGGCAATGTTTCCTCTGCAGTTTGTGCTTAAATATGGATCTGCTAGATGTCAGACCCAAAAAGCACTTCACTGTTCAAAGTGAAACTTTGGCAGAATTTAGGCACTGAAATCCCAGGTACAACAGACATTACTTCAGGGACAGAATTAATTCTAACCTGGAAAACATGTACATTTTTGTTAGTAAAGCCTTTTTATCATCCCAGGTTTGGTGACTGTTGTTTGCACCCCTTGTCATTGCAGCAGAGTGAGCCAAGGCAAGGCAGGCGCCATGAGCAGTGTCCCTGCCTTGCTGTGCTTACCACTGCAGCCCTTGAACGCCATAATCCGAAATTAGGGCACAAAGCAGCTCCTTCCTTCCCCTGCTGGAGCTAAAGTCCTGACAGTAACTAGCCTGGAGTTACTTTGTGGTGTAAATGCCACCACCAGAGCTCTGCCGCATCCGTAGATCTGCCTTACTCCAGCTGGATCACTGCACAGAAGCTCCATTAGACAATATTTCCAAATCTCTGTGAGCCTATGTGCATCCCTTTGCTGTGGAAAACAGCCTCTAAAATTTCTCCTACTTTTCTTTTTTTTAAAATCACATGGCAGCTGAAGGCTCTGACCACACCAAGTTCATGGTTCGTTTTGAGAAAGGATCTCAACTCCTGCCGGCACTCAAAAGCTCAAGGGATTTTGACCTGGTGTCCCTCCATGCAGATTTTGGGCCGGTGTCCTTCCCATGCAGATTTTGGGCTGGTGTCCCTCCCATGCAGATTTTGGGCTGGTGTCCCTGCCATGCCCAGACTGTGCAGAAGGGCCACGCCGTGCCGTGTTCGTGGCACTGACCACGACAGGGGAGCTGCCAGGTGGTGTGAGGTGCTGTCCAGCCCAAGGTGGGCACTCGGGACCCTCACTGTCCCCGCACAGCTGCCAGCTCAGGAGCCCAGAGAGCCTCAGCGGGGCTGGCAGGGTGGGCAGCCCCCAGCCTGCCCTGCAGAGCCACTGGCAGCGCCTCTTCCCTCCGTGTCCGTGCTCAGGGACAGCCACGCCATGGCTGCAAACACTGCCCTGGCTCTCAGCTCTCCATCTCCCTCAGGCAGCAGTGGCTTAATGTGAAGCTACTGCTAAAAATCCTTCCTGAGCAGAACATAGCTGAAATAACTGATGACAGGGTTATCTCCGTGACAAAGCCTAAACATGTGCAAGTTTATATGAAAAAGGGAAGGTTTCCAAACACATTAGAGGTTCCTGGGAGAGCCTGGACCTTTTTTCAAAAGCTGGGCAGAAAGAGGAATACAGACAGATGGAGAAGAAAATAAAAGGATAATATAAAGCAAATGAGGTGCAGAATTAATTTTGCCCTTTCTCATTTCTCTTCTTTACAGCACCACTAGCTGCTGCCCCTTCAAGGCAAGACAGAAAAATCTCAGTAGTGTCAATCTGTCTGGGTAATTTGACAAAATACTTCAGAGAAGCATTTCGAACTCTTCAAACTTGTTGATTCATGTTTATGACCTAGCCATGCTAGATCACAATATGCTTACAGAAAGCAGTCAATAAATTTTTCTTTCTAATGTATTGAAATTTTCAAAGCACATTTTCAAAACTCAATTTAACGGAACCAACTTACTTCAATGGACCAAAACTTTACCAGTCACAAAAATCACTGAAAATTAAGGAAACAGTCAGAACACCTAGCAAGACAAAGCTGATTAGGGATTTGCCTTATCACACGCTTCCTGTAAGTTATCTAGGCAGGTTTTCTAAAGCCAGCTTCCCTGAGAACAAGACTGATAAGTACCAGCAAGGCAATGTTAGCCTTCCGGGGGTGCTGTTAATACACACAGTACTGCATTCCTCAGCATCACTTAAGGAATCTCGTCCATGTCCATTCTCAGAAGTTCTAAAAGTATCTGCATAGACAAAGTTCATCTCATATTTAAAGGATTACTGTCCTGAATGAATACTAAAAGTAAGAAAAAGTAGCAGTGACACCTATATATAAAGAAGGATAACCTACAGTTCTAGTCCTAGGAAGTGCTGTGTAATTTGCTTTCATGATCCAGCTCATGGTGAGCACACAGAAATTGCTCTTAATAAAGATACAGAAAGTACAAGAAGATAAGTTCTGAATAGTCTGACTCCCAAAGTACACAGGTAGCTGCTGCAGGGGGGGTTCTTCTAGGTCTCAGCAAAAGTTTGATGCATATTAGCTGGCACTTAGGAGACTACTTGGTCTCCCCACGTCAAGATAAGAACATGCTTATTATAGTTGCAAGTGTTCTAATTAGGTCAACTTGGTCATTGTTCTGTGGTTTGACAGATGCTGTATTTAAAGTAATTTCAAAAACTAATTTTTAGACCCTTTCTGTGAACTGGTAAATCAAGAGGTATTTATTCATGGAATTATTCTTTTCTTTCTTAATGCTTATTCCCTCTGGCTTGTAACTTTAATTAGAACCTGCTATCTGTTCATACTGGTAATGGTAACAGTTGTCACCAGAGTACAGATGCATAGATTCAGCTCGTATTGCCACTTTGACATTATCTTTAAAGCCTAACAATCTCCCCAGCTATGCATCTGAGCATACCATCCATTAGTGCTTTATCTCACTGCCACCCTGAACTCCAGGCTCTAAACACTAACAGTCAGATTGTTTTTTAACCAACCAATAATGCATTTTCTAAAGACTAGAAACTGTACAAAAAATAGCTTCATTTGAAGATAAATATCTGCCTGAAAAGGTTATTCAGCCCATCCAGATTTCTCTTTTATTACCATAGATTTTCCCAAGGCAGTATTGTTTCTTGAATAATTATCGATCTAAGCAATCATGTGCTAAAGCAGTCTGATTCACTCATTAAACATACACACAGAAAAGCACTTGGTTGCCCTGGTGAAAACAAACAACTCCTCTTCTTGTTTCTGCCTGGTCCTCAACCCTTTCATAGAATGTAATGACTCCATTGAAATGTAATCAGTTAATATTTGATTTGCATTTGTCAGGAAAAGGAAACATCAAATATATTTTTTAGAGCAGAGGAATTAGGATCTGGAAAATTGTTCAAATAACACTAACCTTGCTTGATTTGTGTCTTTACACACTGATTCATAGGTTTCAGTAAGGGTTTTCCAGCAACTAGTTGCAATTAGTTAGGTTCTAAAAGCTTGCCAACTTACTATTTAGATAAATTATTCAGATAAACTCTTTCTTCCACTAAAAACTAAATTCTTTTTCATTATTTTTCATTCCGGGATGTAGAAAATTGTATCTGTTTCACATGTTTCTGATTAAATGTATCAGGAATAGAAGAGCTTTCAAAGTCTCTGTTTCTTGTGAAGATACAGACAGGCTGCTCTTGGAATGGTCTGCATGCCTTGTGTAAGACTCAGCAACACCAGCCAGGAACAGGGGTGTGAAGGTATCCATTACAAATACTGCAAGTTAAAGAACTTTTTTTGCATTGACTCATGTACTCCATGGATCGTACAAAGTTAGATTCAGCCTCACATCTTCAGACACCCAGTACCGCTCGCTTACAGAAAAGGCACATTCTGCTGAATGAATGGTGATGATGCTTAAAGCAGGCAAAGGCTTCTGCTCGTCAAATATTTAGTCTTCACTTGTCCTCACAAACAGTCTCCAAGTGGCATTGTAGTTCAGTATGCTGCTTTCTGCTGTGTGCCACAGAATAAAATATATTCTTGGCAAGAAAAACTGTGGTAGCTCCAAATAAACAAAGGTTCACCAGCCATGAATCTGCTCAGAATTCTTCAGTTTGTGAGTCCTGGGTGCTAGAGGCAGCAGGAGTTCTGCATAGCCTGGTCTAGTGGAAGGCTCCATGCCAATGGCAAGGGAGGTGGAAGCAAATGATCTTTAAGATCTCTTCCAACCCAAATCATTCCATGATTCTGACTTACTGAAAGCATCCAGTTGAAAAAAGACAGTATCGGGAATGAAATTTAATTCTCCAACCCATACAGTTGAGAGATCAGGAAGATAACCTGGTGGGCTTTGGTGAATTATGGGAAAATGCTATGGCCTCCTGATACAACTCTCAGTGAATATTTTTCCTGAAATACTGAAAGTTATCACAATTATTTCATTGTAGTTACGAGTCAGTACACAAGCAGGAATTCTCCTACAACAGGGAGTGGCAGAGCATGCAGGATATGTCCAAATAAAATTTTGACTGAATTTATGCCAATCCAAAATTAGCATATTTTGATTGAGGTCTGTGAGATTATTCCAGTCCTGCACCAGTTAATGGGAACAGACTGAGGGTTGCTGTCTGGTGCCATCTATTTCCTGCCATTTCTCTCTGCTGCTCACCCCCTCTGTTTTATTACCTTATCGCAGAGCCAGTTCCACATCCATGCACTCCTTCTTGTAGCATCACTGCTAAATTTAATGCTCACTACTTAATCAATTTTCTCTCAACAGGTAACGAATAATTGAACAGTTGTGGGGTGGGGAATGACAAGATTTAGTGTGTTATTTCCTCGTAGGAAACAAGACAACTCACCCGTTTATATTTATGCGTATTCAATATCTCCCATTAGCCAAATGACCCCAAGAGTAAAGGAATCTATGTTGACTCATCCAATTGGTAGAAAATAACAGGTACCATGCACTCCAAGCCCAGCACTGGGCCACAATAAATAACATTTTCAACTGGAGGAAAAGCGAAGACAGCAGATGACAGGAGCTGTTGCAATGTATTTCTTTGTTGCCATGTTTTGTTCTGCCGTCAGCCCCAGATTGCTGTTCATAACAGTAAAGCCTGCAGTGAAGCCCTGGCCCCAGTTAAACCAATGGCAAAAGTTTTTGCTGACTTCAGTGATACGGTGATTTCTCTTCTGAATCATTAAGAGAATCTTTCTGGACATTAAAAACAAAGGCAAAAAACACCTCCATTTTTCAAAATTATTTCCAGCCATGGAAAAATGCTTTTGTTTCTTCACTACTCATAACCTTGTTCCACATGCATCACCCCCAGTAAGTGCTATTTCACAAAGGAGAGCACACACAGTTTTTCGCCCACTAGATCAATACCTGTCTAAAAGTATTTACTCACCAAAAGGGCTGTGATCCTTTTCTTTTTCACCCTTGAACTTCTGTTCTGCTCTTGAATTTTTTTTTTTTGCTTTTTGACACAGGTTCTTTTTTTATTTCCTGGCTATTGCTAGCTCCAAATAGGATGTTTTTTAGCTCTTTGCTCTTCTTTGCTCTGACATTTATTATAGAGTATACATCATAGCTTTTCCACTTGTCTAATCAGAGGGTTGGCCCAGCACTGAAATTGCAGCTGTTTTAAAATGCTACCTATAAACACACACTTTATCTTCAGTTCCTGTTCACAGTAGCTGAAAGGAGACAAGCAGATGATGATCAAAATAGGAAATGGAAGAGACTGATGGGAGACTTGTTTTATAGAAACAGAAGAAGAGTAGAAGGGCAAGCAAGACATACAGGTAATCTACTCTCTATTGCAATAGTGCAGAAGTTATTGTATCATACTCTGTGAATGTATTCAGCTGAACAACTTATATTCTGACTAGCAAAGACTAAAGTGATGAAAGAAGCTGGAATAAAAGGATATTAAATAAGCCCTGGATAGTTGACTGCAATATTCACAGCCTTTGGAATCCTTTATCTTTCCTGCAATTGGCTGCTGACACACCATTTGTCTTTAGAGGAGCTCATGCTTTCGTCCGACTGTCTGAAATACAGATAAACCATGTTCACTGTCAGTAGAGACTTAAAACCTCCATTCTTAATGCCATATCTGGAGCAAAAAGCAGTTGTTCGCCTCCTCCAGCCCATCTGAAAGCTTTTTACAGAGATGGAGGAAAATTAAGGCAGTCACCCTTCTGGCATGAGGGGTGGATGTCCCCACTTTGAATCAGCTGGAAAGGATTTTACAACAGATCCCTCATCTACAGGAAGAATGAGCCAATTACAGCAACCCTTGGTGCCCAGTACACATGGCCAGTGCCTCCCTCCTGGGCCCTGACATGAAATGACCACCAGAATGCTTGGTTTGGGAATGAGTCTCCCAACAGAGATGCTTCTTTTACATAGTGCCCCAAATTTTCAGGTTTTGTAACATACATCCCATCTGAGAACTTACCTGCTACAGCTTATTCAAAAAAAGTGTGACAGTGTCTGATTTCACATTCTACACAACAAAATCTTTACCTATATCCTGACCTCATTTCACCTTATGCTGATGTGCTTCCAGAGGCTACTAACCTCTGTCCTATCGCACAGAGGTGGCAGCATTTACAGCCCAGATTTTGACACGAGACACATTTATGAATGTGGAGTAAAATCTGCAGTGACTTTGCCAGTGTAGTTGAAAGAATATATTTTTTTTCCAAAGGGTAACACTTTAGCATATCTCTGAACTTGACATAAAATGGGAACTCTGACAACGCTCTCTTACATAACGAAGTGTTTTAATTAATTCACTTTCCCAGATTTCTAGCAGCAGTTACCTATTTCAACCTTAGCAACTAGTCATATTGACATAATCACAAAGAGTACACAGTGCACAGTGTATGATCAGAAATATATAACATTCTTGAAGTGTAAAATGTTCCAACAATAAAGCTAAAGAAAAGTATTGTTTAGTTTTTGGCACAACTGGCACATTTATAGTTTCATCCAAATAGCTCCAACTCTGAAAAGAATGCCTGTGCATAATTTTTTCAGTGTGGTGCATATTATTTCTCATTTATTAAGCAGTAGGTTAAAATCAGAGAAAAGCACATTTTGAACTACAAGCATAGCTTATAAAACCTCTGTGCTGGACTGCTCTAATTGCCTACCATAACTGCTTTCTTTCCAAGTTTTCTCATTCATTCTAGAGCCAGGAGCAAACCCAGGTAAGTGTTCCTAAGCAGAAATTGCACTCCTGTTTCGTGTTGCTCTCTCTCTAAGCTTGTGCAGCTTCAGTGTCTAACGCAGCACAGATGACCTGAAGCACAGGACACCACTTGCAGCCCAGCAGCTGCACAGCCCTTTTCTCCTCTGGCAATAAAATGACTGCAGCTGACCTCGTATTAACCTGGGTTTAAAAGAGAATAGCAATGAGAACTGTGTCATATCAGGGCCTTCATTCTACTGCTGTAGGAATTAGCTGATTAAGTCAATAAAATCCTACCAATTTGCTTAAAATCTGCGTTTCCATCGCCTGTCTGCCACAGACCATCTCACACACACACACACACCCCCTGCCCTCCCCAAAGAAATATTAAAGGTGCTTCAGTCATGTAAAATTATGTAAGAGAGGAGACCCTGGCTTCAGAATTACAGGCAGCTCAACCCAAAACTTGAAGAAAAAAAAAATATTGCACAATCTATCCACAGATGACTAGGAGAAAAACTTCAGTCCTACAGTGCTACATTATTAATAGTATTCTGTAGGTTACAAGCTGATTTGTCCATATTATTTCAAGGTGACTGCATTTTTATGTAGCATATGCCCAACACCACGGGTACGATTACTACCGCCATGTAACGCCAGTTTTCATGGGTTATTAATTGATAAATGGCAGCCAACTCCTTTTTAGCTGCTACATAAGTCCTTTATTAACAGATCTAATTCAATAAAGAGTGGGATAGTACAAATCATAGTGAAGGACAGAGAATTTGTTCAGTATCATACCCTGACTTCTGCAGCGCTCAGTAACAGGGCACGGCTCATTGCTTTCCCTTACAGTGGGTCATCTGCACGCAGGGGACAACAAATAGAAAACCAACAGACACCATTTTTTTCCCAGAAGTGCTTAAAATTAAGAGGAGGAAAGGACAGAAATCTCAGAGGCCTCTCCTTTAAGGTTATCCACTGTGGCTGCAACATTACATGAGGTGAATGAACACTCCGAACATAACACAAGCCCCTGGAAAATAAAAATTTACCAAAAGGAAGGATGATGACAACAAAGCAACAAAAATCACAGAAGAAGAAAGAAAAATTTGGAAAAAAAATTTAAAAAAAATTTAAAAGAAACAAACAGTGGAGCATGATGACTAAGGAGCGTGAGAATTTTAATGATGGACAAAAATAAGCACAAGTATCTGTCCAGTGAGATATTTAAGCATGAAGAAATAATGGCAATTAAGGAAGGATCCAAAATAGATCCTCTTTCTGCCATGTGAAGAACAAAGAGCTGGTGGAAATCTTTATTGTAGCTAATTTGGTATATTTCAAAATAAACAAATCCTGACAGGTTTCAAATAAAAATAGTCCATTTACATCAGTACCTCAAAACCTCCTGTTTACTTCTGTGAATCCAAATTTAACCTTTAAAAGGGAGTACCTAAAAACATTTGCAATGTTGATGTTGTTGAGAGAAAGTTTCACAACAGCTGCATAAAACTAACGTAAAGTGAAGTTATAAAATTAATATATGCATTTTAAAAGTGTGTTAGAGGTATAGTCCTGACAATGTTAACTACAAGTCATGTCCTTCCCTGGAAAACTTTTCAAGAAAGTCTCCCCTAATCTGTCATTCTATACCTAAAGAATAATACAGAGCTTATCTAAATGTTCTTTACTATAAAATAAACTGAATTTGCTGACCTTCTGACAGGCTGCAAAAGGCATCTCTCTGAGATTTTGGTAGAATGCCAAAATGAAGGAGCTGCATTTTAAAAGGTGTCTTTCAGTAGCTAAATAGTTTAAAGTATTTACTGCAATGAAAATTACTGGCTACATTGTTGCCTGAGTCATTATTACAGTCCTGCTACAAAATCGTGACACTATTATTTAGAAATTATTGTAACTTGGTTCAGAGTTAGGAATATAGTCAGGCAACTATCAAACATCAGCCTTGTAGAGCTCTTTACTGATTGTTACAATGTCAAATAAAAAAATGATAACTGAGACAAGTCATTTCAATGAATGATACTTTTGAGGTTTTGTTTTTCCTTACCAGCATTTCTTTGCTGAAAAATGTGGAAGTTCTGGAATTCCTGCTCAAAATAGAAGGAATATATGTTAGCTGCAATTGTGTTTTCAATTCCGAATTCAATTTTGAATTCTTGTTTTATCTATTGAGATATGTCAGACTCTCTTCTCATATACTTCTTCAAGCCTGTGAGGAGCTTCAAAAATCAGTTTTTTCTGCTATATTAATTCACAGAATATAGATAACTTTAATGTGTACTTGGTGGTGTAGCTCAAAAGTGAAGTCATTTGGGAGAACAAAGCCCTCATCCAGCAGAAAAGCCTCCCTCAAGACTTCTGTCTTAAATACTTTTCCAGAATGATGAGAATGATGCTTCTACTAATGATTATTTTGTTTAGCTGTTCATGGTCTCTTCTCCGGAGTAATTTCTCTGAAGAAAGACTCAGACAAGCAAGTCTCTTGTACCCTGTTCCTGATCAAAGGCTGTGGGGCAAACTCCTTTTGCTCAGGGAGGATGGAGCAGCACAAGGACCGATAGCAAACTGGGGAGGAGGTCTCTGGGGCAGGTTTTTTAGGTTTTTTAAAGGTTCAGAAGATTCCTAAACAGCTGCTTCCCACCAGGCCCTGTACAGGCTCCAGCTTCAGCAGCAGCTGGGAGAAAGCCACAGCCTGGATCTGCACTCATAGGGCAAATCTCCAAGGTTGTCTAATTACATATGAGATTTCTCTGCCCCTGTAAGACACAAGGAGCAGCCAAGCAATAAACAACGAAAATAATTCTGTGCTTAAACAAGTATCTAGTGTCATTTTAGACACGGAGTGAAGACATCTGCCCAGAGAGCATCCCAGATGGGACTTTAGGGGACCATTCTAAGAGACAGAGCAATTGCTATTACATGCCTAATTCCTTTAAACAGAAAACAGAAGCTGACAATGTTTCCATATTTATTAGTTGAGGCCATGATCCTTAAAACATCACACAATATTTAATATTAATCGCAGCAAAAATATATGCAAAGATAAGGACTTGCACTCCTGTCGATTTGAAGACAGTAAAATATGTAACAGTGCTTGTGAAGCTCACAATTTTCAGAAAATCCACAGGACTTTAATTCATTTAACCTCATCTTAGAACATCTTGTCTCCCAGATATTTTTCTGTTAGAAACACACAACCTTATGAAGAGGTTTAGCACAAAAAAGTGAGATATTACAATCTTTGCTATTTTATATTCAAATACATTATCATTCGACCAAGCAAGGAGATAATGACAAAAATCCTTTTATGTTTGTATTTAATTCTGTGATTAAAATTGGAAATATTGTGCATTATGAGTCTTCATCTTTGTTTCAACCACATATATATTCTTAAAGGCATAAAATTATTACCATAATGTTATACCATACCATACCAATGCTGTCAAATTAAAAAAGCATATTACAGTTCAGTGTCAAAACTAAATACAACATATGTACACATCTCATGTCTCTTTTAAAGTCCCAGCATTTTTTCTCAAAACACCAATGGCTTTCTTAATGTCCGTATCTGCAGTGGCTGCCATTTGTAAAAGGTCTGGTACACAAAGAAATAGGAACATAAAGAAGGGTGATGGGAAGGTGGAAAAAGTGCTACAAAAGGAATGATCACTTTCTGAAATCCTAGTAGAGATGGAAGATGAAGTATTTTAGAGTAACTCAAAATCCTATCATTTACCTGACAAAAAAAGACCCTAATCATTTCAGTCTTATTATAAACCTATTGATTTACAGAGTTTGGGGATGAAAAATATGAATGGTCTTGCCTGTACTTTTGGAGTTCAGAAGCAGTCAGGGAGGAGAAGATTGCTCCTCTTCTTGCAAGCTGCATCTTCCTAAGTTTGCCTGCTTTTCCATACAGACTCAGACTCAGGTTATTTGTGTCAGGTGAGTCCTCCCCAACAAAAAAACAAGTACTTAAACACTTCCTATTCCAATCACACTCCCTAAGGGATTTAGAAAATGACAGCAAGACCTACCTGCTCTTCTGGAGCTTCTGCAAACTATGCCAGAGCAACTACTTTTCCTGTTGCCAAGAGAACACTGGAAGTTTTGGGCTGAACTAAAACTTTGTTGTTCATCATGAAGACGAGAAGAGTCTACTGGGGAAAATTAGCCAGGTGTGCTATAGCCACCTTTCACTATATTTAGAAATTATATGAAGAAGATGGACTTTAGTTCTCCTGATATCTCTAGAGTCTCAGTTTTCATTTCCATCTTTCTCTTCTATCCTAATTTTATCTATTACAGTGTAGAAAAATTTTAAAGCCAAACTTGGGCTGCAAAATAAATCCTAGGTCAGAAGAATTGACTGCTTGACATTCATTGCTGACAGTGTCAAATGGGTGAAGACAAAAACCTCTCCTGAAAGCATAGTTACGAAGGTTATTTAAAATAAAATAAACCCTGAAATGTCAAACACAACTGTAAGAGTAGGGGTTGGACTATATTCAACATTTCATCGGCACTGCACTTCTTGAACCTGAGTCAAATGCTAGAAATAAATTCACTTTCAGCTGCAATTGAAGATTCCTTTTTTTCCCAGATAACTGTAAAGCCAGATAAAAGCTGATCTGTCAATTTTACAGGTAGTAGGAACTAAAAAAATCATTGCCAATGAGAAGATAGGAGGCTGGACTTAAGTCTTCAGGAAGATTTTTCAATAGGGGGAGTCTCTGACTGAAGGAATGCATCTATTCACACACAGTCAATCATTTGGTGATATGAACTGCATTGTTTGTGTTTTATATGACACTTTCAAAAATACATCAAAATACATCTGATTTATCTCTCATATATATGTGTGTGTGTGTGGATAGATAGATAGATAGATTGATAGATAGATAGATAAATATATATATATATACACACATATCCTTCGGATTTACCTCTTTTCTTCAGGAAAAAAGTAAATCTATTACAACAGCAGAAGATAACTTTCAATTCCCACGTCCATGAGTTTTTAACTGACTTTGGTGATACCAGTTTGTGTCTGAAAATGCTATAGGCTGAGAACCCATTTCATAACACTAATTCTTAGCCACAATAGGCCATACAGCATTGCCTAAGAGGTGATGTCCTTCTCAGGCTGATAGCAGATGCAACTTTTGGCATCTTTTCGGTCACATATAGTTCAGTACAACAGCACAAAATTCGGTGGTGCATAAACCACATATAAGCTGCTTACACAGGACTAACTTTCATTCTGCGCATCAAACACAAGCTTGCTGCTGAGTAATGGAAGATGTGAAGGAAGAAAATACAGCAAAAATCAGAAATGAGGACAGTTCTAATTACTATATGCAAAAGTATAGCATAGCAAACAAGAAAAAATTGCCCTTTGGAGACCATGAATGGTGGTTTATTAGCAATTTCAGAAGTACATTTTTATGCTTTAAGATATCAGCTCAATAGTCTCCAGAGTCAAGGTTTCTGCTTTCACTACTGAGCTGCTGTTTGGCTGAGTGTTACTGTTTCCTACTTGACCCTGCCTGAATCAGAAGCTTCCATGGTTGGTAGCACTGAAAACACAAATTAAAACTTTGAAAAATTATGTTAGTGGAAAATACTCACTCTCATATACCACAGCATTTGTTTGAGTCAGGCTTCCTTGAACACTCTAATTTAACCTTTTACATGCTAGAATATTTTCCATTCTCCATTATTTCTTCGTCAGGGGCACCTTCACAGGTTCACCAGCTTGCAGACTCCGAATGAAATAAGAGGGCTAACATAACTCTACCCCGTGAGGAGGATGTTCCCAGGATATCTTGCACCCTGCATTTCCATGAACAATAGCTACCTCAGAATTAAATAGCTAATTGCTGGGAGCTGTGTAGCCATACTGCTGGGCACTCAGATGGATGAAGCAACTCTGATGAGGAACAGAACAGACTTATTCCGGCAAAGACCCACTCTACACACACCGTAGTATTTCTTATGCGAGCACTGTCTCAGTTATCTTTTTTGCATCATCACACTGCAACACAATTGTATTTGCGTGATTATGAAATGGCATAAAGGTTGAGGGTTTGCTGCTGATCAGATTTAGAGGTCAGTGTCAGACCCCACTTGGCTGACCTCACACAGTCAGTCTAATGAGACTGCTTCATCCTCAAGGCAATTTCTTAAGCAATAGAAATGCAATCTAGCAAAACAACTGCCACAGAAGGATGCAGTAAAATGTTGACAGCAGCTTAAGATGACCATTTAGTAAGATCTCTTCATCTGTCCCAAGGTTTCCTAGGCTCAAAAGAAGTTGCACATAATTTTAGGTATTCGTATATGAAATGAAAATATTTTGAATATAGCTCTCACTGTCATTTTCAAAAAAGAAAAAAAAAAAAAAAGACAAAGAAATCTCCATCAAGAGGATCACCAGGAACTCAGCAGAAGCTGATGCTTTGTTCACCTTTCAGCATTTCTAAACAGGATATTGGATCCCAGCTCAGGCTCTCTTTAAGCTTACTGGGAGCTGGGAAACCCAGTCTCCCCTGACCTGAGGATCATAACAACCTTTCCACTCTTCAAAGTCAATATCCTCAGGAGGACAGACTTGTACCTTTGAGAAAAAGAGGAGCTAAGATCTCTTCATAGGCTGTGAAATCAGTGGGACTGGTGAGACATTGATGCAGGATTTTACCTTTTAAAATCAGCTTCCAATCCAAACTGAACTCTGTGGCAGCCCAGCTGCTACACCTGATTTCAGGACTAAACCCTCCATTCAACTGCTGCCTCATATACAGCAAGCAAAGATCACAGAGCAAATAAAATGTTACACATCTAGCAGCTGTACTAATACGGATCCTATTAACTTGTCTCCCCTCTACCCCCCAAAAGCCTTCTAAATCCTGGTTTCCTCTCAGCTTGTAGGGAATTGTGCTGACACAGGCAAAGGGGCAAATAGCAGCAATCATTTGCTCTCTTGCATTGATTCTGCCACAGAGAAGCACAAACAAAGCCTTCAAAGGGCCTGATCCAACCTCCCTGGAAAGCCAACCCCATTCCTCTGAGTACATAAGTAACACATGTCTAAAGGAAGGTCAAACAGCTGCACGTAAGATGTACATAATCATACACAAAACCACCAACTCATCATCCTCGAGCACATAATATAGGTATTTTACTATTAAGGACTTAATTTCTTAGTTCAGCTAGGAATTTGCATGAGTTGCTCCAGGAAACCTAGTGGGGGAGGTAATTGTAAAAGCAATAGCAGAAGCTGTCTGTGTTTAAAGCACTTCTGTAAATCTCTGGACAAAACTATACATCCTGAATGTGAGGGGAAAGCAACTATGACAAAGAACATCTGGTCTTTGAGTAGCTGTAACACAATGAACTCTTTAAAGTGACAACCCAAGTATGGGGAAGAGCACTGCTTAGATCAAGCCCACATGCTACTGCTCTTAGTAGATATGCTCTATGAAAAATGAAAATTAAACTCAACAGTTTGGCAGGGTGGAACTCTCGTGAAAATTTCTTGCTTGTATGCAATAAGGAAAATTAATTTGAACATGGGAGAAAATAACACAGGAATTGATTTTATGGTCCTACAGAATGGTCCAAACCCTTGAAGTCTCCAAGATGTAAAGTATTTAGGATTCCATCACTCCAAAACATCACTTCCTTGGACTAGAGACCCAGCTTCATCTCCTGAGTCACAAATTTATCAGTAAGTTGCAAGAAAAAGAGGGCATTGCAATGGTCTGGGTCTGGGAAAAAAATTCTTTCTGTCACATGCCAGCCAAGAGCACCCACATACAAAAAAAGAAAATTTAATTTGGTGAGGTATAGGCCTGCAGGATTAAGCAAATGCTAGTTTTATCTGTCCTTAGGTAGGAAAGAAGGAAAGAGAAATATGTTTTAGTTCTGCTGTCAGAAGACATGCTGTAGCCAAGCTTCATAATGTATTTTTCCCAGTTTTACTTACTTATAGCACAAGAACAACAGCAACAATAAAGAGAACAACCAAAAAGACTCAGAAAACACAGCACTAGGGCAGGAGCATGAGGTGCCATACAAAATAAATAAAGACCAGTGAGCCAGACCACATCAGTAATGTAGGTCAACAAGAATGTCTAGGAGGAAGCCTGTGTAAGGCTTCTGCAATTAAGAAAAGAAAATCTTTTGACTTCATGGCATGTCTTCTGAGACGAATATCCCATGGCTACAATTAAAAATATTGTTTGGGTTGGTTGACCCTCTCTGCACACACACCCCAAGCTTTTAAAGTATTTGTTTTTTAAGGTGAAAGGAACAGATCGTGATGTGAGAGTGTGCGTATGTAGTAAGAGTGTGTGTTATTCACACACACCCACTCACACTGTTACACACTCACACACACTGAAACACATCTATTTAGAAATTAAAAGTCTCTTGGCATAGACGCACTGAGAAAAGGTATCTGATGCTCACAGAAGTTGCATAGTAGTGCTGATTGGCTCATTTCGTAAATCAGTTTTCTAATCCCTTTGTGTTTCTGTATTCCATCAACCAAACTAACATAATTAATACTATTTAAACTTTGAGAGGTGTAGAATTGCAGAGGCCATGGATTTCCTATGATAGTTTATTTTACCTAAAATTTACTCTTTTTAATTATTCTGAGAACTAAAAACAAAAAATAAGGTTGCTTACTGCATTCTATCAGGTAAATATGAACAAAAGAGAAACATCTGTCCATTGGTCTGGAGGTGTCTGGCCTTCCATTGCTCAGCTTCCCATGGCATTTGAATGTACTGAAGTAATCACATTTTAGGTTTTTTTCTTGACTTTTGGAAGACAGCATTTCATGACCCAATGATTTTTCAAAAGGAATTGAAAAAAGAAAGTATGAATACTTTGAGAATAAATTACGCCAACATGAAATGAGCTCTTATTCAGCAATACTTACAAATAGCTTTAGCAAAGATAAAATAATGTGTATTGTAATTAATATTTTAATTTGCTAAGAAAAGCTAAATAGTGATTAAACCCCTTCCCCTCCCCTTTCCCCCTGACAATAATGGAGCTAGGCAGTTTCAAGAGAAGCAGCGCAGCCAGGAGTTTAATGTCATTGATTAAGAACATGTTTCCATGGCGGCTATTATGTCCCTCTAAGAGACGAAAACAAAACCAAGCCTTATTTCCTTTTAGAACTACAGGGTTTCTTCTCCCTTTATAGGACAGACAACAAGAAAATGTTTAGGGATAATTAAAGGCAATTAGGCTCATCAAGGCTCATTTCTGGTCTAGCTCCACTTCTTTTCTCTACAGTGTGTACTAATTGCTGCTTCAACATATCAAGTAGCACGGATGACTTTTTTTGTACTTCCACAAACAAGACTGCTTGGTCATTACCAGCTTTGACAGTATGAATAAGAGACTCCTGATTAGCTTTTTGTTTGCTTTTTTAAAGATTTATACTACATGTCCTATTGAATCTGATAATAGAGAATAATAAATTAACACTTAGCAATTGTGTAGTACCTTCTGGTAGAGGATCTCAAAGTTCTTTGCAAACATTAATGAATTAATTCTCTATACTGTTTAGCTGTGTTTAATAGGTATCATCATCATAATTTTGTGGACTACTGAATACAGACACAGAGAGGTTGGGTAGCACATTTAGTGTCCAAGTCAACATGTTACAATGTTAGTCTCCTGTTCACACACAATTAGATTGTTTACCTCCTGAGTAACTTATCTTACATCTGGCTTTGATTCATTGATAGTCAGGTCATTTAAGTTATTCAAATGTCTAAACTTCAAAGAAAACTTTCTAGAGGGAAATTAGTAAGAGGCAGAGGATATCCAGAACTATACACAGAAATATTCAAGTGCTTCTAAATTAAGTGTTGCAGAAGAGGATATTGGGGAGTTCAGTTATTGGAAGCAGAAAAGGTTCATTAGCAGAACTCTAGGATTGTCAATGCCTGACAGCGCAGTCATGACAGCTCCAATCCCACAGACCCCTTCATGTATAACTGCAGTCCACTTACCCAACTGAACAGCTCTCCAGTCTTGAAAGCAGCTGGCTGACACACACATCCATTTTTTCTACCAGAAAATGTCTTCCTTTACTTGTTCTAAGTCCAGAACCACCAAACAAGAAATTTTGTCTTAGAGGAATCACAGAACCACAGCATATTCTGTGTTGGAAGGGACCCACAAGGATCATCACGTGCGTACGCTTTCATGGTTTTGAATATTTGTGTACATTAATCAACAGTACTTCCTCCAGTACTGAGATGGCTAAGATTGCACTTACAGCACATAGGAGACTGCAGCTGATGCACTGATTTAATTTCTTTGTACACAGCCATTTGTTCATTACTCACACATCCCAGTAACTGCAAATGAAATGGATGCCAAATCTCCACCAAAGTCCAGTCTGGACACACTAATTAAACAATTGTTTGATCTTCTCATTCTCTAGACCTGTCTAGTAAATATAATCACATAGATTAGGCTCCTCACAGACCAGGCATGCTCATTCATCACATTTAAAACCTGGATAAAAGGCTCACACGTCCAACCTCCCACCTCTCTATTTACAAAGTCATGAGGCGAAGGAAAAGAGTTACTTACATCTCGTTTCAAGTGTTTTGTTTTGATAAATATTTAATAATTAAAAACAAAATAAGAGTGCAGACACTTACATGAGCAATAGCTACAGCACACCTGAGCTTTGCCATTTGAGAACTGCCCACAGTCTCATCTCAGCCTTTGTGGGAGGAACACTGTCCTGAGAGGCAAGAGAGGAGCTCAGCTCCACAGACAACAGAAGAACTCTCTCCCGTTTGCCTGATGCTGGCTGACTGCTCCGGGGGCACAAAATCTGTGTAAGGGGAGTGTCAGCCTCCAGTGCAGCATCCTGAGGAGAGATTAGGGATCCCAGCACTGCAGAGACATGACAACACAGTGACAGCACAGGCAGGTCCAGTGACCCAATGGAACAGTGGTTTCCTATGTCATTTGACTTTGTGTCTTCTTGGAAACCCAAATGCCAGGATTGTGCTGATACTTTGCTGTCTTTCACACATCCTACTCACAACAGCTCTGCAGGTTTTAAATGCCCTGAATCCTCATCTGCTCCCACGTAACTACAGACTTAGGATTATTACTGACATTAGTTTAGCGACACCTACTTATAGTTTTTCCAGGGTCTTGAACAACAACAAAGGAAACAATATGGACACCAGGTGTTCTGCAAGTCTTTTAGCTCATATCTTAATGCTCATATGGAAAAGGATTATATGCAGTTTAAGTAGACATGGCATTACCACTTCCTGTGGTGAATTTTTTCAAGTAAAAGGGCTTATTTGGTGCAGAAAAGCATGCATAATAACAGATATAGTGTAGAGAAGCAGTCTGGCTGGAAATTTCAAGCAGTAAGCTGTACTTTCGTGCAGCTAAAAAGTAAGGCAATCTCTGGCTCTAATAGGTGTCTCTGCTGCTACTCACCAGCCTTTGCTCAAGGTAAGTAAGAAGGACATGAAAAAATGCACAAACTCTACTAGCTCCACCAAATCCAAGTCATAATTAAGTTGCTTAAAGCAGAATGAACTTTCCCCCTACTTGCATCCTAGACCTCACTGTACATTCATTCTTCTGGACAATTATATCCCCCAAAGACATTAGTACAACTTCAAATTGCCTTTTTCCGAGAAGAGTGGCAAAAATCTCGCTTTCCAAGTTTGTGTATGAGGGCAGTCTATTTACAACCCTCAATAAGGTGTACTTTAGGATGAAAGCAGAATTATATTCTTTTCCCCCACTGAACTTCAGTGTATTCTACAGGTATTGTGAAAGCAAGAAGAACCCACTTGGATTTTCTCAAAAAAAGGAGTATGATTTAATAAAAGAATATAACACATTTTCAAATGGCCGGGGATGAATAACACAGCTTGCCCCATTTCAATAATAGAAATACTTGTCTCACTTCTCAAAAGCTGCTCCCATTCTCAGCCCATGCCCTTCCACACTAATAATGTCTTGGGGCAGCTAAAAGATTAGTTATATGGAGCACTATATTCTTTTGGTTCCATATCATTTATAACCAAGGGACTCAGAAGAATTTTTCCAACTCATAAATAGACTCATCTAAAAAAATCTTTCAAAAAGTATTTCCACAGTCCTTTTTAGTAGACATGCTGAGTACCAGTTATCTCATCTGATATACAAACTCCCTGAACAGTCTGATATAAATCCCCAATCAATCATATCCTGCATAACACCTTCTACATGGAGGATAACAAATATTCTTGCTTAAAGTTGTCTTTGAATAGGAGTTTAACATCCTCCTTCCTGCCAGTCCTCACACCTGATGAACAAAGAAAGCCTGGCTAGACCAGCCTTTCTAACTTTCCTTTATTCTACTACATTCGCAAATATTTATTTTATAGGGCTAGGGGGCATTTTGAGACCCATAGGTTGCGTTCTTCTCCTCAGTCACTGTTTTAGACCTCAGCTCCTGAGTCTAAGTGCACTCCTCACAGTGTGGCTGGTCTTCCAGACAGGCAGCAGCCCCTCTGGGCTCTCTCACATGTTGTGTTTTGAAGCAGGTGGGAATGAGACATCTTCACAAAACGTTTTTAGAACACGTTACAACAGAGATACACTTAATGCAGAAGGGCAGAGAATTAAAAAACTTCTGTTATTTACTAGTGAATCAGAGTGAGTCTGACAGTGTGTTTACAGGATATGTTGCTGAGGCCTGCCCAGTTCATCCATTTCTTTTCTTTGGTTTTGAGGCATTTTCTAGTGGATGGTTTATGTTTTCTGACGATGACAGCTTGAGATCTCCTTTCACTATTCAACCAGCTATATAAGCATCATTCCTATTTTCAGAAAAATAATCAAGGATCCTACTAATTTTCTTCTATTTAGAAATTTATCTAAGGCTCAGATATTTGTCTTATAATGTGAAATCTGCTACTGCACAACAACTGTTGTGAAAATACAACATTTAATTTTAGGGCAAGAGCTAGAATACTATTTCTTCTTTTTTGTCCATATCTTTGAGATACTGCGTATGAAAAGGTTAGGCCTTTACTATGCCCTGTGGCATCTTACTGAGATTTCAGGCATAAACACACCACGGTTGAATCATCAGTTCTGAACAGCAGTTGCAAGTGGTGAGGTACTGCATAAGAGTCAGTAATTTCCAGGGATGCTGAAATGTCCTGTTACATTTTTCAGGCCTACCCAAAGAACTATTGATTTTAAACTACAGTGTCATGGATTATATTACTGAAAACAAGTTAGGTAGAAACTTTCTTTAATAATTATACAGCTGAAAAAGGAGCTCACTTCTTTGATTACCTGTGACTTTGTATTCTGCTTCAGCTTTGATCTGGACAAGCAGGTAGAGGAAAAGTTTACATAGAAGGTCACACAACTTCAACCACATAACGCTGGAAGTCTGTGCTGCAGATATCTGTATCTATATAGATATGTAGTTATGTTCATATATATAAGGGATAGAATTTTGTTTTTATATACATACCTTAGGCATTCACCAGATGTTCACACTCCAGGCTTTTAATTGCATCCAAGGCAAGTCTGGAGTGCTCTTTAGCTCATAATAAAAGCCACCTAGGGTAGAGTTTTCCAGAGCTTACCTCTAGGACTTTATCAATTCCCAACTTTCCTTTATCTATTGATACTTCTGATCAGGGGTGGCAGATATTTTCAAAGGCCTCAGTTGAGATGATTCCAAGGTTTTTCTTCTGAGAACATGAAGTTCATTAGTAGAATCCCTGTTCTCATGTACTATCTCGAAGCTGATCTTTTCATCATTTACTTAGAGCAAATATCAGCCACAATTTATTACAAAATAACATGCTCATGCTTCTAATATTAAACTTGCTGGGTCCTAAATGCTTTCAACTCTATTCTATTGGAAAATGCAAAACCGTTTCCTTTCTAATCCCCCAAAAGTGATTGCCTAGATGCACAGAAGATGGAGATGCCATATTTCCAGCTGGAGCTGTTTACATATTGGGGAAAAAAAAATGGAAAAAGGTGGGCAATAGAGTGTTGAACATCTAGAAATTGAAATAACTGAAGCACTGCTATAATACTAATTTCAGTTATTTTGCCTTGCCTCTCCTCCCCAGGCAAAGTAATTTGAGCATCCCAAACCTGTCTTTATATCCCCATCCTTACAGCCTGTGATCACACCTCCAGCAATGCTCTGAGCATTAACCCCATGTTGACTGTAAACACCATGGCATTTTATTCCATTACTTTGACATGGGCTCCCTATGGAATTTTATGATGAAACACTTTCAAAACTTAACCTGTTGGAAAACATCACATGAGTCTAATATTCTAAACATTCACCCCTTCCTTGCCTTTCTTAAATGGCCAAATGAGTTTTGCTTTTCATGATCTTTATATTGATTCTTTTGCTGGTAGAAGTCCCTGACTGTCACACTCTCCCCAACAGAGAGAGATCCAACACAATTTGGACTGTCCACCTCTGGTACTATTCTTTAAAAAGAATAAAACACTTTACATCCAGTTTCTCAAAACCAAATCTTTACGTAAATATGGCCTTAGTACTTATGATGAAATGGTTTTTTTAAGTCTCTTCAAAAACCTATGAAATGGACCAGTAACACATTGCCATGCTGTCATTAACAGCAGGAAACCATATTTTATATAAAATAAATAGGGATTTTAGAATAACATTTGGTGCCTATCACAGAAATCCCCCCACACTGGGAAACGAAGCACATACTTATCTATCACTAGATGGAGGCAGTACAAAAAGGTCAAAAACTATAATACCTGGGAAAAAGGAATAGTGAGTGCTTCAGATTTCTGCTTCTAGCTCTCAAGTAAGGTATTTCCATTTTTTATAATATATGTTTTCCCACACATTTCTTACATTACAAATGAATATATTCTAGGGTCGCAGAAGCTGGGTACAATGTGAGCAGGTACATAGCAATACAGCAGGAGTGATTTACAGCATGTAATTTCAGTGAAACAAATTGGCACCTAACCTATAGTATCTATGTTTTTATCTGGTTGAAGGAGATAACATTGTTTGTGAAGTACATCACATTTGTTATCTTGCTGTAACACGGATTTCCCTTGAAATGACTTGCTCTTGTATCACTTGTGTATAGATGGAAGGAAGGGAAGAAACTTAGCCTGGGCTCTTTATTCCCACCATACACACAAATTTACTTCACCTACTGAAACAGCTCTGATTCATTATTTACAAAAAAAAGGTCTTGAAGACATCCACAGCATTTCATTTTAAATTTGTCCTTGATTAAAATCCAGATTATGATCCATGATCCAGATTAAGATCCATGATCATAATGCTGACTGCTGAAGTCACTCAAATGCTTTCAGTTGCAATTATTACTCAGCTGCAAAGAAGTAATTACTCATGAATGGGAGGAATGGCTGTGATCATTTCCTTTAATACTGAAACTTTTCAGGGGCCCTCTCAGCCTTCAGCTTCTGACTCAGTTTCATGCTGCACTTCTACTCTGCCTCTCCTCTTCTTCCTTGACATTTTCACTCTTGCTATTGTTCTTATTGAGTAGACTGGCTTCAGGATACATTTAAGAACATTGAAATTGCAACATGGAGAAGGTGATGAAAGTTGTTAAAATGTAAATCTGTTATGTAAATATTTTGGCCTATTTTAATTTAATGCCAGTGAAGGAAAAAAAGCCCGGAAATGCCAAATTTAATACCACTAAAATAAAATTTACCGAACCCAGCTGGCAAGACTTATGAATTTAGATTTCCTTTCAGTTTATTTTGTGATTTTAGTTTATTTTAAAAGATGGAGATATCAGTCAAAATTTTGAAATGACTATCTGTGAAAAACAGGAATAGAAAAAGAAAAGGGGAAAAAAAGTTCTGTCTTACTCTTTTCAATTCAATTCTTTTTCTTGGCAGCCTTCTAAACATCTATTCCCTCTTGCCTTGGCATATCTCCAACAGTTAGCAGTAGTACCTTTTGTTAAAGACAGGTACTTCTGCATCTGTATAGAAAATTTTGCATAAATTAAACAGGACCTATCAGTTTATCTAGAAAAGTTAGTTCAGAGATTATAATTTTGCATTTTCAGTTTTTGGGAGCAGGAGTCCAATAAATGTGTATAAGCCACAAACTATAGATAAAATACTGAGTCAAGTTACTCTGGAAGAATTGAGTTTCAGGGGATGGGTAAAAACACATAAGCTGAGCATTTGCACATACCTGTTATTAGCCAGGGACATTCTTTAAATTTTCTGCTGCAAACAGAATATTTGCAATATAAACAGGTACAAAGAATTCTGAGCAAATCATGCATGATTAAAGAAAAAAAATTGGCCAATCATTTCTTTCCTAATGAATTTTCCTTGAAAACCAACAATCTTAGAAATGTCTATAAGCATTACCATTAAAAATCAGACCAAAACGATCCTTCTACAACTGTATTTTTTCTTTCAAGATAGAATAGGCACAACTAGTACACTACTTTTCTTGCTGCCTTCACTGTCAGGCTTTCCCAGGATGCTCTATCTAGTCAGACCCCATTAAAATCATCAATAAATAGGAATGTCTCTAACCTAGATTTAAACCACAGCCAGATCCAGTGTTTAAGATCTTGGCCAGGAATTTGTTCCACAGTCACCACCCATAATGACTGAGAGGTCAGAGTCTACTTTGCTACTAAGTGCAAATGCAACAGCAAATGTACTGGAGTTCACTTGCTGCCAGTTGTAAGGCCAAGGTTTGTTTTGCAATAGGGCATGGAAGATCAAAACAACACTGGAAACTTGGCTAGAAAATAGGTCCAAGTGGACCTCAAAGGAAGTAATTACTTTGTACTACCATACTCCCTCTTCCTCCCTCTACTCTTTCACTTCTTTATGTGCTTAATTGTAAATTACCCACCACTCCTTCCCTTGCTCAGTTTTGCCTTGTACCAGTGAAGCAACACAAAAGTGCTGGTACTGAATTCCTGCTGTAAAACCAGGGCCAATTCTGATGTCTACGAGCTCCAGAGCACTTTGAGCACTGGAGCTAGTGACGTTACAAAGCTTGTTAACGTAAAATCTTCTTTGTGTTACATTTTTTGCCATACATTTTATAAAAATCTACCCCAGGGAGCCAAGGGGCAGTTGCTTCTTTATTACATTTTAGGAGAGACGCATTATTAGCGTTCCAGTCTATATATTATGAAATTAAGTGGATACCCTTGGGGTTAATTCCTTGTTGTAATTGTATTGAAAATAAACAATTTCTAACCCTCCATTTAGGATCTATAACTATTAAAATCCACTAGTCTTAGTGACTCCTGGGGCCAGTGAAGTACTTCAGTGTATATGAAAAAGGGCACTCCCACAGTGTCCAATATAAGTAATTTATAAAAATAACAGCCTCCAAGTGGGAAAACTAACAAATGAGTTTCCATTGAGCCCCTCCCTGCTGTTTACTATTGCATGCTGGATTCATCAACTACGTAAAATTATATGCATATCACAATCGTGGAGCTGGGTTCCAAGCGTATAGTTTGCCAAGAGTGAGAAAGGTAGAGCAGGAATCACAGAATACAATAACTAAATACAAGGAAAAATCATGCAATAAAGCCATAAAGAATCCTCCCAGGAAAAAAAGAAGTTAAAAACCAACATTTCTTTTCAATGGCTTCTCTCTATTAAATGATACCATTTGCTTCAATGCATTTTAAATCATAATAAAACATATTTTAAATCATCAAATATTAACTATCTATTTAAAAAACATTTACATTTCTTTGAAATGCTTAATTTATTTCGTTTGGGAGATGCTTAGTAGTATCAATGCTATTGCCTGTTTTCAATGTTGTTATTGTGACTCTCACTGTACTTTCTCTGAGAATTCCCACTCAGTAGTATTTTCCTGCTGACATTAATACTGTCACCTTTCACGTCATCATATGTGTCAGGTTTCACCATTCGCCTGCACACTTGTACCCCTGTTCACTTTTCATAATGCCCAAAAGAGAGAGAAACATTTTAAAAAATGAGATGAGAAAAAAAATGGATTTAAAACTGCAGTTGCAGAAGGAACACTGTGCTCCAGGAACCTGCTATTAAATCATTTTTATGAACTGACTAGGTTTCAGTTTGACAGCAAACCTTTAGCATGCAATTCAGTTTGTTAGTAATGAAATAAAACGTATATCATCAGATAGTGTCTTCCAATTGAACAGCCTTATTAAGATCATTGTTTCTATAAAGCTGAAAATAATATAAGTGCATTATTGTCTAATACAGCATAAGTTCCCATTTGGAATGCAGGCATGCTGAACGGACTTACTAATTTAATAGCAGGAGCGTTTTCTAATACTTTATTAGAATTGCCTTGTGAAAAAGAATACCCTTTTAAGATTTCAGGAGTTCTCTGTTTTTTTGATGCTTGTTTAGCTGCAGTTGGCATAGCTTTAATATCATTTATCTCCCTCTGGTTTTATTCATCATACTATACACTCCTTTAGAAGGAAAAGGATCTTAGAAGACATGAAGGAAGCAAATAGCTGGTTTTTTAAAGTCAACCATTCAACTGGCTAATAAAATCTGATGTAAGTTGCTCTGTACAGAGGAGTTTAGGCTCTCATGGTTATTTTTAAGGGAAAGAAGGAATGCAGCATCATTTCATATGTTCATGACCAGGAAAAAATGGGAGGTTTTTTAGGTATTTATTGTAAATTCATGTTAATGTGTCATCTGTTGCTACTGGCAAGCCATGCTCGTGAATGTCCTTATCTCTCCAGTGTGTCCAAACCATCTCCAAGCCTGATGCACTCACAGCTTGTGCATTCTCTAGTCATCACTGCAGCCAGCGAGACTGGCCCCACCATCCCAGGCTGGTACCTCAGTGGGGTGTAAAGTGCCAGCTTGAAAGGATAGCACCTGTAGCTCATGTCTGCCTTCAAAGGGCTATAGAGCATTGCAATACAACAATGGCAACAGAAGATTAAATCGGAAGGCTGGTAAGAAACTACAAATATTTTCATTTTTACCACTGGCACTGTACAATATGCTGAATATATGGGTCTTTAGCCACTGACAATTTTTAGAAGTTACATAAAATGAACAGGTGGCCTCCATCTCACTGGACAGGTGTTGGTATCACATCTAATGAAGCTAAACAGAACCACTGTCAATAGAAGGCTGAAAGTGTAACACTTTTCATGATCATTACATCCCTTTTAATAAATCAAGAGCTGTTCAGAAAATACATGGCTATCCCTAGGAACTGCAACACTTTCTAATATTGATTGTGCAGATGGTAGAAAGGGCTGCACTTCTCAAGGCCAGTTGCTAATTATCCCATATCAAATATGGATAGGATGACTGCTGGGCAAATAACTGAGTAAAATGTTGATACTGGGAACCTCAGCAAGAATTGGAAATCATTAAAAATTAATCAGAGAGCTCTGACCTCTGAACTTCTGATTGTTTCTTCCTTCATAGAAATGGGTTTATTCAAATTTATCTGCAAGTCCCTGCAATTTAACTGCCCATCATGTACTGAAGGGAGCTTTCCTGAACTGGGACAGAGCAGCACACTGATAAGTCTGGGGTACTTGGAAACCCTTGTCCTAATTTGCAATACGAAGCACATCTATTTTACTCTAGCATTAAAAGTAGTATACATAATTTTGACAGTAAAGTGCTTCAAATAAAGTTATATAAAAGCTGAGAATGGGTCCTTTTGTATGTGAGAGAGCATGGGCAGGGTGAAGAAGACAAAAATGATATCATACCCCTGAGATGCTGAATCTGTGTATTATGCCTATGTAATTTGATAGTTGCAGTAGAGATTTTATTTGTAACTGTGCATTTCATTTAGTATTAGGAAGTTAAAAATAAACCTAAAACACAGCACAGATGCTAATATTACATTTCAACTTGAATAGCTGCACTATAACTGCCTAAAAATTTATTGTAATTTCAATTCCATAATGTACCCTTTATTTTTTTCTTGCTTATATCCCTTAATTCTAAAAATATAAACATCACTACATTTATGAAGGAATTTATTCACCATATGTATATTTGCCAGCTCTGAATGGCCAATGTACTTATATATAAAATTATCAATATTGCTTGTTTAATACTGACCAGCAAACTGGCAAAAGGATTCAAAGCAAAGAGCAATATTGGAGCATTTAAATGATGTAGAAATGTTTATTTATGATTTATGAAATAGTGACCAAAAGTAGGAATTTGCGTCTTACAGAAAAAAAAGCCAACAAACCAACCAACCAAAAGGAAACATTCTATTTTAATGGC
Organism: Origma solitaria; assembly: GCA_013397895.1. Taxonomy (NCBI): domain Eukaryota; kingdom Metazoa; phylum Chordata; class Aves; order Passeriformes; family Acanthizidae; genus Origma; species Origma solitaria. The sequence continues at coordinate 3,754,988 of VZRL01003197.1, forward strand.
TTTTGTTAATTTTTCAAACTTGACATCTTAGCTACTGATGTAATTTCTCTTGAATATATTCCTAACACAAATAGCTGTATTTTTCAGACTGTATTTTGTGAAAGGAAAAAAATGACATGCTAGAACTTGATCACAATGTTTCCTGTCACACCATAAAAACAAGACTGCAATGCTCTTGGTTTGTGATGGGAGTTGGTAAAAGATTTGTACATGGCTAAAAGATCAATAAAAGACCTAGCATTGGTTGGTTCAGTGAAAATCAATATAAAATTTTTCTACTGACATCAATTGAAACTATTTGTTTCCTCATATGAAAAGACAAATCACACCAGTATATTTTGCTGCTACATCCTAAATACAAAGCCATGGACAAAAGGCATAAAGTAAGAGCAAATATCACTCCAGAACCAAAACTGATTCAGCATTCACCTGGGAGAATGGAATTCTGACTTCCAGTTTCTGCATTCAATTAATAGTTGGATTATCTCCATCCTAAATACCTCCTAGCCATGTGGATTCAATCAGCAAGCAACTGAAGGCAGGATTTCCACATTCCTGATGGTCCCTCGGCACTGCTGTGTGATCAGGTAAAATCAGGCATTGCCAAATGGGCACAACCTAACCCAAAGGCCAGACTGGGACTGCCAGTGTCTTCGACCCTTTTGGGAAAACAAGGGGGAAGAAAAGGCCTATCATCACAGACCAAAGCACACAACAAAAGTTACTTAAAGTCGTATCTGAGCTACTGAATCCAGCCACGCAGCACAAAGATAACTTATCCGTGAGTCCCTCAGATCAGCACCACTGTGACTTGCCAGGGCTGAAGGCAAGTTACCAAAAACTGCAGCTAGATTTGCTGTTGAAGGAATATCTCTCCTGCTTTTCTGATGAGTATTTTTCAAAAGGCACCTGCCCCAACCAGAAGAATGCAGAGCAGGAAGAATCAGGCACCATCTCTACTCACCCTGGCACACCACACCACTCAAACATGTCTGCACATGGGTTGTAAATGAGCAAAAGGAGCAACTATGCAGCTCCAGGAGCCTTTGTGTCTTTTCTTTAAACTCACATGTTTTCCACTGTGAACAGCTTGTTACTTGATTAATCCATGAAGGATTTTATATTAAATAAATAAATAAATAACCAAATGAAGTGACTAACCTGCTATCTCCTTACTGATAAGCAAATTGTCGTTCACTGTGGTAGATATTTGGAGCCATTTAGAATCAAGCTGAAGAGCTGGTATGCTAGACAATTATTTCCTACAAGCATCTCATTCAAGTGCACAAGGCATTACCTCCCTTCAGACATTTTGTTTAGAAAGTTTAATTGTCTGAACTGCTTTGTTCTCTACATATGTTAAATGCAGATTCATCAGTGAGTTAAAGAAAACCAAAAGCCCTCTCCACAAATTTTTAAATAACAGTTCCTCCCCTTTTATTCTTGGCATGGCTACAAATGAAAAACAGAATATTGGAGGTTTGCTACAGATCTCTGGGCTGTTCTATTTGCAAAGAAAATCTGAATTTTTTAAAAATAAGCACGTCATAGTTACAGAAGTGTTTCCAGAAGCTTCACACTCCACGTAGTCTTGTTTCAATGATACTTAAAAGCAGAACATGCATTAGATTTTCCTTCTGACCAAAACCTCATTCTAGTATCTTAAACAAAAATATTTAATACTCCTCTCTCAGGCCAGTTATGGATTGAATTGCTCATCAACTCTGGAACCGTTCCTCCAGTTTTCTGAAAAACTGACTCTTTTAGATTTCTAATGATTTCAAATTAGATTGCTAATGACTACAGTACTGAGTTCTACCACTTTACTTACTAGACTTATTTTTTCCTAGCGTTTACTGTACTTAGAGTGCTCAGTCAGAAGTTTTCAATAGCAGCAAATGCCAAGTTTAGAGCTCAGAGTTCTTAAAAAATTGAATAAGAAAAATACTTCCACTTAAAACCAGGAGAAAAATACTTTTCTGGGATCACATGTTGGTCAGTACATTCCCACTAGCAACCAAACTTTTTGGTACAAAACAAAGTTTCAATAAATGGAAGTGCAACACAGCATTAATTTAGGAAAGCACAGCAGCAGAATGTGAAACTATTTTTAAAGTAAGTAAAGTACCTTCATTAACAGGGTCAAGAGCAACTGACCGTTGGTAGAAATGCAAACACATTTGGACACTCTTCTCCAGGGTGCAGCAGAAAATGCTCCTCCCCTTCATGTCACCTGCACTGTCTCCTCAGACATCTCCTGCTGGGTGGTCTCTCCAGCTGAAATGTCACGCCTGCATGGGGCCAGCCTGGTCTCAGCACTTCTACAGGCATTGAGAGGGATTTTTTTTGGTGCTGGATAGATGTTTCCTCAGGTGTCCACAAAGATGCAGCCCTTGCTGCAGCTGCAAAATAAGTCCAGGTGTTCATCCCATCCTTCAGTGATGGAGAAAGGGAGCTCTCAGATAGCTCATTTAGTGCCTGAAGTCTTCTGCCAACTCCTCACTATCCCCCGCCATGCTGTCAAATCTTTTCCAGAATAGCAGAGTCCAGTCTAATGAAGACACATTTCAGTAATTAGGCAAAGACTGCACTCTTGTTAATATCCTCAGCGCAGCCTCTGGGTCACGCATGGCCAAGTGTGAGTACAGCATGTGCTTCCATTCATTACTCACAAAAATTCAAATGGATGATCACACTGTCTCAAGGCTTGTTAGTTGTTTGCTTTGCTCTGTCTCTTCTTACATCATGTTCATCAATATAAAAAAAAAAATCAATACAAGAACAGATTTTCAGCTGTCATGTATACTCAGAAAACTACCTCAAATAACCACTGAAATCAAACTTAGCACACTTTCTTTTAAAGTGAATTTAGATTGTCATAATTTTGGATATACTTCTTACAGTTTTACCCTCATCTTTTATATATATTTATCACTTAAATTTTGAACTCAGTTCAAGAGTTCCTCCCTGGAGATATCTCATCTTGTGGCTATTTTCTTAAGAAAATGTAACTCCAGAAATATTTGTATGAAGAAATATAAGAATAGGGTGAGGAGTAAAATGTATAATGCAGTTGGAAGAATAAAACATTTAATCATTCAGTAGAATATTATTTTGAAAACTGATTTAATAAACCATGGAAAAACAAAATAGATATTGTTCAGGTCTCAATATTTAATTCCAGATTCTTGTTTTGGCCATGTGCCCATCGTCTAGCAAACTTCTACCAAACTTTACTAGCAGAAAATTTAAGATAATTTAAATATTTTAAGAGATGCTTGTAGTTCTCAGCATAAGATCAAAGATATCCATACTAAAATATACTGAATACTCTGATCATTTGTTGCTGCCTCAGAACCAACTGAGGGCAAACACTGCTGTGCAGTATCAATACCAAGATTTTTGAGAGAGGTAGTGCAGGATTTTTAACATTCTCCCCATATGGGTGACAACGAAATGCCAAAAGTTTGGCACAATGCTGATTTTTTACTGTACTAAATAAAGTCAGCTTACATTTCCTACATGAGGGTGACAAGTACAAAAGAAGAGTTGAATATTTTAAAAGTTCCAAAGACTGAGAATCCTTTTTTGTTGGAGGTAGCGTGATTTTTGTTGTCCCATTCCTTTCCACAGACTTTTGGATAGCTCAGAAGAGAAAGAAGTCTCCAAATATAGACCAGCACATCTGTAGCCCAGATAAGGAAAGTGATATACAGTCCCAAGATAAATTATATCTCAGGGAACCATACCAGATATTTTGATGAGCACTAAAGAATTTCCATGTGGAGAACAAACACTATCAGAAAAAGGGAAGATATGATAAAATCAAAAGTATTTCAGGGACATGAGGAAAAAGCGGAAGAAAAGGAAATGCAACAGTTGTCTTTGAAACTGCACTGAAAGTGATTCTTTCCATGTTAGGAATTTTTAGACAGGGTGTCTGTAGTTTTTATTGAAACCTTCACTATTTGTACTGGACCCTAAAAATAGTTGAGTTAAAATGGATCACAAGTGTTTTCCTCCATTGGAATTCTGATATTCTGTGGATGAAATTGAATATTACCTTTCAAGAACTAATAGAAATGCTTTTCTTCTTCCAGAAAACCCCTCCTTCACTTCATTTTTTCTTTCCTAATTATGCAATTGTTAGTAATGACTCTTTTTTCAACTTCTAAAATGTAAAATTAAAAGGAAAACAGTTTTAGATGAAAGAATTTTCCATCACATGAACAGAATGTGATGGCAGCTACTTTTCTGTTCTCACTACACATAATTCCCATTTAGAAAAGCCTTAACCCTAGAGTTATAGTAGAAGAAGCAGCACTTACTTTAGTGTTTTTTCCTTAATCCAAGATAAATCTCTATAATTAGAATTGACTGCTTTTTAAAAGAACAGAAATGGCAAGTGGCTCTATCTTAAATTAAAAGATCTATTACCTTTGGTCTTCTAATTCTTCTCAGCAATGTGTTTTCTCAGGAGGCACTTTCTCATCCTTGTGAAAACTAACTTACTGTAGGGTGTAGAGGGAAAAACACATCATTGGATTTATGTACTAAGTGACTGGATAGGGAAGATACACACAAGTTTACAGAAATGGGAAATAATTGCCAAGTATGTCATGAACATATTATTAAAAAATATCTGTAGCATAAGATATGCATCAAATAAGACATTTTTATTGAAGGCTAAATATTCATTCCCTCATTCAAATGGGACATAAAAAAGTAGAGACTCACCATTTCTGCATTCAAGAGCTGGATGCCTAAAAGCTTAGAGGCTCTTCTGGTAAACCACAGCTTTGTACAGCCATGCCACAGAAACCCTCATGGCCAGCAGTAAAAAGTGGTACAGACTGTCAGGATATCATGGCATGTATATTCAGTCAGGTTCATTCTTTTTGCTCCCAGGATTTGCTTTGTTTCCTGTGAGCTTATCTTTTTTAGCTTCACTCTGTTAGTGCCTCTTTCTGCCCTGTTCTCTGCATGGCTGGGGCTTTAAACCTGGCCCTCAACGATCCCGATTTTGTATACTCTTCAGTATTCTGTTTCCTAGACAGACTAGCAGTAAATATCTGCTAGATGATTTGAGATTTTCTAAGAGCTGCTGTACCCTGGAATTAGTGAGCACTGGCAACATGTACAACAGAACAATGCTGGAAGCTTTCTGTTGGCTGAAGCTTTGATTGCAAAGTCATTTATCTAACAGTAACCAATACCACCACCCATTATATTCAGTGGATGGTATGTACTCCATATTAAAAAGACCTGGATCCACACCAGTCCAGCTTTCTTTTACCCAAAACAAATAAATAAACAAATAAAAAAACCTCACCCAAAAAACAAAAACCCAACACCTTATGAAACGAAATATTGCCCAAAACCAAAAATAATTATTTCACTGGCCCCTCCTCCAAATGCTTAGTTTTTGTCATTCTGACAATTATTTCAGCTAGATATTGTAATAGCTTCTATATTTCGATGACTTCTGCTTTTCAGACCTGTATGTATTGCCCTTTAAAATTACACCATATGACCAGACATTAGCATCTGCTGGAGGGATTTTAGAAGTCACCAACGGGCCAGATAGCTCATGGCTGCTGAACACAAGGCATTTTGACTCTCCTGGCTAATTCTATTTATTTCAGCAGAGCTGTGCCAAGAATGAATTGGAGCCCTCTATCTAAATTTAATCTGTTCATTACCTCCAAAGACTACTGCAAATAAATAGGCAATCAAGTAGCTAGAAGGACAGAAAATAGGGATATGGTGCATAATAGGTAACCTTACAGATGCGAATCAAAGCACTGATTCTTTTCCTTCCAAACAGCAGACAATAACAGTTCAAACTAATCACACTTCAAATTTTCTTTTCTACATTTCTGGAGATACTCTGGAGACTTTATTCTGTTCATTCTAAACCAGCCCCTTGGTAATTGACTTCACCAATAACTGGATCAAGCTGCAGGTAAGAGCTGGACTGGGATCTGCCGAGCACAAAGCTCTCTGCTTTGCACAGCAGTGAGAGCTGCTCCAACACAGACACAGTGCAAGCAATTGCTAAGAAAGGCTTCAGACGGCCTGACAATGTATTTTACCTTGAACTGGTAAAACAAGCCCAATTTTACCCAGTTCTTGGCTTCTTCACCCCTGCTACTTTTGGAGTGACACTTATGAAATAGACATATTTCCCTAGGGAATGAAGTTAAGAACAATTCAGTTTACAAACTCTAGGCTAAAAAGATTCTCTGATAATGTTTCCAGTAAGGACTGACTGGGATGTCCCTTTACCTGGAGCACACAATTTACCTCTAACATTCCTGTGGACTCCTGCCACCTGTCTGATATTTTCCAGTCATTGCCAAATAGAATTCTATGTATTTAGAAAATTTCAATAGACATTGCTGTTTGAAAAAATTTCTAAAGATATAGTTGACTGTGTCTCTGGGTCAAAGGAGAATCTTATCTCACTATGGTTTCTAAATCTGTGAGATTTTCTGAGAAATGGAGTGTTGAAATCTGATTGCTGAGGCTGTGCAACAAGAATGAAAGATAAAGAGAAAGATTAAAGATGTTTAAAGTTCAGATATATCATTACTACCTTTCTCAGCACATTGACATAGGGATTAAATACAGTTTCTCAGAAAAGCGAAAAAAAGTTTCAATAGACTTTAGTCAGAATTAGGTAATGTAAGGATTGTTATCCTCACACATAAAATAAGAATATTCTACAATGAAACAGAATAGTCCTTGAAGTAGGATATTCAATAAAAATATTATTCCTAAAAGTGCCTGGTTTTGATCAGACTTCAGAAATTTGTATCTATCTATTTATTTATTTATTTAAACTCTTCAGGAAAGCATGTATTGAATGCTGGTGTCCTGGTGCTACTGTCTCTATCTTCAAACTGCTCTTCAGAAACTGTATTTCTTTTCTTCTGTCCTCATACTAAATATATGTAGTGCCACATGAATCTCTTCCATCCTACAGCAGTAATGGAATTCAAACTCTCAATGTGGGGCACAAACTCCTGCCTCACCCAATCATCTTGGCCAAACCATTTAGTCTTTGGAGCTCACACACGAGACTGACATATGGCTAATGACCAACAAGGATTTCAGTTCCCTGGGAGAAAACCACAACTCTTGTCAGCCGCAGCTACCCCACAAACTTCTGGCATAAATGTCTTGAATAACACAGTGGGGAGGGGCAAGCAGAAGAACAAACTCAAAGTGGCCCAGGTTTATATAGCATTTTTCTTGAGCTAGTGTGACTTTTATTCGTAAGGCTAGACAACTCAATATGGGTATTTGATCCTTTGAATAGTTCTCTTTTTTGCCTAATTATTATTAATGGAGTTAATTTCCTGCCTTTCCCATGGCAGTTTTTAGCAGTTGAATATTCAATAAGAAAAGGTGTGGGGAACAATTGAGGAGGAAAGCAGTGAATTGTAAAAAGGGAAAGGTATTTTAGTCTAATATACAACTGCATTTCAAAAGATTAGCGTAAATCATGTGTGCCTACCTGGCATTTGCTTTTTAAAATTTAATTAATGCTGGAAAGACACTTTAAGACATAGTGCTCTAAAGGTGCTTGGAAGGAAAAAAATTGTCCCCCAAGTGTCTGATGTGAAGAGCCCCTAGGTGACACTCAGAGTAATGCACTTTTTGAGCACTTAAATTTACTAGTGTCTTTCAGTGCTTCATTAACATAATTCGACACAATTATAGATATAAACACTTTATAAGCACTTAGTACTAGGAGTATCAAAAAATTGTTGATCTCCATCAGTTTATACTGAAAACAAAAAGCTCCAGCACAGCACTCCAATAAACGCTTAGAACTGTTCCATACGTATCAACAGCAAGCAAAATGTGCCAAAAAGGTAAAAGAAAAGAGCCTTTACCACATGTTCTCTGGATAAATTCTTTAAGGATTTCAAACATCCACATAGCAGGTCACCTAAAACAATTAAAATGTCATGAAATGAACAATCGGATTTACTTAATCCTGCTGCTCACCAACTAGTTGCAATGACTAGGTAAGTCAACAGTGTTTGGGGGCAAAGGAAAACCAAAAATGGTGCCATTCAGAATAACAATCATCACCTCATCTATCACACTGACATTTTAAATCTTCTGGAAAAGGATTAATACACAGGCTGGTATGTAGTGCAGGCCCAAATCACAGTGGTTAAGGTGGCACGTGGCACCATACCTATAGAGATTTTTCTGTTTCTGTTTATGCTCCCAACTTACTTGAAAAAATATTTTGGGGGGAAAAAAAAAGCCCACATGAAATGTGCTGTTTATTTTCTGGATGCAGACAGTGAGTCTTCCATAAGCCTTAAGCACTTCAGAGAGCTTCTTTAGAAGAGAAGTATTGCTCTCCCAGAAGGAATTCTCGAGGACAGGCTCTGACAGGCAGAGTTTGGCCAGCACTGAAGCCACGTCAGCTGCCTGAGCACACACTCCATTTCTCACCTGAGCCACACATCCAGGCTCTGCGCTGAAAGTTCCCTCTCTTCAATGGGGAAAAGAGCAACAGCACAAAGCTAAGTCTGCCCACAGGACACTTCAATATCACCTCTGCCTCTCTTTTGATCCATGGATTTTCTTTTAATGGAAACCGTTTTCAATTATTAACTTTTTAATTAGTAACTTCTGCGCAGTCCAAAATTTCAGATCAGGGTGAGGACTAAGTAAACACATAGTGAAAGGATCTGTATCTAAAGATTGGTTTGAAATAAAATTAAAGAAAGAAAAAGTACAGGGGTTTTTTTATCTTTTCCCTTCTCTTCCTATTTATAATTTAGCATGCATTTACTCAAGTCAGAGGCTGTGTTTTGCAAAGCAAGTGAAGCACATAAACCTTGAAACATAATATCTCTTTTTATATGTGGTAGGTCAGCTAAATTTATTAATATTTCACCTGACAGTTATATTAATCATCTGAACACTTCACGATATTTTTGCCAGTAAAGTGAAATGACAATTGATCATACTAAAGACCAGTCATCACATTAAGAAGATACTATCTATGTAAACTAAAGAAACCCAAAAGGCTATGTAAAAGGTGACATTTTTCAAAGACATAACTTACTTTCACTAGCGTTAGCACCAAACTGCTTTAGAAAATAACCCATTAGAAATTGTCTCTATTTACCTTGTTAAGTGCTAGAAGTGGCTTCTTGCAGGATCGATCCATTTTGGTTTAGGATATGCCTGATTTGCCTTGAAATTATCTCTGTCATATGCAATTGCTGAAACATTGCTTGCTGAAATCAGACTAGAATATCTCTTCTTTTACATCTGGAATGAGACTGGGGGTGGTCTATAACTGAGGAGCCTAAAAAAAAAAGAACAAAATAGCTCTGAAAAAAGGTACCAAAAGAATAAAAGAAAATTGGAGACAGTAGGAATTTTAGGATTATTTGAAAAATCGAACCAATGTTTAGGCATCTACCAGTAGAGACTGCAAAAACTGCCTTCCTTTGTCTAAAATTTTCCATCTACCAATTTAAGACACTGTTGCAGCAAAGCACCTAAACATTGCTTAAATCCTCTTGAAGTCAGAGGGATTTAAGTACGTGAATAAAATTATGTGCATACTGAAGTACTTGGCTGGGCTGGGTTGCATTGTTGAATTTGGCCATGGACAATTTTAAAAGATTACTCCAAAACTGAAACTGTTATCTGTAATTTCCTTGACAAAAGAAGATGTATTCTGCCTTTCTTTCTCTAATACACTTGAGATAAATAGGAGAACAGAAACAGCAAAATTGGTTATTTTACAGGGAAGAGAGAGAGAGAGTCTCCAAGAGAAAAAAATGCAAGCTGATTTTTACTTCCCTGGGATAAATATTATGTATTTCAGGTTCTCTATCCATCTTTTCTAACACCAATATCTTCACTTTAAGAGTTCTGTCGAGTTGCACATTATATCTCTCAAATTTTGGGTGTTGCTGCGAAAAACCCTCATTGTTAGAGACATTTTAAAAAAACCCAAACAAACCACCCTTTCTCCCCTGAATTCAAATGCAGTTAAGGAAAAGTCTAAAACTATGACTGAAAAAGCCTCATCACTATCTAACCACAGAGGCATTTCTTTGTTTGACTTAGTCTAATTCCTCTAGGATCTAGGAGTCTGCTTCAGAGCATGTTCAAAACTATTCCAGTTTTAGCAGTTCATTTAGTTTGTCTTAAGCTTGATAGGAATCCAAAAATTATGCAGAGGATATCTTAAATCCTGATGGGTGCAATCCGGGGGGTGGAGGAAAAATATACATAACATATACACACAATTTAGTCTTAATGAAAATACAGCTAAATATTCTTTCATAACGAATGCAAGAAAAAGACAGTGTAATAGGCTAGAAGGGAGAGTGGTCGCTACAAATAGGAAATGTATTAAATTCCTGTTTCATCCTGAGAGGGTTTACAGCAAAAAGGCTCACACTTAACCTTGCAGTTTCTTCTCCATGTGTGCATTTGAAAAGCAAACTACCATAATTCTGGTCTTCAAAGAACAGTTCTAGGTGTATAACATGGGGAGCTTTGGAGCTGCAAATCCCAAGTAGGCAGAGTTCAGCCTTAAAACCTTACTCCAGACAACTTAGCTCTAGACAGAGAAGTAATTTAAAGCAGATTTCTGGAAACATATCTTGTCATATAGCCTCACATGTCTCTACTTCTCACACAAATAACTTAGGTTATATTTTCACCATATTTTCTAGCCAGGTAATGTAGAAGAGACTAGATGAGCAGGGATTACACACCTAAAACTTTGTTCCTGAGCAAAATCCCTTTTAAATTGTTATTGTTTATATTTAACTTAATTATTAGTCCCTAGATTTAGCCATCCTCATGAAACAAGTGGTTTCAGCTTAACAGTTGCTGTGACTGTAATTTTATTATTAGAAAGCAATGAAAGAAGCAGAGCAGGTTGGGTTTTTTTCTCATTTAAACAAAAATAATGTAAAGTTTAATTATTACACTATACTATTTTATCCACCTAATTGCACTAGCAAAAAAATATTATTTTCCAAATAAAACTCTATGGTAGAATGGTCGATTTAGACGACAACTCTCTGTCTCTTACTCCTTGGCTGCCACTATTTTGCAAAACACCCTGACATTGTGGGACTGTGCAGTCATGTGGCATAAACGAAACAGTTAGACGTGGACCTTTTCACAGAATGCTCTGGATTGGAAGAGACCTTAGATATCACCTAGTTCCAACCTCCCTGCCATGGGCAAGGACCTTCCACTAGGCCAGGTTGCTCAGAGCTCCATCTGAGCTGGCCTTGGACACACCCAGGTATGGAGCACCCACAACTTCTCTGGGCAACCTGTGCAAGCATCTCAACACCCTCACAGTAAAGAATTTTTTCCTGATATCTAATCTAAACCTGCTCTCAGTCTGAATCTGTTCCCCCCGGTCCTGTCACTACATATACTTATGCACAGCACAATGCCAGATTTCTTAACAAAAGCAGTCCAGGAACAATCAGCCTCACCCCTTTGCTCGTTCGCAAACACTGAATTCATTCAGCATACATTACAAATCGCTTCCCTCCCCAGACAATAAGCTTTTGGGATCCTCTGGCATTGCAAGGCCCTTTACTCACAAAAGGTCTCATTTTGTTCCACCCATGGGTTGTTTGAATGTTTTTCTCCTCACAGCTTTAGTCTCTAAGAAAAAATAACTTTTTCCTTGGAAAAAAATGCATCAATTGAACACATAAATACCATCACATGAGTACGAGGGGATATGTAAATAACAATATACTGAGACAATCATCACAGTTAAAACTGCAGATGCATAAAGACACTGATGGAATGATTATTCCAGTGCTGAACTATGTACATATACACACCCTCATGATGGAAATGATATAAATATTACTTACTGGGTTGGACTGTGTATCTGATGATTGCGCCTGTCTCAATCAATGAAGAGGTTATAGTTCGGCATGGATATGACAACAGAACACAGTGCTCCAGTGGAAAATGTAAAGCAACCTTAATAGCAACACAATCAGACCCACTTAAAGCATCATACAGTCATTACATTTTGGGAGGCAAACACATTTGTTCAGCATCTATCTTAATATTTTGCATGTGATTAGCTTAGGTCTATCACACTGTGTAAGCATGCCAATAACATACTGATGAAGTGATATCAGCATAAATGAAGCTTTGGGAGTTTTTTGTTGTTTCTTTGTTTTTTTCTTTATATTGTCAAGGGCAATGAGAAGCATCCAGTAAATTGTGCTAAACCACGGCCTGCAGCATCAGCTACAGTCCTGGATACTTATGAAAATAAGACACAGGTGGAGCTGAGTCTCATTTACCTTCTCTGTGCAATTGTATTTAATTCATAATTACTTTCTCTCTTACCTCTATGTCCAAAAAGAACATATCCAATGTCTGTTGATTTTTTCTAAGACATCACTGTATGCAGTTTTTCTTGTCACTAGGAAGTTCTAAAGACAGTCTTGACAAGTATAATTTATTTTAATAGGTTGAATTTCAGTCAAATCTTCATTTAATTCCACAGTCTGCTTAATTAATTATCTATCCAAGATTGTTGTTCCACTTCCAAACTGTCTTTTGCTTGGGCACTGACTGACCACTAATGGCTGCTTATACCTGCTAAGGAGAAAACAAGAAAATCCTGTCTCCCCTTTCCTTAACCCATCATGTGTTACTAAAATTCGATGCTTCCCCTCTTGACAAAGAGGGAACACAAAATTGCAACAAAATAAGCTTTAAAATGCTCTGCTGTGCAGATTTTTTTCCCTTCTGAAAATCACTCATATCAGTCTACTTGTTCCTTCTTTGTCCTCTTCCTGCCCCCAGCCCCACAGCTCACAATGAACAGAGTCTGCAGGCACAGGCTAAAGCCGATCTGAGAGGAGCAGATTTGTTGGAAGCACCACAGAGCTCAGCCACAGAAGCATGGAGATGTGTGTCACACAGAGCTGCTGCAGATCTCACAGAAACACAAGGGCTGGCTCATGCTCCAGAGCAGATTTCTGACTGAAATGGACAGAAAAAAAGCAGCTATGCCATCAGTTCATATGATGTGGGAGAGTGTGCCATGCTCTTCTGGGTTTGTAGGTGAGAGATGGAGACCTTCTTGGAGAAATTACAGAAAAAACATGGCTTTATTTAAAAAAAAGGAGATAATTTCTTGTTGTCTTAAAATGTTCCAAGATTTATTGAATTATCAAATTTTTTCATGTTTAAACTTGCATTAATTTTCTTCAGTTAAAGAAGCTTCTCCCATAGTTACTGTCTGAGGAGGGGCATGCAGTAAGTGGTGTCAGTGGGTAATTAGTATATTGCAGTAAGGGGAAGCATGGAACTAAAAATTAAGCAGCCTTAATGGCATGAAAATCCACTGGACTGTGTTAACAAGGGCTCTCTAGGTAGGTGAGACATGGATTTAAGAAATGATATCAAGATCTGAACACTGTCTATAGTAATTTTGAATATTAATGAAGCACCACTGTGTAGCTTTGCATATCCAAACGTGAATTACAGTTTAGGTTTTTGTAGCTGAATAACTAACCTTTATTATGTTAAAATCACAGTTCTGAGGTTTTTAACATTTACATGATTGATTAATGCATAAAGGATCAATTTATGCATCATTGTTTTCTTTGTTTTTAACAGTTTGTTCCTCCATTATGAAAAATTGCTGATCCAACCATTGCTCATTGCACTGGAATTTAGCTTTTGTGACTTGTATTAGATCATATTTTCAATATTGAAAAATTACCTTCTGACTGCATTTCTGGTGACAAGTCTTCTGCTGCTCTTTCACATCTTTTTTCAAATAAGAATAACAATTGTCAGTTGTCTAGATGATTACTTTCTCAATACTCACAGGGTCACATTTATTTGCAAGGCAAACAATGCAAAACATCATTAAGAGAAAAAAAAAAGGAAAATATATTTCTAATCAAAGACTTTATATCCTTATCTCTTCTGTCTTCGAGGCAATGTAGATGACAGTATTTGGAGTGGACAACTGCCTCTGTAGAATTATACTTCCAATTACTGCCACCCAAAAAGGTTTTCCTTCGAGCTTTTAAGAGCTTTTTTGCTGCCTATCTACCTACAAGGAGAAAAACATAACAGATAAAGGTCATGGCACATACAATGCCTCCGGAAGAGTTTTGATTCAAGGCATAACAATATTTTTAAAAAAGTGTAAGTCTATTAATTAGCAAATTATCATCTAAACCTATAATAAAGTAAGCAAGAAAATGATCCTTGCTAGCACTACTTTTTACGCAAATAATAGAAAAATATCCTCTGTCTACTCTATGGCACTTATCTGAAGTATGAAGGACACCGTATCGCTAAGGGAATCAGCAGCAGCCCTACATAAACGAAAGATTACCAAAAGACATGGAGAATTCCACTCAGAGAATTCTTTCCTTGAAGAACCTTTTGGGATGCATATGAAACCCTAGAGATCTTCTTAGTATTGTGAACTGTTCCTTTATCTTCAAGTAAACAACTCTAAAGGAGTTTATATCCTTAAAATATTGAAGTCTGCAACAGTCCAAAAGGACCATTTCACAAATATTTTCTAAAGAAACATATTCCTTGTAAAATTTGAAAAAGTTTAGGGTGATTTACTAGAATAATCAGGGAATTAATTAGAATAACCAAAGATACATAGCACTGTAATTGACTGCTTCATCTGGACTTAAAAATTTAGAAACATCGATGCAAATGAACTGAAGAAATAAAACTTTACGTCATCAAATTAATTCTTTTTCTGTATTACATAAATAAATATCGTGACCTATTCCTGTACTTTTCTAGTTAGTCCATGGTACAGACTGCTAAAGGCCAACAAAAGTCAACCAAAATAATGCTTCATCTTAGAAAGCATACACTAAAACTTACAGTGATTTTGAGTAGTTCAGTGAAGTGAGAATTCATTTTTAAATTCCATGTAATCACTGATTATGCTGCTTAATGCAATAGTGTTTGGCTTCTACCAATTTCGATAAAAATCTCCTATTTCATAAGAAGCTTCCTTTCCACAGTCCCTTTTAGAGATATTTGTCAGAAGATGTGTACACTTTTCACATTCATTCATTCCAAGGTCATTAACAGCTGGTAGGAAGGAATTCAGTCTGGCCTAGGGAAATAGGAACAAAAACACCAAAACCAAGACTACCAGAAGATTCAAATTACAATTGCATTCAGTGCATGAAGTTTCTTTGTAGGAAAGAGGTTTCAGATGCAGATTTACTTATAGAAGAATATGGACTTTTTTTTCAAATGACCATATTAATTTATGACCTCCAGTGAATCCTGCTGAAATGAACTGGGCAAGCTCATTGTTAGAAATCTTATAAGCAAAAAGCAGGCCTCACCCCTTTCTCACTTTTAAAAGTGTTTTCTTCTATAAGCTATAACCCCAGCCCCATTATATTAAATGTAGCCATTAAAAAGGAAATCAATTCACATATTCAAATTATTGACATTTACCTTACAAGGAAAATACTCAGAACTGTAAACTTAGGGCATGAGTATATTTTTATTGTATGTTACAAAGCTCTGGGTGTCTTGTGATCACAGTTACACAATTATTCTGGTACACAAGAAACAAAGCCTTGTTATATTAGGAAAACATCAACACACCTTAAACAATTGAATTAGACTTCATAGGTATAATAATTAATATGTGCAAAAAGGAGAACAAAAGATCAGAACAACTTAATTAAATGCCAAACTTTACAAGCATATCCTCACCTCTGATACACAGACTTAAAAGCATTTAGGCAAGACTCACAGTAGGAACCATTCTTTGGTTTAATTAATTACTGGAATAGTTAATAGCATTGACTGAAGAAAATATAGGATCATTTAATGGAAATGAAGAGGCTCATAACAACCTCCAAGGTGCAAAATAAGAAATTATTTGATCTTGAACTGATAGCTGTTTAAAACATTCTTTTAAACTTCCAAGATTAATTCAAAAATATTACATTTTTAAAGAAAAAAATTATATTCTGAGAAATTTAAGAAAAAATTACTACGCCATTCTCAAAATGACTACAAAATTCTCAAAAAGTACAAAACATAATTACAGATTAATTCTAAAACTGGGAAATTATCTTGGATGTGAGCTGTACAAATTAGAGCACTGTGGCAAGCTCTAATTCACCCAGTCAGCTCCTTACACATTAGAAAAATGCAAGGTTGCTTTGTCTTGGCACACTTCTGGGATAATATTTTCTAAATGTTTTCATTTGGAACTCTTTTTAAAAATATCAGGCACAAATATAATTTCTTTAAAACATTAACAGGGTTTTGTAGAGCTGTGAATTAATTGCTTACATGTGTGACAGACTAATGATTTTAGGCCAGCCAGGTACAGAAGGTCACAGCCAAGCCTCCTGCTGAATTCCTCTCAAAGGACCTCCACAAGCCAAACCTTGGCTTCTCCAGTGAGGACACATGCAGACACACAGACATCGATCACATCTATTGTACTAAACCCAAGATCAGCTGGAATTCCAAGTCACAAAAAAATGGCACCTTTCCAATCTCTTAATTAGTTGTTATATACCCTTAGCACTTAGAAAATCTTTCATGTGAAAACAAAAAATTATAATCCTACTATATATATAAATTATATATACATTAAAAAACCAAAACAACAAAACCAAACCAAAAAGACCTATACAATCAAACAAAACCAAACCTACTTTAAATTCAGGTAGCATTCAGAAATAGAACTGTAAAGGATCTAGCCCCAAGTTTAGAGATAACAAAAATGCCTTTTCATTGTAATAGATTTTATGAAGGAAATCTCAGATAACTAACCTCAGGACATGATGTTAATTAAGAACTGAACTGGAACAAAGCTCATGGCTTCCAAATTGGAAGCTAATGTATTGCCAGCTGGAATGCATGGAACCCCCATGGTAAGGCTGAAAATACATGTTTATAAACTGTGCTCCCCCATGTTTTCTGTGCTCTGGAGAAATCCAGAACTGGAAAAGATACAGAGAAACACATCACAATTAGTGCACAGTTAAAGAGAAGGCTTTTTTATTATTATTATTTTTCTTCCCAAAGAAAGATGAAAGAACTCTTTCCCATGAAGGGAAAATGGAAAATTGAGGATGGAATAGCACTTATTTGGTAAAGAATAGTCATTAAAAAGCTTGTTTTCAAGTATTTTATGTAAGTACTTTCTGTCTGCTTCTGCAGTCCAGCAATTTTTTAATTTCTTAACCAAATTTGACAGGAGGATTTAGTTTTTCCAGTTTCCTTTAAAAACTCAGAAAGTTAAGAATCAGCTTTAGAAAACCTTAAGAGGCAACTTGGTGATTGCTGTTCATTTGCATACAGAGATTTAAGCAAAGACATTAGGTGTGGTTTAGATCAATTTCAAATAGACATGTAACTGATTGAAGAAAAGCTCTACCTCATAAACTTAATATAATGACAATATTCAGAGAAATCTGTCAGTGAAGCCCATTCTGTGTCTAAAGAACTACAGCACCACTGCGCAAGTGCTAGCAGAGTGCATGCTCATGAGACATAGCCAATATTCCAAGCTACCTTCATGAAGGAATGGCCTCCTTAATCCCCGAAAAAGATCCTTCACTGTGCCAGCAAAGAAAAAGAGATCAAGGAAACCTAGAGGTGCTAAATGTACCTCTCTGAAATGAGATGCTAATTCCACGTTTACACACTTTCACCTTAGTCTACCTAAACCAGGAAACTGCCAGTGATAAAAAGGAAGCTGCATGATAGAGCCATGAAAAACACCCAAAACAATCATTGTTTCTCCAATTCAATTTCAGCATTATTGGTGAGATACTGTCGGCAAAAATCTCCTAAGAGATTAGATTAAATAACTTTTTATTATCAACAAACAGAATTTCAAGAATGATACTAGAACTTACAGTAGCAACAAATCACTCCAAATACATATTACACTGTCTATTGTGCAGTCTAGAAAGAATATAAATTTTAATGAACAAAATTTAATTTATTTCTAATTTGATGCCTACAATCTTCATTAATATGTGTGTTTCAAATTCTCTTTATAAAGAGAGGTCTAACAACTAAAATTCACGGGTATTCATCCCATTATTTAAATTAAACACCTCCAATTCCATCAGGTCAAGTCACTTGCATTTCTGCATTTACTAACTCTAAGCTAATCCAAAATGCCAGTAAGAATTTACCAGTCCTAAAACTGAATCCCTCTGTCTATCTCTAAACCATTGCAGTTATCTGTTACAGAATAAATTAGGAATAATGGGATTCCTGTTTCTCTAGACTATAACTATTTTAGTAATTTAGAGATAAAACCAATTAGTACAAGATCCTTTTTGCATCTCATTTTAATTGGTATTATATTGAAAATTCTTATTCTTTATTGGATAGCACTTCTACAGGATTCTAATATTAGCATGTCTTTTGTACCTTTTAACTATGTGAAATGTTTCCAGTAAGGGTAATAATAAGACCTCTTAGACATCTTTTCCATTTACTAGTCAGCTAACACGGTAAGACTAATATTTAATGTTATTAATAATTCTCAAGTCAGGAGTTCAGAATTAAATAAGGAATACAAAAGATTGCTAAATTTAAAACACTGTTTAATTTTGGTAGAGGTATGCAAATCAAAAACTGGTACAACGCCTGGGAGAAAACTGTTCAAACATGCTTGAATTTCCCTTTAGCTCTGTTTAACCCTCAGGTTTTTCTTTCCTGATAAACATTTGCCCTAATGCCTGCTGTGCAAAGAACAACAGGAAAATCACCAAAGCTCCCCACACCATATCAGTGACTTTTCCTCAGTCATTATCTTACAGCTACCATAAGTAGCATGAAAGGTGTGATTTTTCACCACTCCCAACAGGGATCCAGGGCAAAGTTTTCAGCGTGGTGTCTCACAGGGAGAAAACACCACCTAGGACCTACAGCAGTTCCTATCTAAATTCAGTCTCCAGTTTCCAACGCCAGAAGAAAAGCATTCCTCGTGCAGCTAATGCATGCAATTCCTTTTCCTGTTCTCGAGTAAAACTGAAGCAATGAGTCTCTTTTGTCAGCTTGTTGGTGAGCCCACTGGCTTTTCTACTAATGACAGCTGTAAAGGGGAAAACAAAAATCCTAACGTAAGCTGATAAGAGGTCGTCTAAGGGGAAAATCCAATTCCAAGGACAGAAATGCAGTGTACAGTATATGCTAAAACTATAGTTTTATGTAGCACAGTAAGATATGTTACACTTTTCAATACATTAAAAGTATTCCTTCCTTGACAAAAATTTTATTCTTAGGGATGTCAGGGCAGCTTTTATTGGCTTTTACAGCCATAAAAACAATACTTGTGAGCCAGGAGACTGCCTCAGGGATACTTGGTGATTAAGTCTATTTTTTTAAATATGTTATGGGTATTTTTAGCCTGAAAGAATTTTAGGTCTAACATTAGTTAAAATATAACTATACTTTACTTAAATAGAAAACAGATTTATTTTTCTCTTTTTTTTTGTATATACATATAATGACAGACAACATGGCTTTAAAAATGATTTATTAATCTCTGCATTACCCTCAGTACCTGCAAATCCTGTTTTCCAGTGAAAAATACTGTCATGTTCTACAGTTACATAAATAAATATATAGCATGCTTAGAGAATACAGGATAGATGGTGATTCTAAACACTAGTTTATAGCAATACCATATGCACCTATGGTTGTTGTGGGCATTTGCTTTCAGCTCAGAATATAAAGCTTCTATCAGTTTTCAGATGGCAAAACCTGCAACAACTTTTGCAATTAGCAACTGTGACATAGACCCATCCAGTATTTGCTGAAGGTAAAGGCAGAGGTGTAAAAAGTCATATATACTTGAAAACTAAACACTAAGTAAACATAAATCAGAGTTCTGTGGGACTAGATTATATCCGTGACATTTCATCCAATTGTTTCTGTCTCCCCTGTTATTCTTTGTTAGAGATCTAAAAGTATAAAACTTCAAAAGTCTTATGGGGACAAAGCTCTTGGGGTGAGAGAGAGAAAAATAGCCTAGATAAAAGGTCAGAAGTTGTGGAAAAGGACATAAAGTAGAATCCAAACATAAGTACCATGTGTGATGGATTCCTAGGAATACTTCCATTGAAATTATCACTTGACACAAGTTTTTGAAAATAAGTGCAGATATGTGCACATGTACATAGAAACAGACAAGCCAATAAATCAGTGTGAGAGTAAACACCAATGCCGCAAGAGAGTGAACAAAATATTGAACACACACACACATACACACACACTACATGCCAATGACTTTGAAATTCTTTTTACTGTAATTTTTTGAGGTTGAAATTAATTTTTTTTTTTAGTAGAAATCCAAGGCTTATTTTAGCTTCTTTCTTGAAACTTTGCTTTATGTAGTACTAGCAAATACGGAGTTCTGTGGTACATTTTATAACATCAATATTTCAATTAAAGTAATACAACATATATGCATATGAAAAAATATAAGTATGTGTATTGAATTCTATAATTGTCTCTTCATTATATCTGCTACAAATAATATTGTCCAGAAAAGGCAAATAGTGTTGACATGCATTTCTTCCTCAAAATGAAATCTAGGAATTGCATATGGTTTTCTTTTCAGGCAGAATAGTTTCCAAATTGATCTATATATCTACTTAAAGAATACCTTTTTTTGTGTACTGTGATTGTTTTTATATTTTTGCATTAAAAACTCAGTCTATATACACAGAATTCTGAACACACATTAGAAAATTTAATTAAACTATTAAACCTGTAGCCTACTAAACTTGAACTAAAAGTTGTCAAGTGCCAGGGAAGTCATTCCACAAACATAAAACATAAGCACTCTTATACCACCACTAACAAAATATACCTGAAAGGAGTTATAGAGCACAGTTTCACAGCCACATGAAATAGTATTTTTCTAAGTCTAAAGCATAATCAGAAACCAGCCCATAAAAATCACACATACTTGTTAAGAGAAATAAATACCTATGAGCCTAAAAGAGAACAAATAAATTCATTTCATTAGTTACACTGTGTAATGCCTTAATCAATGAATGATTTATGCACATGTTTATGCACACAAACTACCTCATGGATAAATTTCACACATGTAGTTCAAGACAAATTAGCTGTTGTAGGATCAGGCCCTAAATAAGTGCATGCTCAGATGATTGGGAAGCTATTCCTCAGACTGATACTCAGCCATCCTCAGTGTTGGCTATTTAATTGAATAATCCAACCAAATGCATTTGAATTGGATTATTTGTGGAGTTAATGCTACACAACATGAGAAAAATGGCAGCATTGCACCATTAGAGATGACAATTGTTGGTTGATCAACCGGAAGTTATCATGCTGCAATGTTAATGAGAAGCCTGAAAAAAACCTCAGGGGAAAGAGACTAAGAAATGTTTCTTTAATTAAATAATATGTTGAAATCTTTAGTCATTACTAGCATCGATCTATTTTCATGGATTGTTCAGGAGAATTAACCAAGCCACTATTGGAGGTACCATAATGTCCTAAAAACCTATCAACATGTAAGAGAAAATTACTTAAGTGTGTAAAGTTGGCACGCAGAACAAAATTGATCCCATTTACTGAACTTTGTTCCTGCTTAGTTTCAGTCCTGTAGGGGCCAAGGCGATTACCTAGCTCATTTCACAAACTAATTCTATGAAATGCTAACAACAATCCCTAAGTCACCATTTGCTTTTACAAACACATCTATGCTGCCGTGCCATTGCCAGCTGATGAGTGATGAGAAGCATCAAATCAAAGTAATTAAGAGAAATACAAGAAAGATGGCACATCTTAATGGCAGGCAATATTAATTATGCCCTTCGAATGCCCACTACAACTCGATGGTCACAGCAAGGAAGAATTATTAGTGGCAAGTTATTCTGATTTTGTGAGCCAAATTGTACTTGGCCTCTTAGAGTCCATGCAAACATTCATGTGAACTGTGAGAGGAATTTTATAATTGAAAATATGCATAAGGCCCCCTGCTACCAAGTGGTGGCTGGAACAGAATGGCTGCCCACAGAGATGTAGTGCAGCGAGACTCACAGGTCCCTATTCCATATCAGCTAAAAAGGAGGAGGAACTTCTGGGGGAGGCAGCCCATGTGGAGCAGTTTGAAGACCAGGATCCTTCTACAGCTACTATTTATTATTTGTTTCATCACATTCATTTCGTGCTTTCCTGCTAAAACAGGTGCAATCAAGGAGAAAGTGCCTCACATGACGCAGCAGTGATCAGCCACATGCCACACGCAGTGCAGTGCACACACAACCCACAGGCTGTTTTCAAAATACTGACTGAAAACAAACACACAGAAAGAAATCAAACCCCATTTGCAGGAAGTCCTCATGGAAAACACGAACAGTGCCTTCCAGCAGACATGGGGTGACAGGGAAGGATGTTTGATTAGCTCTTCAGAGTGCTGCTGATGACTCACAGGGAATTGTACGATCCTCCTCTGTTGGGAAGAATGATAAGATACAGGCCATGCAGGGATGAACCAGTCTGGCTCATCTCCTTTTAACAGAAGGAGTGTTTAATTTAATAGAATTATATCCTCTTAGGGTTTGCTGCAAATGGATAAAAAGGTGATGGCCGAGACTGGCAATGTGTCTTCAGTTTAATCCAATATTTCCATATTCCTGATGTTTGGCAATGGTGTTCTCAAACCTAAGTTAATCTAGTTTCAATTCATGAGAGGTTTCATACAAAATTCACAACTATTTCTATGTAGCAGTAAGAAGATGGAGACTCCAATCAATTCAGGAGACCAATTTCCATTTAAGCCATCTGGGACTAACAAGCCTTCACCAGGTAAAAGAAGGAGGGAAGGCAACCTAGAACATTGGTGTGGAAATCCCAAGATAAGGAACCAATACAAAAATCTATTTTGTGAATGAGAACTTAAAAAAAAAAAAAAAGAAGTCTAAAAGGAACCTAAAAACTTAAGTTGTTCCCAAAAGAAAAAGCACTTTAAGTTAATAGCCACAGTGAAAAAGAAAATCCCATATGGAATGAATAATTTTCCTAACACGTCTTTTTTAATTTGGAATAAGATTTGTGATAAAAATGTTAATGCTGGGGATTTTAAGTGACAGAATATTATTCTAACTCATTCCTTTAAAGTCTGAAAAAAACCAAGCCCTCACAAAAGCTCTTTTGTTAGGCCTACTTTAGGCCACCTTAAAGCTCCTTTCAATCAAAGTACAGCTTCTCATTAAGGGAAAAATGATTATTAACATCCTCATTTTGCTTCCTCATGTGAATTATTTGCATTCAAAAATGTGCACGGCATTAGTTTCAGGGTAAATGCAAATATGACAGCGGGATTTCTCACCAAGCTCCTTTTTATTATTAGCTCTTTTTATGCCCTCCATTTATTATTCCCTCATCATTTTTCACAATGTATTAAAATGTTACATTTCCTAAAATAATAATATTTTCCTTCATTTGGTAATTGTCTCAGTCCAGTCTACAAAAGTCTCCATCACAGCGCCTACAGTCTATAATTTTGAATAGTTTATAATAATTGTTCATCACTGCTTAGGGGAGCCTTGGGCACTAGCTATCACAGTTACAGAATCCCCACTCTCCCACTGAGTTTGTGATTATTTTAGGTGAAGTTCATGTGGCAGGGGAATAGGGCAGGGGCATGGCAAAGCTTATATTGTGACAGTCCCTGATAGACTCTCAGCTGGTGGTCTGAAGATAAATTGAGATGTTTTTCTGTTTTTAAGCATGGTCCATCCCATGTCTGCCAGAAACAAGGGCAGCTCTAAAACATTTTTTGAACTTATTTTAAATACAACACCAAAAGAGAACAAATAAACTATTACTCTGACTCATCTTCCTGACATTTTAAGAGAAATGATCCTGGATGCTGAAGATTAGTCAAAACATAGTGTGTTCAGTTAGAACAAAATCAAGTTACCAGTGGCATACTCTCTGCCAGGGTTGTATTTGATAAACTGACTACAATTACTTCTTTTTTCCCTGGTCATATTAAAGAAATGAAAATAGATCTGACTAATAAAAGCAAACTAATAAAATCATTTGATCATCCTGATTCACCGCACTTCATCGTGCCAAGCTTCCCTGTTGACTCTCAAATTGTTATTGTCAAATTCTCAAGCATTTATTACACTCGGGATGACTTACGCATCCCTTTTTTCTGTCACTGTGTTGATGTCCATCATTGCACCACCACCACCATTTAATTGCAGCAAAGCAAAGACCACTCTGATACCACCCAGTGAATATGAAATAATGTTGTTTCAGAGTAACGCAATTCTGCAATAAAATCAACTACTGTCATCTGTATTGACACGAACACAGACAGCATCAAATTCAGAGATCTATCTAAACACATTTAAAAAGAGTTCATGGTTGATATAATTTTTAATTTTCTTCCAGAGGAGGCCCTGAGATTTACCATAATATCATTTACCAGTATATCATTGAAACATTGCTACTGAGTTTGACCTATGATGTTGAAAATTACTGAGAGGAGCAGAACCAATAAAGCAGTTACTGGCAGGATGTATGCTAAAAGCAGATCTTATCCTATTCATATCTTTCCTATGCCTTATTCCATCTCACTTACACAAAGGTATGTGCCCATTTTGTACTCATGAGTGTCAGTGTGAGTAATCTATGTAATTGTGAGTTCAAGTAGTGTAACTTACTGCCTTGGAATTCGTTCCTTTTTTCAAAGTGGTTTCTGAGTTATAGTGGATTAATTTTCTGCAATGTTCTGTGGGAGAGACTTAGGTTACCTTAGGGATCATAATGAAATGCACCACAAACAGCTAGAAGTGAAGAAAAACGCAGAAACACATCATCCACATCACTTGGTTGTGACCCACTTAGACAAATTAAAAGCATCTTAAATCAACTCCAAAAATTATTCTACTCATATGAAATCAAGACAGACAGGAATTGGGGAGGGGGAGAGGAATATGGGGGATGGGTGTGGCAGTGAATTCAAGAGGCTGCAGGATAAAATCCTTGCTCACCAATCTATTAACAAGGCTGCTAAATATTACTATGGGCATTTCTAGTGTTTGTAAAAGCCAACAGTGAATTTCACATCGAAATAATCTTTTGAACCTAAGAAATTCTAACAAGAATTTTCCTTATATGCTCTTTTTCATCTTTTCTTCTCTATTTTCCCACTCTAATATGAGGATATGCAACAATTACCATTATTATATATTTTTAAAGACATATTTGGCTCAGCTACATTTCTCTCATTCTTTAACCATAGATAATTAAATCAGTAACTTATTCCCTGCTCTTTTTAGAGGTCCTTCAGAGCACTAAGCCTTTCATTTGGGCAAGTAGCGCAGCTTATTAAAATAAATTCATTTTAATGCCATCTAATTCTGCAATGATCAGTTAATTATGGACTCCTGTTTAGTTTCCAGTCCAAGATGAAGAAATAGAATCATCACCTGACAATCAGAGAAGAGCATTTCTTTGATTCAAACTATAGTGTAGTACTCGGACACACCCTGAGTATCTCGTTATTTCAGGAATAGTAAGGACAGGGGCACAGGTTGCAGTGCAAGGCTGTATTGGCTATTTATTAATTTTTTCCAGTCAGCTCTGCTTCCAATTCCTTCATCACATGGAGATGTTCTGAACAATGGACAATAAAATAACACCTACAATACAGATAGGTGACAAACACAGAATCTGAGCTCCTGTCAAAACTACTAAGACAATGCCATTTTCAAGTCCTTATTGAAGAACCAGTTAGCACTTGCCATAGGAACTCTGTTTAGAGGGAATACCAAAGAATTGATATTTTCTCTTAAAGGTAAAAAAACAATTAAGCAGTTCTACCAAAATACTTTCAGAGTCTTCTTACTTGGAGAGTGGTGGCTTTCCATCTTGAAACCTGACCTTTCTGTTACATGCAACTATTCTCCCTACTGGAGACAGCAAAGAGCTGTTTCAGAGTTACATTTCAGACGGGGCTACATCAGAATGGTTTTTTTAGGGTATTATAGTCTGTCCTGTGTTTCTGTTCCACAAAGCAGAAAGCTTCACATTTTTATTAGGGAATCAAGAAAACTTTTACACTAACCGTGCCAATAGCTGTACTATGAATCTCTTACTTTTCCTCTCAGCATTTGCATTTAGCTGTTCCAAAGTACATCAGAATGGGCAATAATCTCTGTTTGGACCTGGGGTATGTCTGGATCACAAGCTGAGCCACAAGCACCTAAGTGAAAGAAGTCAGGATTCACTGAGGGCAGGGTCTGCCACAAGGACAAGATACAGACTGCATTGAGAGAACACCTACTTAAATCATGTGCAGGCTGTTATTCTTTAGACCTATGAGACCAAATCCTGACCTACACATCTACTGGCTTTCAGCTACATAAATATGTTTCTCCCTGGACCAAATTTATAGAAGTATGAAATCTTGCACAGCTCCAGGCAGAAGTAGCAGCATGAACACTGACTCAGCTTTGCTGAGGTCATAGTCTTTACAGAGCCAGCAGAAAGGACTGGCCATTAATTTTCTCCAGTATGATTTCACTTTTCTCATTACGTGCAAAAGCGTTGTTCCAGACTAGTAGGCTGGGGCTGTAGACTGGGGACAAATGCATTTCAGTGAGACAGAGATTGTAAAAAAAGTGCAACTAACTTCAGTGTGAAGGTAATCCTTGTTGCTAGTGATACACCAGAATGAAACCTCAGCCCAGACAATAAGGACACTGACAGTGCTGCGCTAGTTCCAACAGGACCTCTGATAAACTCCACTGTGAGGCACCAACACCAATGCCCAATACACCGATGCTGTGATTTAACCACAGCTGGTAACAAAACACCAGAGAGCCACTGGCTCTCTCCACTTCCCCTGCCCTGGTGGGATGGGGAGGAGATTCTCAGGGTGAAAAAAACCAGTTGAATAATTTAAATATTGTAATAGTAACAATAAACAAATAATGATAAAAACAACAGCAACAATAATAATGAAAAGGAGAGAAGAATGAAACCCAAGAGAAACAAGGGATGCACAATAGAGTTAGTCACCACCCAGTAGCCAATACCCAGTCTCTCTCCCAGCCAGGGGCTCCTGGCCAAAGCCTTCCATTTTATACACTGAGCGGGACATTTTATAGTGTGGATTATCCCTTTGGCCAGTTTGGGTCAGCTGTCCAGGCTGTGCTCCCCCACAGGTTCCTTGTGTACCTGGTCACTGGCAGAGCATGGGGAAATGCAAAACCCTTGATTTAGAATAAACATGCCTTAGTGACAACTAAAATATGAGTGCATTATCAGCATTCTTCTAATACTAAATCAAAAACACAGCACTGCACTGGGTACTGAGAAGTAAATTAACTCTATTGCAGCCAAAATCAGTAGTGCTTAGAGGCCCTAACTCCTAAACCAGACATTTCAGAAGAAAAATCCAAACAACCAAACCTAACAATTATTTCAATTTATGAAGCCATTTTACTTATTTCACTATTTTTTTTCTCCTAAAAAAAAAAAAAAAAAACCACCCAAAAAAACCCCCATGTTGCTCCAATGCCTTTCTAGTACATGGAGAATGATCCCCATTCATATAGCAATAAGCTGCTTCAAAATATTTTCTAGGGGAAAAATATCTCCTTCATCCACTGTGAGGTTATCTGTATTCAATTTCACCTGATTTTGTCTCACTTTTATCATGTATGCCATTCCACCTGCCAGAGAAGTTGAAATGTCTATCAGAATACGGCAATATATACAGGAACAATAGGTCTGGATCTTTTATTAGTAGTCTTTACCGAAGATACACTCTCACACATCTGCAGGCTGAGAAGAAAATGATAACTCTTGTAAGATACACATTTTTCAATTCAATAAGATATGATTGGCATAGCATGATTTTAAAAAAGATACTGAAACAGGTATCTCCTGATAGGTAACCATTGATACCTCAGTTAAACACAGCTCATCCAGGACAGAGAGATGAAGGTCAGGATGTTGATCCATTTGAGCCCTTTCTTTTAGGAAAAGGTTTATTAATGAGACGAAGTTAATTATTTTTTGGAAGGGTGAGGGGAGCATTTCATGTCAGAATGGAAAAAAGGGAGAAGAAATCAGTGAAATGCAGAGCAGAGATGACATCTCTGGAAAAGGAATGAGGAAGCACTTTTTCCATGAGTACTTAATAATGAAAGCAAATAATAAAAGTAAAACCAAACACATACAAAATACTAAACCAGAAAATACTACTTAAATACTAACCCTTTACAAATTGGTGTTATTCTTCTTACTTTTTAAGGCTGTAAGGTATTCTGGGAAAGAAGAATCTATATGGATCAGTGCCGGTGTTTTTTCAGAGGAGAGTTATAAAGCAAGTTACATACCATGTGGAACTCTGCTGAACCAAATTTATCAGGCTAGTATTGCCTGTAAGCCAAAATATGAGAAAAAAATAACAAGACACTGTCCATTTTTGTTTGCATAGATGAAATTAACAATTTTCACAGTTTCTGCATCTTCCTGGGCAAATTGAACCCTGAAGCTTTGTCTTGACAGTCTCTTACAAAAAAGCATTTATTTTGTCTTTCATATTAATGCTTTTATCAGATAAAACTTTTACTTAGTCATATTTATACTAATATAAGCAGCCAGCTTAGTGACTCAGCTTACTAGGGAGCTATCACCTGCTTTCTTTCCTTTTAAAAAAATGGAATCAATTATTTGTGCTTATGAGAACAATGGGGACAGCAACACACTAAAGACAATAATATGTGAAATTAGCCACAGAAAAATTACAGAGAAGCTACAACTGAAGTAACTGTTCCCACTAACTACCCATTTACCAACCTGCATCTTAAATTACTTACTCAAGTGAATGACACAGCACAAAAACAATCTGAAGATGCACGTGGCTATCAACCCATCAAAATATCAACTGAGCTCATTTTTTGAGGAATTCTGTTCATATTGATCATTTGCTAAAATCGTCAGTGCAATAGAGGCTTAGGAAGCACAGAGATGAATTCAATGACAGCATCTATTTTTACAAAGACAGAGATTTGCTTGAGTGTTTGCAGCATGATCCCTTAATTTAAGAATTAGAAGTGTCCATTGCACTGGGAAAATATAGCTTAAAATGCACAAAAATTCGACAATCTTAACTGGAAAAGATGGCATCAGGGACTGGGCATTTTTTCCCAGTTTTTACATAAACCTGTTGAAGCCTGACTTTAATAATGTAAATTGGCTGCTGTACAAATGTTATTTGACATTAAAACAAATCCAGCTATCTAGTACAATAGGATGGAAAATACAGATACACAATATATAAGTTTTCAAAACCACAATTTGACTTACAGAAGTGAAAGCACTGTACATTAAGGGGAGAATAATGTGATCGATTTGAATGAGAGGTCCTGGTCTTTTCCGTGTTGTTATCTTGCTGCTGAGGCACCTTTCTTTATTAGTTATGTTATTTGTATGTGGATTAATTCATCCAGCAAACACCTTTTGCACTTAGCGAAAATGAGATGTAAGAATCATTACAATGTAGGTGGAAGGGTACCTTTTAGAAAAGACAACAAAGTCAGCAGAACAGTTGTTCTAGCACTTATTAAAAGTTTTCAAAATGGTAATTCTTCTCGTGTCCCTAATTACTGAACCACACTTCTTGTATCCTGACAGATAAGCCTGTTTAAAATTCTTGAAGGGGCTGAAGAGAAATGACGTCTCCAGCCCACAGCACCTTCTGTCACATCTCTGACAACATTCAGCTCAAGGCACTCTGACCCCACAGTTGATTGTCTGTGCATTGACAATGCTGTCTACAAAAAATGCCAGAAAATTAGCACTTCTGAATGCCTGTTTTGCATTCTTCAAGTACATTATTAGAATTCTTTTGTCATGAGAAGCATGCTACATCATTGTATTCATAATAAATGCTCTTTGATTTGTATGACTTTGTGTTTGTAATAGACCCAAACAAAGATCTCATTTGTTCTGCTGGCAAAAGCTAATCTGTACAAGGATTTTTTTATTATTTTCTGCAGAAACTGCCTTTCTGAGCCTAGAGATTGGGTTAGCTAAAAGCTTCACATTCATTATCTTTAAGGTACCATGTTAATGAAAGGATTTTAATCATTGACATTGCTTTGTGAATTATTATTACACAAACCCCTGCTGTTGAGTAAGACAAAATTAACCCAGTGTAAGGGGCATTAAAAAAATCACAGCTAATTAGTAAGCTAACAGGAACAAAGAGAATGTGTAACAAAGATGTTGAGAGGAAGACACGTAAAATCTGTAGCTTCCATTCCAACACTGATCTTTCTGTATGAAATCTTTTTTCTGTCTGATTTGTTCCATTAGTCTGGAGCATTTTTATGTTTTGTAATTAGTTTTCTAAGCCACAATGTCTCACTTCTCTCAAACTGTGGAAATCCAAAGACTCATAATAGAAAATGGAAGATATTTAAAAGTGCTTTTAAATTATTTCCCTAGCGATCTATATCAGAAACATAAAGTAATTCTCTGGATTATTCTAGGAAATTATTTCCTTATTCTCTGCTGTTCTCCGTGAATTGCAGAATACTTTAACTAATCTAGCCAGGTTCCATTGGAATAAGCCCTTCATTTTAATGGATTGATACTATTGTCCAGGTTGTAATTCCATATGGAGCAGATAAATGAAGCTATAGGTTTAAATCACTGCATGGTTTCCCTTCACACTCCTAGTCATGCTGGTTTCCAATGGGTATCACATCATTGTGCTGATGTAAGAGCCAAGGATGAGACAATCAAATCACAGAGAAGTATTCATGCTGGGTACCATTTGCTTATAATTGCTCTTTGTAAGTTATAGTTTCAGATAAAGCTCCCAAAATGGAATGAAGAGAAAATAATAATTAAGTCTGTTTCTCTTTTTGAGCCTGACAAAGGCTTTAAATTTTTTTTAACGTGTTTGCCCTTCTGTTCACTGTTCCACACATCCCCCCCTTCTCTCTTTTGTTCATCAGCCTTTTCAGCCTGATAATTAAGACTCAAAATATTTGCTGCAGTTGTTTTTTTTCTGAGACATCAATTGGTTTGTGTTGTAAATGTGGAACAACAATCATCTAGTTCTCTTGTGTGCCAGTAATTTAGTATTTCAATAATCTCCAGTTGTTGAAAGGTTTAAAACAAATCAACATTTCTAGCAATTTCCTTTTCTTTGTGGGGAAAAAGAAATATCTGAACATAACATTTACAGCATATACTCTTCTATTTTCCTTTTTTTCCTCCTTTTTTATTTTGTGATCTTTATGAGGGAATTAAAACACAGGGCAATTGCTTAGCATAAAACAGAAGACTCACTTCAATAAAAACATAACATTCTTGCACAGGGGCAGTTTTTACAACCAGTATCATTGCTTCAGCTCTGCTAGTGCTGAATAATTCCATTAACTCTTTCTCAAGATTCAACTAAAATAAAAGTATCATCTAATATATTATGCAAGGGGCAGAATGTCTTTGTACATAGAATTTTCCATGGAATGATATTATGATGTTCAAAAAATATTGGCTAACCAAGCCAAAAAACTGAAAGTCAAAATTGTTTTAGGTCTCTGACATAGACAGTGGATCCAGGAAGGGTAATGACAAAACTGGGAATGAGATGTTAAGCACCCCAGAATACACTTTAGAGTTATGAAATTTATTTTATTTCCATAATCCCTGGGAAATGTTGCTCTCTCCACATTATCAAATATTTAGGGAAATGCCTAAGTCACTGTTTTGGAGGGATCTGTGGATATTATTCAGGGCAATTGTCTAAAATGGATTTAGCTATCCAGTTTATATAGCACTGAACCTGTTTTCCGTGACTGACCTAGAGTCAAGTGAATCAGTGATAACTCTCAGAACAGAACCAACCCCACAGTCCTCACTGCCAGTGTATTTTTCTTTCATTCAACTTTGATACTCCAGGAAGAAAATACAGTTTTTCCTACATGACAAGCTTTCCTGTAACACAGTTTTCAGAGCACAGAAAAGCAACGCAGAGACTGTTCCTAAAATTATATCAAAATCCACAAATGATTCAGCTGAAAAACTAGAAAGGACTTTCAAGCTGCAGACAAGAGAGAGACTGTAGACTTCTCTGGCTCCTCTAGAAATTGGAAGCGATTCATTAGTCTGGCTGAGAAATGACTGGCAGACACAGAAGACAGAATTTAGTCTCTCATGCTGTGGCCCTTCCCCGTGGCTCCCTGGTCCTGGAAATGAGGAACCTTCCGGGGAGTGCAAGATAACAAAGCTGATCAGCAACATAAGCTCTGCCTCCAGACAGTGTTCCTAGAATGCCTTCCACTCTCCAGAGTGATTACAGCTTCTCTTCACAAAATAGTGACATACAGATTTGGACGAAACTCCTTGGATAACCACAAATAATTCACAAGCTTCTTTCCAAATTTTAGATAACTCTGGCAAAGTCTTCCTTATGCCTTTTTCCTAGACACCAAGGTGGTTCCTTTTCCTTCCTTGTACAAAATCAGTTGGCTTAATGTTGACCTGATGCGAATCTTAAATTGTGGAAAACTACCAATAGCTTCAGCTGTAATAAACCCTACTTACAGAGCATCCATATGCTGCGTTTGACTATGGATGAACTGAAAATAAAGAAATTCATGAAAGGATGGGAGCTGACTTAATTTTTCAGATGTCCACACCAAATCTCCTTTGTCTATTGAATGCCATGTTTTTACTTATGCTAGATCCTATGTATTTATGAAAATTAGATACAAGTCTATCTATCTATATGTGTATGGCTTCACATATAAGTGTGTATGTGCATTTGCCTGTAAGAATTGCATAGGAAAACTGATTAGAAAAATAAGACTATCAACCCTGGTCCATTTGTGCTTTCCAGTTTCAAATGCTACATGAGTATTTACTCAGATTTCATACTGATGCCTGTGGAAGCTCTATGCAGGCAATGAATGCATGATATAAAATAGAAATTTGTTACTTACGGAAGAGAAATTTCTCCTCACTAAATATTATTCATGCTAGCCATTAAAATCTGAAAATATAGAGATCAAGACAATACCCTATTTGAACAACTATTTAGTATTTTTCCAAATGTTTCTAGCTCTGTTTCTTCACAGAACTTATGTATATGCTTCCATATTAGATGCATTTAAGCGTGTTGTTGAGTAGGGTTGCTATATTGTTTTTTTTAAGATACTTTCTCAGTATTTTAATGTTTGAAAAAGAAAAAAGGAATTGCACACCACTTCTTTATGTCTTACACAAATGATTTACAAAAGTTTTCAAATTTTCATCTTTGCTCTGCGTCGCTACAAAGCAGTTATCAGACCCCATCGTGAACACTTTGGAAAAACACAGCCTGGCTGACAAATTAGTAGTGTTTGGTGTTAATATTACTAATTCAGCATTTGAAAAGGCTGCTCACTGGGGAAAAATGACATGTTCTCTAAGTCACAGGAGAAACTAGGGAGATAGTTAATGGGTGTTGGCTGTGCTGCACATATTGTGCACAACGCTGTTCACATTGCAGCTGACTGACTGCCAATAGATGTAGAAGCAATTGTCAACACGATTTATTGTTACTTTCATATCTATACAGTTAGAGATGAAAGGCTGAAAGAATTTTGTGAGGTTCAGTCCTGACTTCTACTGAACAATAGCAACACACGCTGATTAACATTAATGCTCTCACTGAAATAATTTCGCAGCTTTGGAGGTCTTAAATCTCATTTTCTTGAAAAAGCAAAATCCCCACAATCCTCAATATTTTTTTTTTTCTGAGATCAATACCTGACTCCAACTTCAGTTCTAGCTCACAAAATAGTAATTTTTCAGTTTACAACTGGTTTTGGAAACCTCAGACTTTCTTAACAAAAGAAGTAGGGTACACAAAGTAATTAAAAAGTAATCACTGAGAAGAAGCAGATGTTTTTTACTGAAAATTACAGGTGGGAAGGAGCGAGGGGAGGGGGTCTGAGGAGAGGGTCTGGAGAGGGGGCAGTGGGTCATCTTTGCACACTTAAGAGTTTAGCCCACCATTTTGAAAGACCACAGCAAAGTTGTTATATAAATGTATGAGTTCTGGAGGCATGAATTTCAATGAATGCTTTTTTCAGTTTCTGCTCCTGAGGTTTGCGCTTCTAAAGAATGTTCTTAACC
The DNA here is from genome assembly GCA_013397895.1 of Origma solitaria. Classification (NCBI taxonomy): domain Eukaryota; kingdom Metazoa; phylum Chordata; class Aves; order Passeriformes; family Acanthizidae; genus Origma; species Origma solitaria. The sequence goes on from VZRL01003197.1 coordinate 3,789,242, forward strand.
TAGCTTCACTAAGGCAAAATGGTATAATTTACATATATTTTATATCCATATATATTCTAATTTTAGAAGGATAGATTTATTTACCAAATGCTACAGAATTTAAGCAGAAATCAAGACTCAATATCCCAGGGATTTTTGTGTCTAGCCAGAGAAAAGGGTTTGTGTACTTTGAATAAAAAAAGTATTTTGAAGGCTCTTAGGATTGTCTTGCTTGAATCTCTAGTGTATTTATTTCTTTGTTTCAGATAAAAATCAACTGAGGTGAACTTAATTACTTTTTTTTGTTGTAGAAGACATTTCTAGCTCTAGAATCTTCTTAACTAATAGCTTGAGACTACAATACATGAGACACACTGACAAGAAATAACCACCTGGATTGCTTCAAACAAAAAAATTTCTGCAAAGACACGCTAACATGGAGGGGAGAGTGTGGCTACAATTAGAGGACTTATCCAGTGCTACTGGATGTTGCTGCACTCTGTATCAAGATCTTTGAAAGCAAACAGGAAAGGTATTTAGGCACATGCAATCACATGTCAGCCAAACAGCTGATAAAAGTCTCTGTGTACATCTTTTTCTCCACCAAAGTGGGTACAGCTTATTGTAAACCCATAAAATAAAAAATTATCGCTCATCATCCAATTTCAGGTGGCATTTCCCAGCACTGTTGCAGCTATTGAGAGAATTATTTTGATAGTGAAGGACATGTGAATAACAGCATAAGAGCATCAGAGTATGTAGAAAATAGGATGGCAAAAATTTATGGCAATTCTGGGTTGGAGTGACTCTAAAGTGTCCTAACATGTATTAGAAAAACTGACATTTCAGCTAAGCAACCAGCTTATCTAAATATTATTTAGAGGGCAGTCACATTTTTTGCAGGAAGAGACCTGAAATTGTAATGCCAATTTAAAAAAACAATAAAATTCACAATCAAAACAGTTGGAAACAGTCTTCTGATAATTAGGCAAACACTATTACAAGATACAATATGGGAAAGAGTTTGTACAGATCCTTGTGAAAGGAATTAATTGCAACTTTGGTGCTGAGTGCTCCTGACAATTAGATTTGACATGGTATTGAGTTTGCATGGCCTTGTTTTGATAGCAGGGGGAAAAGCATTTTGTATCTTTGTCTCTCTCTCTCTCTTTTAGGATTCCCCCTGTTTCCTACAACGTCTAACATTTTATATTATTCTTCATGAACTTCTATACTCAAATTTAGAAAAAAAAGATATTATAACAGTGTATTTGAAAACAGTATTATAAATATCATCTATGTATGGAAAATACAATTGTTCTTTTCACGTAGGCTGAGAGTTCCACATGTTCATGCACACACACAGGAACTGCCTCTCCAGCTCTGCCTCTGGCTGTCCACAGGGTGACTCACAAACAATACACCCACCGGGAAATTTAGTCCCTTATAGCCAACTAGCTCCCGGAATTAGCAGAACTGTAAACAATGTGAGGTGCTGAGAATTCATTGATGACTGCTGTGTATCTGCCCGAGCCAGAATAAGAGCACTCACAGAGCTGTGAGAGAATCAGAAGGTATTACAAGGATAAAGCAGAGTATTAACAAGGGTAATTTCTGAGGAAACGAGGCCAGAGGATGAGGTACATGCTGCCCTGCACAGTGTGCAAGAGAGACCCCCTCTGAACTCTTCATTCCAGCAGTTCTGGGGTATGCACATGAAATAAATGAAAACTGAAAAATAGCTAAGCGATGAATGTGATTTTGGATGGCAGAAATTTCTGTCAATTCCTTTCTTTTCCAGAGAACCAAATCCAAATCACTACCAGATTTGTCTGAACAGTCCTGCAGACTGACAGCAGGACTGAGCTATGCCTTGTTTGGTCCTCTCCCTGGGTAACGACATAGGGTACCACTTCAGTCATAAGCAAAGCTTTCTCTGCCAAGGCTTAAAATCCTCTCTTCTTTCAAGGCTCATCACTTTTACCCCCCATATTTAAGTGTTCTTCTTCAAACAGGAAAAAGGTTAATTTTGAAAGAAAAAATCTAAGGAGTCAAATCCTATCTCCTTGAACATTACTGTGAGCTAACATAACAGTCTGAAAAATAAGTTAATTTGTTGGACCATTAAAGCTAATTTGTATGAGTAAAAATACAATTGGCCAATTTACAAAGAGGTCAAGTAAGGCAACAAATGATTTAGGAGAGAAAAATTCCTAGGTGGTTATACAACAAAAACATTTACCATGACTGTTTTTAGAGATAGCACTGCAGCTCTCTCTCGTCATGCCTACTTGATAAAAGCAGTAACGGAAGAGCTATTTTAATTACAAAGAGTCAGTGTAGCACATACCAGTATTTGGCAGTTGGGTGGAATTAATGCTGAGTAACACAGAAAGTTTCCAGAGATAACATCTTCATTAGTGAGACTATGATGTCCTACACTGACTTGCTTGTAGGTCCACCAGGCTGAAAAACAAATACTACAGATTAACCCTTCAAACATCATGAATGATTCTACTGCATGTTTCCTGAAGAGAAAGAAGAATTATAAAACAATCTGCTGACTGATGCAGACAGTCATGTGGTACCATTTCCCTTTCTCCCACACACGTCTGAGGCACTCATCCGTTTGACATCAGCCCCTTACCCACTGCTCACCTTCCCTTTTTATGTGTCAGTAAAAGCCTAGTACAGATAAATTAAGGTAGTTCAGAGCGTGTCCCTGGGTTTCATCATCTCCTCAGTTAGCAGCCATAGGACAGATTACAATTTCACAGATACTAGGAGAGGAGATATTATAGCAAAGCAGTAGTGCCACTACAGATAAGGCTAAGATGGCATTTCCATTATAAACACCTATTTGCACTGGCTTGTAACTTCAGGCTAAAAATCTCTCTCAGGCTGAAACTGGGCATATTTGGGCTCAGTTTAGTAATGGTTTTCCCTGTCTCTTCATACCATTTTGATTAGGTGCTTGCAATATGAGAATGCAAACAAATAAATGTCTCTGGTAGTTTCAAACAGCAATGAAACATGTTTCTTTCATGAAAAAGCTTAGAGGACAGGATGCTCCTGTCATGCTCACAGTCATTTTCTGGTCCATTATTTCCCCCCCAAAAATAATTTTTAAAGTGACAAAATTTACATTATTTTTTCCCAAAAGCATTCAGGGCAGCTAAGGGATGTGATCCCTGCCAGTTGGCTCTGAAGGACATCCTGTGTCCCTCCAAGATGCAGGAGCTCCCAGGGCTCACCAGTGCCATGCAGTCCAGGCCAGTCTTTGCTTAGGGCTTGGATAAAAGCCTCCCTTGGCAGAACAGCATTTTCAACATATTAACCAAAACTCCCATAGTTTGGAATGAGAAAAAAACAAGTGCCATTGTATAGCACACAAATCTCATTATTTTAATGAGGCTTTTATTCTAATTGCCTAATTTATTTTGAATTATACCTCATTATTAAAATCCTGCATTTTCGTTCTGATCTTTAATGACGGATGTAATGAAATCCTTAAATACAGTAATGTCTTTTTTTTCCTTCCTGTGGCCTTTTCCTCCTTTAAAGTTTAGAATTTTTGCCAAAGATTATAATTTTTCATCAATCATCCAAAGCAATAAAGTACAAAGATTTGCTCGTATGTCCATCCGTCTGGCTCCATTCATAGTAGTATCTACCTCAACAGGTATTTAAAACAATAAATTACTGTAATAAACCTGTTGAATGAGACAAATTTTGTGTTACTTTCCCTTTGTATTTCTCATGTACCAAGATATATGCTGAATTATTCTATCACAAACAATGCATTACCCTTGTGTGGTTTTAATGAGCTGAGAGGATTCTATATCCATCAAAGCATATATTTAAAGAGTCAAACTTGCAGTGGGCAGAGTTCATGAGAAAGAAATGGGAGCAGGAAGAGGAGAGAAAAAAAAGGGTGCACCAACATTTGGAGAGGGAATATAAAAATGATTGGACTTCAGTTATTCTTGTTATTTTTCAAAATTCATTTCTAATTTCCCTCGTCAATTTAATTTTTCCCCAGCATATCCTGTGCACACTGTAACTGCTTCATATTTCTGGGACATGTGGGGTCTGTACACTCCTCAGGGTACAGGGCTGCAGCGAACCTGCTGTGCACATTCCTGGGCACAGACACACCATGGATTCATGTGAAGTAAATCTCCTCAAAGGCTGGGGGACACCATCTTGGTATTTATTTTACTCAGGAGACATTCAGATGCGGCAGATATAGACAGCAGCGTGATGGAAAGAGATGACATTCCTCTTACTCTGGTCACTCCATGTGGAAAACTGGAAAGAGGCTAAAGGCAAAAACAAGCAAAAATGGATATGCTGTTGTTTTTTGAAAAACGGGCCAGAAAGAGGACAGGATACAAATTATAACAATAATGATAGAGCAAGAAATATAGGAAATGCTTAGATGGAACATGCCCACCAAGAAGCCACCCACTGCAACAGGAATCAATGATCTGGGTGTTGGTGTCCCCACTGCCGTGCGAGCCCATCAGGAATGGCAGCAGCACCTGGAGAACCCCACGGAGGCTCTGTCCCTCTCTCCCGGTGCTCCAGCAGCACCAGGGGCTCAGCAGGAGCTGATTCACTCACCTCCTCAGCAGAGGAAATTGTGCTGAGCTCGGTGCTGCCTGGCTTAGATTGTTACCACTGTTTGAATTCACATCTGGCTCAGGGTTTTCCGCATTATACTGCAGGCACTTTTGCTGGGTAAACCCACAGAAAGATTGTAGAAAGGCACTTTTTAGATAAATTGTACACCTATGGAACTCCTCCCAAAAATACTACTGTGTTAATAAAATAGTGCAGTAAGGCTCCTCCCAAAATACTGGATACATAGACAGTAGAAACATCCACGATTACATTACAGAGAATGAAATAATTGCAAAGGCTATAAGGGAGAGATATTATTATGCTTCAGGGAATAAACCTCAATTTAAAGTTCCCCATAAACTGCTGGTACAGGTAAGGTTTGGATGACAATCCTGTACGGTATATTTTATATTTTTAATTGGATATCCTGATTAAAGGTACCTTTCCTATGCTTGTTGTAGAATATTTTCAGTATATATTAGCCATCATCATAAACACTATTTAAAAACCTGAGTCCCAATCTGGTGAAGAACTAAATCAGCACTTATATACAAGCAAAATACAAAAAAAAACCCCAATCAAGCAATTCAAACCAAAACCCCCAAACTTAGGAATGTTGAGCATTTAGTTTCAAATTCCAACTCACAAATGCAAGCATCCATCTCTAATGTTACTGTACTAGAGAATAGATTTATCTGTAACAGTTATGTCAGATGACTGTATGGTTACAAAAATATTCCTTGAAGAGATGGATGTTATTTTGTCTTTGTAAGAAGGATTGGTCATGGTTCAGCAAGACCACAAAAATAATTTCAGTTTAGGCACGGGCTGGTGATAATTGCTAGTGATTGAATGCCAATGAGTAAGAGGGAGAAAGAAACCCATATAATGACAGATGATGGTACAGGAAAGTGCTGGTTACGCTGACACTGTATCACTTTATCAGACGTTATAAATTAAGGCAAATTAAATTAGGCTAAATATATGGTTATTTAACAACACTCAACCAAATATTTCATTGCTGGATAGCAAATAAGGCCTGTATTTAACCAAAGATTAGTGCATTCCAATTCTAATACCAACGCAGTTTGTGTTTATAGGACGATCTAAACAGCACTTTATGTTGACATTTCTATTGCGTATTTAATGAAAGCATATCAAATATGCATGGCAAATAAATACTGTGTTCCATGTAAACCTTCCCTGCATACTCCCTATCTTTTATTCTTTGAAATATATTTGTTCTAATAAAAATGCATATCACTACAATGTAACTAAATCTTATTTTCATTTTTTTCCACACAAGAAACGGAAATCTCGATCGTTACAAGTACAGCTGTGCCACTGTTTTAAAACACAGCCCTGAGCTGTGCCTTTGCCTCCCTCTAAAGAGTCAGCCTGCTGAGAAAGTACCCTGGTGACAGAACAGATTAAGACTATCTGAAACTCCTTAATCTACTGTCCGTGGAGAACAGCGCTGTTGCATCACACACGATGCAGCCAACAAAATCAGAGCTGGCAGCACATCCTGACCACGTTCCTCAGCCTGCACAGCTGAACTGCTCCCTGAGCTCAGCTAGAGCAGAGGGACGCCTTGTTCGACAGTGTCTGGTGAGTTCTAGGTGTGGGGGTGGATTTCCAACTTGTCTGTTTAAACATATACTGTGAATTACACTAACAAATGAATAAATTAAGATATATGTCTACTACACATGTCTTCTGGACACTTGCAAATAAATCTAACTATATGAGAATTATTTCAATTTTCATTATAAATGATGTAATTTAATCTATCAGTTTCTTATTTGGGTGTCCTACTTAGCTTGACCACAGAGCAGGCAACCTATTTTTATGCGCAAATATATGAAGATAAAGGCATTAATTAATACTTTCTTTTTTTTTTTTTTTAATTCACAAAGACTTTTCAAATAATATTCCAGAGGTTTTTTTAAGACAACAAAAAATTGTATTTGTTTCGTATCTTCAAGTGCAAACAACAAACTCCAGATTCCTTAGCTTAATAGATTCTGAAAAAGTATTTATTTCTGCACACCTTCAGGTTCTGTTATTTTATAAAGGAGCTTTAGTGCTAGTCCACCTAGTAATTCACTTTGGGATGTTTTTATATACCACTGACAGTAATAAGACTCATTTTGGGTGATTAACCTAACCTCCAGTATTGCAAGTGCCTTGCTACATTAGCATATCTTTCAAGGAATAGTTGCAATGTGAGAAAATTGCCTGTAGGATTATTTGCAACTAGGAACCTGTGAAATGTAAAATAAAATTGAACACTATAAAGTAAAACATCAAAGATACCTAAAATATTAATAGCCAGTACTCCAAAAAGTAATTTAGAAGAATTGCATGAGGGAGCGAAAATTACTAATTTAAAAACAGATCACCTTGGCAAAACAAAGTCAGAAGTTTAGAACAAACAATAGATAATACAAATTCCCTGTATGCACAATATGAAAAGAATGCAAGCAGCACAAGCAACTCTAGTAGCTGAAGAAGGCTGGGACAGAAATGCCTGACCAGGTAAGCATCTATACAAATGAAACAACAAAGTTACACTATATTGAATTTAGGTTACCGAAGAGAAAGGAAAAAAGTGCTCTTTAATCCATCTAGTTTTCTGTTACATTTTCATTCTAATTGAATGCAGACAGAATTTGGGGGCGGAAGGATTTTCTTTTTAATTTCAGAATTTGGAGCTGACAGCCATTGTCACGCTGCTCCAAATCATGTTTTCACCCGCTCTCTGTGGGGCAAGCCACACTGGAAGTTTCAGTTGGGTTTCTGTGGGTGAATACAAGCTTCAAAGCTAACATTTTGAAACCTGTTCCTTTTTTGATACGCGCTTTTTCTTTTAATAAATTTCAGAACAAAGACGTAAACTCAGATGAATCATAAAGGCACAGAAAGGAGGGGGGAAAAGTCTCTAGTCTTGAATCAGGCCCTGATTCCGCATGACAAATGGCAGAGCTTCAGGCTGGATTCATGTTTAATCTTCTCCTGCCCCATGATTAGGCATTAGTGCACGTTCTACAGAAAACACCATAGTTTTGTTTGAAAGGAAGCTGACTTAATGAATAAAGACATGTTTTTCAATCTCTAATAACTGTGATCCTGCTATTTCCATAGACACAGTCTACAGTACAAGATGGTAAAAACTGGACTTGTTTGGGAAGTTCCAGTAGTTAAAAATTTAGAGAATTCTACCAGCTGCTTTTAAAACAAGAGAAGAATTTTCTGTATTAAATACTCCAGACTAAATTCTGTAATTCTTGATACTGGTTTGGGTTTTTTTACCTGTGATTAACACATCACAAGACCCTACTAATAATCATGCTCCCTTATATCATGATACAGTGTGAATAAAAGGATTAAAAAGCCTGTTGATACTGCACTTCTATCTTACATTTAAAAGTCAGGGAAGGAAGCTCTTTCAAACTGACCTACCCATCCAAGCAGCAGATGAAGAAAACAACGGCAGCAGCTATTTTCAGATGACTTACTCTAAATACCAACTGGAACACAATCGCTTTAAAAGAAAGGTGCTTTTTGTTCTTCTTTGAGATACAACATGTAGAGCAACAAGCTAAAGGCACCTTACAGTGAATGATTCACTTTCGTATAATGATGTGTGGAGCCTCTCCTCACTGTGCCATGCTTACAAGGTAGCAGAAATCACCTTTGAAATGACTTAACTGAACACAGGGATTATTCTATGGATAACCTACTGCAAGGCTGCTGTATCTTCGTCTATTTCCTTCCTTCTTCAACAAAGGGAATCATCCTAAAGAACACTGAATTTCATTATATGGATAAACCTGTGATCCCATCTATCCTGCATGGTTTCTTTGGACAACCAACTACCAGGGATCATTCAGAGCAGCAGGAAGACTCTAAATCAGTGTGGGCTGGAGGGATTAGACCCACCTTTCACCACTGTTGCAATGAAGGCCTTTTGACTTCAGTTACAGAAATCGTCAGTAAATTGCAGTGTTTCTGTACTGGGCTTTAAGAACAAAGTTATATTTCACTGTAAAAAAAAGCTTGGCTGAGCCAAACTTAATCAGTCTTGCTTAATGGTTTCCCAAAATTCTCTTCTATCTGCCTGCTTCTATGTAGTATGAGCTATCTGGCCAAAAGTGTTTCACCCAGTGAGAGCAAATGAGTGACCTTTATAGCGAAATCTGTAATAGCTACACTGTTCAAACAGATATTCGAGCAGAAGAGCAGAAGAATAAAAATATCCAGAGATAATACTCTGTTTAAATGAGGACTAAATGACCACTGGCTGATTGCTATTAATTTCACTACTTATTTCTGAAATCAATTACTTGATGTATCCTACAGATGCTGGATTCTTTCCTCAATGAATGTGTACACCAGGATTTCCATAACAGCAGTCAGTGCTGATTTTTATGAGCAGTGTCTCATCTGCTACGAAATGGAAAGGAACTGTTAAGCCAACAGTTTTTTTCTTTTCTTTTTTTTTCTTTTCCCCCAGCTTTACACTTAGTACCAGAACTCTGGAGAGAGAATTATGCTTCTTTCAGCTGTGAAATACTGTGCCTTGGCAGTCTCCATGGTCCTGAGGCAGGCTGCCACAGATGCCATGAGCAGGCACATGGAGGGCTTTCAGCAGCTGAGTATTTTGGAAATGCAACAGTATCCTGATTCTTTCACATTTTCTTTGGGAGGCTACCTGGGCTAGAACGCTCTCACCTGAGCTGGTGGCTCGACTGGCACTCACATACTCACTAACAGGGAGGGAAAGGCAAGTGTCAGCTTTGAAAACATTTTCAATACTTATACCAGTATATTAATTTTCTACCAGCTAGGGCAGCTGCAAGAAAAGGCTTAAAACTTGGAAGGCTTTTGTTTTGTTTTATTTTCTGAGTCTTTCCATTCTATTCAGGACCATACAACTCTGTGACTGTTAAGAAATATTTATTGCTGAAGGACATGACACTTCTATAAGAATTGGTAGTCACTTGACTTTTGTGTGTGTGTTGATAACAGCACTATTTATTACAGAAGCCTAAAGTGTCTCTTTGAAAAGAAATTACCAAACATAATATTTCACTTTGTACAAAAATATCCTGTAAAAAGATTACTTTCATGAATAGCAAGACTTCGCTTCAATTTATATATCTGTTTGCAATTTCTAAAGACACTTTTAGATAGATCTCATTTCTATGAGGATTTGATAAGACAACTCTGTGGAAATAATAAACAGATTCTGTTTATAAAGGACTTGCTAACTAGCACTCAAAAAAGGCTTTTGTGTGTGTGGTCTTTTTCTTTGAATTGATCTTCACCGGGATAAAACTATTATCATAGGATCCCATTCAATCCATAAGTATACAGAAACTTGATTTTGTCTGAATCCAGATAAAAAAAGAAAAATTCAACATTTCTTGGGACAGTAGGTGATGGCAGTACACATTTCTATTTAAAAAAAAAACCCAAAACTACAAGTTCCTGTTTCCACCATTTCAGGGTTCTTGGGGAGATCTCAAAATGTTGTGCCTATGATGTCCGACTGATTTCTTATCTGGTAGCATTCACACCTAGCTAGTTTATCAGGGAAGGAGGACCTGATCTATTGTTCTCAGATTTCCCATTGTCCTTAATAAAGATGGTAGAATTTGTATACTGAGACATGGTGAAAAGTTCAGAATTTCAGAATTACTGGAAGCCCAAGCTCCCAGAAATAATAGCTTAATGTGATTGAATGGGTGAATTGATGACCTTCACATACAAATATTTAAATACTTAATGAGAAGAGACTCCAGGACTAACAGGCAAGTTTCCAGTGCCTAGTTCATGATGTTCAAGAGAAATGGGCAGGACATTTTATTCTGAAATGCAATGTCCCTGTAGAAGCGAGACCCTATGATACTACAACTGGCCAGATTTACTCCACTGCCCATTCCCACTCAACTCAACCATCAAAACCATCGTTTGTACATTTAAGAAGCTGATTTATCTAATCTGATTCATACACAATTAAGGAACATGAAACATCAGTCTTACTTTTCCATTGCATGCAGAACTTTGTATTGTAGAGACTCATGTAACTAGTTTAGACCAACAATAAATTCATTCCTCTGCTCGAAGGCCTGGAACAAGATAATGTGAGGCAGTGGGAAAGAAGAACCCTCCTGGATTGGAGGGTCCTTTCCCACAGCAGGCAGCTGTGAGTAACTTTGAAAGTTTCAAGCATGAAGTCTCCAGCATCAAAGGTTACTGATGAAATCTTCCTGCACTACACATCTGCTGCCAGCTGATCTGGCTGTCTGGGACACAGTCAGGAAACAGTGCAGGAGCACACAGCCTAAATATTTTCGGAGCAGTTATCTCTAAAATATGACAAAGGAATTGTAGTTCAGTGATATAAAGAATAATAATAAAAAAAGCTTGATTTTAAAAGCTTTTTTTTAACCTACACAATTTGGTGAAGAAAATAAAAAATAGAAACCACTTTACCATTATTTTAATAGATACATCATGCTCCCCAGCATCAGAATTACAAAGGTATAATTTTTTGTATTTATAAACCTCTATGCTCATTTGCAGTGAAAATCTTACACATTTTCTTTAAAGAGATTTCACTTGGAATACTTACCTACCTTGCTATTTTGCTCTTATTTATTACTATTACATACTTTATTCTATTCCTTCGATGAAAATAAATGGCAAAAGACTAACTCATTATACATCATTTCATAAAACTCTCACATTTCTTGGGAAAAAATGGTTTATGCTAAGATTGTTACTGACAAGCACCTTTTTAATTGCTAGTAATGTATACACAAAGAATACAACAGATCTCAGTACTGATATTGCTGCTGAGGCTATAATAGTCTTCCCTGTATCAGAAGTCAGTGCCACAATTTTTCTCTCTAGAAGATATGGCTTGATTAGGGCAGTCCCATTGTTTCATCTGAAGTCTTAGCAGATTAATAGTTTCATCAGGGCATCAATTTGTCCCACTTTTCTTTCTGCTGCTCTGTGTGAGTGACACAGCCAAAGGAATGCACCTCTTTAAACTGTCATTCAGTTTAACTCCTCCTCTGCAATTATACTCGCATGCATAATACATCATAACAAATTGGATTTTGCAAAGAAGCAACAACAGAAATTACATTTGCTTGTGGCATAAGATAGAAACTGCTCTAATAGGGAAGGGGGGGGGTGAGCAAGAGATAAAGAAATCTAATGACTTAAAACCACTTACAGAAAACAGTTGCCTTCTGTTTTCCCAAGGTTTCTTCTTCTTTAGCATAAAGACCAATTGCAAAAGGGGAATGAAAGAAAAAAGGAACTATTTAAACAAATTAAAGAGCTTTTCAGTTATCAAAGGCTCGACAAAACCATACAGTGCATTTGTGTTTTTAGCAGAAAAGTTTTCTTCTGGCTTTAGAGGTTAAAAATAACTGCCTTACTTCACGGAACACTTTTTGTTCGAACCAAAATTATTATAGAGACAACATCAGGTGAAAAATCAAATAGGACAAATATCTTTACCAGATCTTCTGGCTGGAATAAGGAACTCCCATTTTCCTTTGATGAGTAAAGGCCCTCCTTTATATACCAAACTCTGTGATGGTTTTCCAAGTCTCTCCAAGTCTAGCAGACTCAGTGGCTGATTATTCCTCCTCCAGGCATCTATTTGGAGTTACTGAAGAGAAGAGGCAACCCAGAATATCCTTCAAGTATCTGACTGGAGCCAAAATCATATCCCCAGTGTGCATGGGACTTCAAGACAGCAACCATATCAATTGTCTGCTCCAGATCCCTCAAAAAAAGCAAAATATGCATTTGGCAGAACATCAGCAAAAAGTCTTTTGGTTTATAAAAGAATTGAGAGGAAAGGGAGGAATTTTTTCAGCAGAACACTGAAATCATTCTAATGTTTTAACTCTGATATTGTTTGTCTTCAAGATATCCTTCAAAATTTAAACTGTCATTTTTTTCCAGGCAATTTCTACTGGCTTCAATTAATTTCAATTCTGTGGCAAGAGCTCCACTTCATCTGAAAAACAAAGAGGGACAAAGGAGAGATGAGCTTTGCTGGGATTATATCTTTGTCCTTTGAAAAATAAGGTATGTTTGGCTCAATATTTAGGAAACAAAATTTTGTGGGTAAAATCGGAACATTGAATGTGGAAGTTCTTATAACAACATACAGGTATGCAAGAACAATGAAAGGAAAGGTCAGGAAATAAATAAGTGGAAACACATAGCCAAAGCACAAACCCCAAAACCAGTAAATAGTGGCATCTTAATGAAATCCAAAGCTTTTTTTGCATGGACTTTATAGTGACAGATATTCTCTGGAATGTTTCGCTTAGCTGGAGGACAGCAGCAGTGACATAGGTGGCAACTTTACATGCTGAGGCTGTAAGTGATCTAGATATAAGGGGTTACTGTGATAAGTTACCATATGAGGTGGGAGTTTAGACAGTGAACATTTCAAAATACTCATGTTAGGAAAATGGAGCATATCTCTATAGATAAGGGAATTATTCTTATCCCCCCTCAAACTGTGTCCTATTAACTTTTACCTTAACAATGGATGATAGCTCCAGGACCATTGTAAGACCTCGCAACATGGAAGCATTATATTCTGAATTACGGGGAGAGTAAAAATTAGCAGCAAGATGACAACTTCTAGACTGATCTTAAAATAACCAGGTACCTTCTTTCCTGTAATTAAGCCAAGAACTTCCTTCTCAATTAGACTGGCAGAAATTCCTGCTCAATGACACTGGCAGGTGGATACGTAGTTATTTCCAATAGCGTTAGTGTTTGTCACAGGGATAGAAATGAATTAGAACTGGGAAACGGGAGAGCCTTATGTGAACAGGCAAGTTTGGCTGCCAGTTATTTAGGCTGTGTTGGCAGGCTGTTATCTGAGATACAACCACAGCCAAAGCTGAGAAGAGTCCTGTCTTTTCAGCACATACTGCGTTTGTCGACTTTTCTTATTAGGATGAGACATTTGGTTGCTTACACAATTTTTATCATATTAGTGACCATTTTCAAGTGCTCTTCAGCTATGCCTTTTCCCACACTAACACAAGCAGAAAAAAAAACACTGGGATTTCACTGTGAGTAAAATGAATATCTGTGGAGAATGATTAAAGAACAGACTCCAAGCACGTTTCTCTATTTGGTATATTCCTGTCACAACCCTTTCTTACAGTAAAACTGCATTTGCTATAATAATCTTTGGCTTGCATATTTATTTTTATACTAATTATACGGCTATATTGTTACACAGATAATTGTGGGACTTGTCAATTAAATTTTCATTTATGTTCAAGCATGATGAGTCTGCTCTTAGTACCTTATGCACATGCGCAGAAGAAATCTGCCTCTTATAAACTACAGTTTGCTTGATATATGCAGGTTTTACAGTTTATCAGATCTTACGCTGAAAACTTCCATTATCTTCTTCTTTTTTTTTTTACAATGCAGTGCTGCATGACAAGGTACTCTGTATTCATTTTTCAGACCATATTTTAAAGTTCATTTTTCAAACTTTAAAAATAATCATGAAAAACTCCCAATGGATTATGTCCAAAGATTATAATCAGGTCTCTATCTGGATGAGATTTTTTTAATCATTTTTCCTTTCCATAGAAGTTGGACAGCACATTTCATGACACTAGTCCTTCTTAACAATAAGAAATTAATTTCTAAGACTGGGGCAAGCAGAATACTTCCATGTTAACAGCTAGTGCTGTCCACTACATAATAGGGAATTTCCCAGGGAAAGAACTGTGCTGACACTGATCTAGCTTTTTATGATTTTCATATTAATCAATGTGTGCAACGGCATCACAGGTAATGATACCATTAAAAAAATATTTGTTAGATTTTTTACATTCCTTTGTATTATACGTGAACACAAAGAGTACAATATTATGAAGAAAATAATATCATTGGTCCTTTCCCTTTATCTAAATTGAACAGGAAGTTGACTAGCAGGAACAGGTGGTGAAAAATAAATTACATTTAGAAAATTCCATCATTTAATAATTTAGGGTATAATTAATAATACAGGAAAATTGATTAATTCTTTTTTTGAGTTTTAGCCTGCTGTGCCCTTCTAAATACATGGAGGATCTGCCATCAAAATCAAAGCAAGTTTAACAGTTCACCTCAATGACTTCTAAGACTTGCACATCAGACTTTACAAAATAATGCACACACTGCTCTGGAGTAGTGGATACACAGGTTTGGCTTGAAAATTAAAGGCTAAGAAAGAAAGGTTGTACTGTCTTGGCCCCCTAATTCACATGTTATATTATGTTATCCTGCACAGCATTTAAGTGCCCACAGACTGCAAAAATGCTCCGTTTTCTCATAAAATAGAACATATGATACAGATATTTACTGGTCTCTGCAGCTGGGAAAAAGTTCGTCTCAGAGGACTGGCAGGTCCAGTAACTTCCTTAACTTTTAAGTACTTAATGAATCTTCTTGATAAAGCTAGAAATCTTCTAAGACCAGGATTTTAGAAAATACCCCATCCTGTCTTTTTCTATCCAGATGAGATGTACCAAGACAGCAGCTTATATAATTAGATCCATGGCTGATTCACACTTTTTTAACTCATAGGACACTCCTGAAATTTGGCAATACAAGATGCTGTTATTCACACACTATTGGTTATAGTAAATATTTGTTTTGAAACAGAGAACTCAATAATGGCAAGGACTTGAATCACACTTATCACCTTGTTACACTCAAAGATGACATCCCTTGAAAGGCCTTCCAAAATCCCAAGGGCTGCTCTGCCCAGAGCTGCTGAACAATAGTCTGTCTTCAGTCCTGGCATTTCATCACATATCACATCCTGCATTGCAAGGCCTGAATTCAGCATGGATCTTTCCCACCTTAAGAACAGAAGAAATTGCAACCACAGGACATTCCTGACTGAAGCAATCAATGCACCATTGAAACAAGAGCTGTCATCATAGTCTAGCTATGGAGAATGAAAGCAGAGCAATGGCAGCAGGGCAGACCAGCCAAAGAACCATGCTGCACATCAAAAAATGCCAGAGCTGTGGCAGGATGGTTGAAGAACAGAAAGCCCTTTGAGCTCATGCCAGCCAGCAAAACAAACTGACTATTCTCTTCCTTCTTCAAATATACCAATATTTCCCAGGTGTCACTTATAGGACCACCCTGAATATCCAGTTCAATTCAATTTCTGGTGATAATCAATATATACTTCAAAAGACTCAAAGATGAGATGGGAAAAATTTAACTGTAAATGCATTAAAGGATTGATACTATTTTAGACTTGAAAGAACCTTTAGTAGAACTGAACCATTGAACTGAAATTTCCTGGAAATTGAGGCGGATCTTTAAATGTAAATAGGTGGAAGACCCTTATTGCACAAATGCATTCAATAACAGTTTCTCAGAAGATTTCTTGGTATCTTTTGAAAGAGGTGAAAAGAGTACACAGCTTTTAATTCTCCTCAAAAAGTCACTTTTTTTTTTTCTTCATTCATTTGTGGCATCCCCCACAACTATTCTCTTCAGTCATTTTCTATATTACTCTCAATCACCAAGGGGAACTTGTCAGATCATTTAGAGTTGTATGTCACTAAAACAATGATGATATTCAGCTCTTTCTATGTTTTACCACAATTCCAGTATACAAAGTGCTTAGATAAAATCAATTCATTTATAAAAACACCAGACTGCATTTGAATCTAAAAGAGACAGAACAATGAGGGGCAGAGGGAGGAATTACAAAGAATATAAAGGAAGGTGAATTCTTCCTTGATTGCAAATGTGCCCCAAATTAGCCAGTTATAGACATAGCCTGAGAGTTTATGGATTACTTGATGCCGCTGAGTTACACAGCACTGTCCATAAGCAGCAGTTTCTATTACCAGTGATTGCTACAAGGTTCCATCCCATCTTGGCAGATGAAGCCCAGCTTTTGGTTATTTACATGTGTCATCTCTCAGCTGGACTACAGCCATGTGGTTCCTGGGCATAAAGCCATCACACCTTAGGAAACTCCAATTAGTACAACATGCTGTAATACATGAGCTGCCCTGAGCAAATCTATCCTCTCTTACAGTGACTTCTTTTTGACTCCTAAAGCAAGGGAAAATCTCAGTTATCGCTTTCAAGACAAACAATAGCCTGGGGCCAAGATTTTTAGAAGACTAAATAAAATTTTGGGATCCACAACCTTAAAATACAACTTTACTCTCTCAGTACCATAAAACTCAGAAAGGGAGTTACAATTTGTCTACCTACTAGACAGGACATCCCCAATAATGGAAGCCAGAAAAAAATTCAATGTGCACTTCTGTGATCACACAATATTTATGAAATACTTACTGTTACTAAAAAATGAGAGAAGAGATAAAAGAAAAAAAAAAGGAAAAAAAGAAAAAAAAAAGAAAACAAAGAATCAACGCAAACAATAATACTGTCAAAATCATAGCCTCCACTACACATGTGTTTTTGCCCCTAGGGAGAATATCTTGAGAATAAAAAAGAACAAGCAATAAGGAAATGAAATAATAAATATTAAACAGATGTTTCCTAATAATCTACTGAAAGGCACTCACAAAAGATTAATGAGTGCAGCACAATGCCTGTGTAGAGCTGAGAGCATGGACTACCTGACCGTGAAGTCATGTTTCCAGTCATTTAGTTCTTTCTTTTCCTGCACATATCAAATCTATGGGTTAAAAGGGACATTATTTCTTTAATGAGCATATTCCTCACAAAAGAGAAGGTGCCAGTTTAGTGACAAAAGCTTCATTACTATCTACTGAGCATTCGCTATCATCTTTCTGAGAAGAGCCCAGCTCTTTACACTGGACAAATTTCTGTCTCAAACCAACACTGCTGCTGCCAATCTTGGATCACAGGCCATGGGACACTGGCACCTTCATTTTCTCTCCCTTGGTGATTTTCCCTCCCAGTGGGGTGAGCAAATCCGTGCTGGTGCTGGAGCAGAGGCTGCCAGGTCGCTGCCCATGCCACCTGCACTGCACCTGATGCTGTGCCCAGCCCAGGGCTGCTGTCTCCAGGGCACCATCCGGCACCTTTCTAAAGCACTAAATTAACTCCCAAAGAAAGAGGTTCCTACTGCAACTGCGACACACGAGGAAATGATGCCAAGTCTATCAATGATGAGTGTTCTGCTTGCCATGTTGAAATTGTTTGTCCTGTTGTGCGTACCCATAAATTAAGCAGCTGTTATTTTTTTCCCCAATTAAACACAGCCCTTACGATTCATAATAGGTCATTCAGAAGTGTGTCTAATCTGTCTATCCTCACTAAACAAAAGACTAGATTCAGGCTTACAAACAAGGAGTCAGTTGTAGCACATTAATTGGGGGGGAAAAAAACAACCAGAAAAAAAAGCAGAAAAAAAAAAAGCTGTGGAGTTGTATTCTTAAAGGATTAACACTGGGAAAATCTCCAGACCAATAAAAGAAAAAAGAACAAGTGTGTCCACACTCCAAACTTGATGGCAAAACTCCCTCTCTGCTATTTCAGTAGATAAGAGCAGCTTATGTGTAATTAAAAATAACCATGCGTTTGCACTTGCTAAACTGACCTCCAGACCCCATAGGCTTTTTCAGCGAAGGCCATACAAAATGCTTTGTTAATTTGTCATCTCGGAATTCAGCTGGTATGCAGATTCCTGCGGACAGGTGAAGCTTGTGTCACAGGTCATTAATCAGATATCCTCCCCCTCACGTACAAGAAGCATGGCAATTGATCAATGATCCTTAAATCTTTTCGAAGTCACTGAACAGCAAGATTTCAGCTTTTCCTAGCAACTGAGAAGTTGAATTTCCTTACAAACAAACCACTCTTCTGCTACTGCATTAAATAACTCAAAAGGAAACACTGGAATTCCATGTTGAGTGCAGAGTAACACACCCTTTGAAAATATTTATTTCTTCCCTCCACTCCACTCCCCTACCTCTGTGGTGATGAAAGAACACATCTAACCTTTATAAACTTGACACTTGCCTGCAGTAATAATCTTTTCTTTCCCATATGAAATGTGATTTTCCGGGACTCTTAAATTTGTGATCAGTGACATCTTAGAGGAAGTAGTTCCCTAGACGAGAGCAAAAGCAAAACATTTCAGCAAGAACAACCTCTCCAGACTGGATCCTCCAGTCCAGCTGAGCTGGGCTCACTGAAGACTTAAGCAGGAAATGAATTGAGGATAAAGTAGAGGACAGACTTGGGATGCTAACTTCCATCTTATCTAAGGAGAAAATCACTTAAGAGTAAAAAAAGCAAGTTAGCCTCAGCTGTACATCTTTATCACACTGCCAGTTTTGGAGGGCGAGACACCAGAGATAGGACAAGGAACATTTCCAATCCTCATTCCTCCTTTAGCAGTCAAGCTGAACTGGCAAAACTTACTCAATATTTATATTATTTAATATCCTGTTTGGTTTGGAAAACGTTTGTGCCATTGTTATGCAATGGTCTCCAGGGCACTGCCTGCTCCCTTCTTTGCAGGTTTGGCGTGGGTAAGAGCTCTTGAGACCACAGCAATTCAGGCAGGATACAGTAAAAAGCACAAGAAAGACTGGACAGTTCTCAGATTTCATACATGGTATTGGTGTAGTTATTCTTAATGGATGAATTCTCACTCATAGGGTTTCATGTCTCCCTAGGAGTATCAGATTTATTAAAAATGCCAAAGAGCTGCAATAAACTGAAAATGAACTGGGAAAAAAAAATCATTCTCTAGAATTCAAAAAGCCAGTTTGGTGATATTTTCACCCAAGTTTGCTGTTTTTGCTGGCTTTACAGATTTAATACTTTTTATCTGCAAGAAAACTTTGACTCCTGCTGGGGAGAAATGGGACTTTTTCTAAAGAAAAGAAAGGAAAAAAAAAGAAAAGAGAAACAGACATTTTCTTAGAGATATTTTAGTGAAACTGTTGGTAGTCCTAGAATTGGTGACAATTGTGTCTGGGAGAATAAATCAATGCCGGTAAAACTGTAGATTGTTAGATGACATTTTTTCTCAGGTGAAAATAGTAAACTGTCTTTTAATTGACTTTGGGATAGCAGGAAAAAAGAGTGAAGAAAGGATTCTGATCAGTGCAAATAGAGGAGAAAGGCAAGTGAGTCAAGGCCTTCTCCATGAATCTCTTCTACCTAAAATCGTCACTGTCTGCTTAGACTGCAAGGATGTCAAATGGAGATAGCTTCCTGCTGAAGCTGCTTCAGGGCCATGGTAGGTCTGGGCACCACACCAACAGCCACTTACTCTCGCCACTCATCCTCTTCCACTCTGATAATCACAGCAGCAGGTTGATTATTGGGTTGTAAAATACAAGGGATTTAGTGCTGACTGCAGCACTGAGTGCCTCGTCAAATTCCTCACTGTAGATCATTTTCATAAAATTTGTCAAGGGTCTTGTCTGAATTGTATTTTCACCTAGTTAATCCCCTGTCTGCACAGCAATCTGGCCGTGTGCTGCCTGCGCTGCAGAGCACGCCCCTGGCTGACCTCCCTGCACATCCATCAGGATGCCACTGGCTCAGCCACCCACCCAGCAGGTCCTGACAAACGCTGCCACAGGCACACGCGGACCGACCACAAAGAAAAGTAAAGACAGTGAGGAAATGAAAAGAATCTAGGGGAGGTAATACGAGATTACTGCTGACAGACTTCCCTGAAGTGTGCTCTGCAATGTGTAGGAGTGGTCTGTGGAAAGGAGTGAGACGTATCTCTGACTTCAGGCCCTGAACTCCGGCAGAGTTCACAGGAAAGTTCACTAGGAGCCAAGCTTAGCAGTTTACGATAAGGAGGAGTTAATAAAATGGAGAATGGACTTAAGCGGTGCCCAGCAGTGGTAGTGGAGCAAGCTCTGACTAAAAGAAAATTGAATATTAAAACACTAAATGGAGTATTAAAACACAAAATGGAGTATTAAAACATCTGCTTGACCTTAATACCAGAGAGAGAAATAGCTGAAATTTTCCCCATCCATTTTCTGGTCCATTTGGATCACGTACTGATCCATTTCAGTCCATTTAATGTACTTTTGTTTTCCTTTCTTTCTTTTTAATCAAGGATAATGAAACTCCTGCCACCTTTGATCCCACTTGTGACCATATTCAAGGTATTTAAGCCCTGCAATTAAAAAACAGGCGTTTTTTTGGTTCTTCCTCCAATGTCTCACTATTTACATCGTTGAAAATGACTACAAATATCTGCCCAGAAATAGGGAAGAAATAGGGGCAGAGCAAGAGAAAGATAGCACAAGAATGCATTGTGTTTCATCTTGACAGACAACAATACTCTTCTTAGGTCATGTTTCCATTCTGCAAATTAAATGCAGTGGAAAACAATGGAAGTATTTTGTAAAGGAAACAAAGATTGTATTATTCAAGAAGGAAAGGAAGTGGTACAGAAATAACTTAGGAGGAGACAAGAGACAAAATGTCAAGAACTTCAATATTTATTTTTGGAAGCTCCATAATTTTGTTTTTAATTAATAACTAGTAACTCCCCTCTAACAAACAATGCCTTCTTCCATATTCCCCTTCAAACACAGGCCATTTTCATTATGCATACATCTCCCTAAGTATTTTTAACAGATAGTTTTCCTAGCAAGATGACTGATATATGAAAAGAAAAAAAAAAAAGAAAAGGAGCTTGCTGTGCAGCTGAACTGAGAACCAGAACTGTGTTCACTCTCACTAATGGATCAACTGACAGTCAAAAATAGGTGTCATTTTGTCTGAAGGAAGCCACTTAGTTAGCAAAATTCAGTGACGTTTTCAGGTGAATTCAACTTTAGTTAATTGAAGTCTGTTACTTACAAAAACCATAAAAATCTATTCGGTTTCTTGGCTCAAAAGCTTAGAGAAATGCATTAATTCAAACGTGGTTCAAAACATATGAGATATGTGTAAATACAGGCCTTTAAACACAGACTATTTTTACTTCTGTAACAGCACTAAGATGCCCGATGACCCAAATTCAACAGCAGTGCAGCATAGAGACTCTGACACAGCAACATGGCCAACTCTGGCTATTATTCCTAACACTTCTTCCTTTACATACATTTTAAATAGTCTCCACAAACTGAGAAGTAATGCTGATGGTTGCAAGCTTTTGGCAAGTGATATTTGCAAAGATATGTTAAAATAATTTCTTTCCTGTGTTCATATCATTGTCTTGTGTTCACAGGAAAAAGCTGCTGATAACACCTTTATGCTAACATTTATTCTTGTTGCCTGATAGTTAAAAAATGTCTGTTAGTAGACCTTTTTCATTGAAAATTATTACTTTCTAACTTATGATCTACTTTACCATATTTCTAAAATTTTGCTACATATTCACAAGCTCATTCTCATTTCTGAACTACACGCTTATTACTTCTGATAAAAATAAGATTATAATTTCACTTGAAATTAAGTGCATGTGAAGTAATTGTAGTACCTTTTGGGAGAGACACTCCAAACTTAAAGCATAACTATACCCAGGCTCCAGTAATTAAGTTTTTACCTCTCAAGGTTGTTTCTAAGCATCCAAGAAGTGCACAGAGGAGAAAAGAAGACAAAGGAAAAAAAAAAAAATCCTGTTTCTCATTTTCTTAAATTCAGATTTTTGGTATGGCAGTGTTGTACTGACAAAATACCGTAAGGAATAAAATCTTTATATGCACTTTCTATTTAAAATTCAGTATTCCCTTTTTCTTCAGATAGCAGCTACTGAAAAAAAACCCAACAAAAACCATATTGTAATACTGAATGGTGAACAATCACTATCGCCCCCAGGCATTCTCTATGTAATGTAGCAGGAGCCTGTGTTTAAACACATCCTGAATGTCTGACACGCTGTACCATCAGCGTCTGGCATGGCTGTGCTGTCCTAGGGCCAAAGACTCTGAACTGCTCCCGTAACCCGCAAGCTACAGTTTTTGAAGATCAGGATTGAAATACGGTAGCAACAGGCAAAAGTAAAGATGCTGTTACCCTAGGAATTCATTACTGAGTTGTGCAGTTGCGTCCTTTTCACAAACACTAAAAATTCTTTAAAAATACATACAAGCCACAAGAACAAAAAGGTGCGTGAGCCTTGGTTGCTGGCTGGGGTTAAACCACAACAACTTCCAAGACTGGGAAGCCTGAAATCTTGCAGCTTCTGGCACCTGGCTCCTTCTCCACCTGCAGCTTTGCAATTCCAAAGCAGGTTCAGTTCCTCAAACTAAGGGAAGAAACCTCTGTTTTGGGCAGCACCACCAACAGGATGCAGCAAGTGATAGCAGTGGAAGAGCTGCAGGGAAAGGGACACCCATCTGCCATCAGACTCGCAGTGCAGGCAGATTTGGTGCTTACTGGGGGGGCTGAGCAGAACAGAAGGGACCTAAGAGGTTGTGCACTCTCCTTTTTGGAGGTTTCCAAGGACCAGCTGAGCAGCCTTAGCAGCCTTGTCTGACCTCCAGCTGGCCCTGCTTTAAGCTTGCAGGTGGACTAGAGACTTCATAAGGTCCTTCCAACCTGAATCAATCTGAGCTTCCATCAGGCCAGGAGAACATATTGCTCAAATTACAGGCAAACTGTGCGATAGCATCTTCGCTCAGTTACAGCAGCATTAGATCATGTGAAAGAAAATGGAGCAAATTTATGCCAGCCATCAAGTGTAACTAGCTGAGAACAGAAACTTGTACAAAAGAGAGGGAGCTGTAGAGCAGTTCCTTCTCAAAGTGTATCAGTAAAATATGTTTGCTTTGTTGCTTCAGGCCAGGAGAGTTCAGGTACTGCAAGAGATTTTATGCTTTAAAATATAGCTGGGGTTACAAATCAGCAACAAAACTCAGTAAAAATCTCCTTACACTAATAAAGTCAGAATGAAAAGCAAGAGCAACTCTTATAATTGTGGCAGTGCATTGCAACTGTGATACACAAAAGCAGAGACAGAGATAGCAGCAAATGCAGCAGCAGTTCTGCGCCCAGCAGTAGCAATCACTGATGTTATCCCTCACCTTTTTCTCATCTCCTTTTTCCCCATTCACAAAACCCTCGGTTTTACTCAAATACTTTGCCTCTGAACATCATCTCAAGGAAGGAGCATGGAAACCACCCAAAGACTTTCTAGACCCAGCTTTGAAACTTGCTCCGGGCTCACAGCCAGGAAGTCAACAGTGGAATAAAACCCCACAGGAAGAGCATGGCGTTGGCCCAGCCAGACCAGCACGCTGTGTCCCTTTTCCCTACAGCCTCAGGGGAAGGCTGTGTATGCAGTGAGCTTTGATGGATGACCAGGCTCGCAAATCCTGGGTATAGGAACAGCAAACCGAGGCCATTGCGGGCACCTGGTGCCAGGGTCAGACCACTGCTCCTGATTCCCATCTGCCCTTTTTGTAACCTGCTATGAAGGGCTAGAAGGGTCTAAAATATCTCCAAACGGAGAGCAGTATTTAAATGCCCTTTCCCCTTTGCCCTGCACTGGCATAAAGAAGCTGTGCTATGCCATCTAGAAGCAGTATCGATGATTTAAACGGCCTCCTTTTGAGGATGAAACCACTCGATCTCCCTCTGCTTTCCTGACGTGAAATCCACATGCCTGGAGTTGCATCCTGGCCCAGTTCCCCCTCTGGTGACTGAACAGTATTTTAGACAAGCTGCTTCGATGGTCAGACTGGTAAACAGGCAGAATAAACACCAACTCATTTTTCTTAGGAAGCTACTATCCCTTCCCTTGGAAAGACACTGCAAACTGGCTGCCTGTAGCACTTACTGCAGCAGTGCCCCCAAAGAAGATAACTGTAGTCCAGATCTTTTAAAAATGACTAATGTAGAGCTCTGTCCATGCATAAATATTTATGACAAAACAGCTGTTTTTAGTTGAAGATGTTTAACTTATAAGATCTCAATTTTATAATCAAGGCTAACAAGTCCCATGAGCACAGACTGGAATGTAAACACCCATTTTGGTGATTCCGACTGAAGAATGCTCCATCACAAATTTCCAAATGAGAAGAATGAAGGGGGAAAAGAAAGAGTATGTGATATGACGAGAAAAAGCACTGTTAGTTTATTTATGTTATTCAACCATTTGTATAATTAATGAAACATCAATAAATTTTATTTAGAATTTACAAAAGTTTTGCCAGTTATGGCCATGAGGGTGGTCATTCCTTCTTTGGTAAAAAGAACATTAGCATCACATGCTTTCATTATAGCACCTGTGTCTACTAAAAATGCACTTAAATTTAATGTGCAAAAATTTAAGTCTTTTTAAAGAAAGGACTAGATCTCATATAATAGATATTTATCTAGTTAGTACCTATTTATTGATCTAATGTGTATGTTTACACAAAATACGCAACTGTTATACAAAAAGTATATAGTAGCAGATGCTTTAAACAGATTAAATGTTATTTTTATACATCTCTGAAGTCTGTGCCTCATATTAATAAAATGGATTGTCAGAATTTTCCATTGTTCCACTTCAAAGCATGCAATTATATTACCTTAATTGGAAGCACTGATGTGTTTTTACCAAGGATGTTTATTTGTATTCTGACTACTGAGATATAAATATGGGACCATTTGCTACATTTAGTTTTCTACTTATATGATTTTTTGTTCTCTGCATTTTATCTTTACAAACTATCATACTGAGCATATTTCCAATGCAGGAGCTATGATTTTAAACTAATATAATCTAAAAACTCTTTTCTTATTGAGATCGCTGCTTGATTCTCTATAGTCACAGAACTTGTTAACTGCAGAGTGTTAATGTCAGTGAGAAGCATCACAAGTTTTTGACTTGTGAATTGCAGCAGAATCCAACAGGTTAGGAATTCATACACTGAAGCACTGGCATCCACTAATCCAAAAGCAAAGTTTATGTGTTATTTGTTATCAGAACAGTCAACATGGATATCCAGAAATTTTTATAGCTTCTGCATTAGTGAAAATACAGTGTATCTGAGAGGTTCTGAACTGCTGGGATGAGAATGTAATCCTTTCAGGAGTTTTCCCTTAGACAACCTTTACCAAATTACTCTAATCCTTTTCTAATCCCGCAATAAAAATACATTGCTTTGCCTTGCACTTGGTTTACTGCGATACAGTTTTGCCTGTCCCAGTATAGAGAGAGGTCTGCTCGTGGTTTGGCAGTGCACTCACACCTGTGGTCAATGGTGGTGAGAATTGGGAGTGTTCATTAGAGAAACAGCCTTACATTTCACCTAGTAGAACATGCCTTCTAAGTGGTATTTTCTTCAGATAATCTGCTATTAACTGAAAAAATTGTCACTCAAAAAAATCTCCAAATTAATTATCAGATCATAAAATTCTAGATTTATCATCTAATAAGGTTTAACTCCACAGAAGGGTATGTCTTTGGGCTTTGCTTTGACTCATCTAATGTGCAATAAATGTATTACTAAGGGTTTAGACTTGGTTTTTGGTCTCCTGATGATTTACACTTGAATTTGCATAACAGCACCAATGAGACTTTCAGAAATGCAATTCCCAACACAAGTCTAAAAAGTGCACATGAAGTACCTAGCTGTAACCTTATACAGTCACATCTGTTCACCTCCGAATTGTCTAATGTGACCTTTTGAATTTAGTTGGCTTTTTTGGTATTCACACAGTGTTCAGTCCAATGAGAAAAACATTTAGGATTTCTCACAATGTACACCCAGAGATGAAATGTCATTTCTCTGGGGGATGATCAGAACATGTTTAGTGTTATGCTTGCATTAGCTGACACATGAGTGCTGATTAGATGAAAAGGTCTGCAGCCATCCTAAGCTGACAGTGTACAACAGCAGCACTGGTACTAATCGTGCTTCCCCTTTAGTCCCGAGCACAAAAATATGTGAAGAAGAATACAATGCGAGAAAACCATCCAAGTTCTGAAAGAGAATAAAACCCTAGGGAGGTCTCTGACAGCCCCATAGCCCGCAAATCAGTATCCACATCCTCAGTACTCCCCTGATATTTTGGGGGGTTATTTTTCAGAGGAAACAGGAATGAAGTCAAAATACTGTGAGTCAGTATTCTGGACTTTGCAGTGAATCTTCCCTGCATGATCCCAAAATCTACCCTCTGGGTGTGTTCAGAAGATTATGGCAAATCCTGGGACTTTCATGAACCCTTGTTGCACTGTCTCATAGCTTTTTACTTCCAGAGGAGACAAAAACAGATGCACAAGCAAGAGCAGAGGAGCTTTCACTTTTCACAAAACACACAAAGTAAGAAAACACTCCTTTTAATTTGGTTAGGAGTGAAGTCCTGTTAAAGCCACAGCTTTAGAATACTGTTACTGAAAAATAAGTTTTGCTGATATGAAGATAAATCAGAGGCTTTTCCATTTACAGGGATCTCCTTGTTTGGAACAAGCATATGTCTAGCAAGGAATTGAATGGTTTTTTCCTTGCAATTGGTACTGACACCACAAATGGAATTCATCTAACAAAAATGCTCATATGTTCCCTCACTTTCCCTGTCTCTGAGCTCATCAGCATTGCCACACAAGTACTGCATGAAGAAGAAGGCAGATGACATTTGCCACAGACTCACCCACTACATGCACATTCGGCTGCCTCAAGATGCCACTAAACTGCTGCAACCAAAATCCTTGCTAGCAGCACGTGTGGGAGAAGGGTTGTCATTGAAAGAGGGAAGAATGGAAATGGTTTTGTAAATCAGACTTAGACACAGTTGATATTTGTCACAAGAATCTTCTTCACCTTTTGCCAAAGCTTTTATGAATGGACAAATACAGCAAACACAGGGACTAAGCAGCTCAAGGGTCCATATGCCAAGATAAAAACATATGTAAAGGTAGGTAGAAATGTGGCAGCCAGGTGAACAGGAGACACCCCTCTTCTGGGATGATCCAGGCCAGCTACACTGCACTGCTGGTCTCTCTCCGCATGGGGCAGAAACTAAGGCACCTCTCTTCTCCTCAGAATCTCTATCCTTAATAAATAAAAATACTTGCTTGTCTAAGCATCTTTAACATGCTACATCTAAAAGTGTTTGTGACCTGGATGAGACATTAGAGCTGCCTTGCCTCTGCTAGAATTTTTAGTGCTGTAACTTTCCTTTTAGCAGGAAACTTCCTCCGTTGGAAGAGCTTGTTCGCATTCTTTGTGCATCACTGATGGCTTCAGCTCACTGGAGAACTGATCCAATCCACTGGAATCAGCTTTCAATGATGCAAAATGCAATCAAATCAAGGAACTGCCCTAGGATATCAGCTACAGAATAGATTATAAAAAAAGGTTTCAAATTTTAATTTCAACTCAGGGAAGTTTTTTTATAAGCATTTCTGTAGGTACCCCTGCAGAAAACAGTTGATGTAAAATGATTACTACCAATCTTGACAACTTCCTACAAAAAAGCCCACAATCAGACAAACCCCACAATGTCCTTTCACCATCTGCAAAAACTGAAAACATCAGTATACTCTATGGATCTAACTCTGCTATTCCCTGAATATTCTAGGAAGCCAGGTTATAACACTCATCTTTAAAAGTAAATGTACTGGAGGATTTGCCATTAAATATATAAAATATACTGTTTCAGGTAAGTATAAGAATTTTTTTTTTTCACTAAAGATTCTTTAATGTAAATTAAGTAAGACATGAAAATGTGTTGCTGTGTGAGACTGCAACACCACCCATCTTATGAGTGCTAACCAGAAATACTAAGCTTTGCTTGACTTACAATGAAACTAATAAAAAAAAGCCAACATTCCCCAAGGAACAATGATGTGAGCAAAGGTCTCTGCAAGTTCCCTTAATGATGGAACAAATCTTTATATTGCAAGCCATAAGGATGATTGAATGGTTCCTCAGTAAAATGTGAAAAAATATATGGGGGGAAATATTTTAGAAGATGCCACACTAAATTAGGAGTTTCATGCCTGTGAAGAAAATCCAAGGAAAAATCTATCTCTGGGATAGATTTTCACTTTATTACAGTAGAACTAATTATACATTCATTAAAAACAATGACTGTTTTATAAAATGGGATTCTTTCTGCCGCATTTTTCTTTTAATGAATCTGAACAGACCTAATGCTAATATTAATGGCCTATACATAAAAATTTAAAAAAAATACATATGGTGCACAAGACTTCTTTTGCTTTGATTCCACTCAATCGAGAATCAAGACCAAGGTATATTTTGACCATACAATTTAAGTAAATACAAATTTCAATTCTTGAACATTTCCAGAAAACTACACCTCATAGTAGCAGTATAATAGCTAACTTAATACTTAAATAAGGTTATTTTTCTGTTGATTTAAGTAGCAATTCTTATTCTTTAAGAATTCATCAAAGAAAGAGCTTTTCAGGAATTTCCTTTTTAGATGTTTTGCAACTAAAGTATTCTGAAGTGGAGGTTTTATTTTTTAAATATTATACAACTAAATAAAACTTTATACATTAACCATCTCATTTTCACAAGGGAAATATTTAAATTGTACATTTATTAGCCAATATTGTTCTATTTTTTTAAATTGCTACATATGTCTGGTAACTCCCTTTGAAGTAAATGAGTAACATTTATTCTCAATAAAGCTTTCATTTTAACTAGGCACATTAGATATCATTAGTACAAATTCATTATAAATTATACTTCAGATTTCATAGAGAGTTATTTACCCAGCCCTTTTTTATATTTGAAAGTTAACTAAGATAATATTAGTTTTAGCAAATGCCCCGCAGTTACCCAGATTTTAATATGAAATTATTTTCCTTGTTTTCTATTATACTCACAAGGCAGAAATATATAACCCAGGCTTATTTCACAACTATTAAATTAAGTTCTATATTTGTTTTCATTCTAATGATATATCTAAATTCATAAGTGTAATTCAAGATGATGCATTACAAAACACTACTTTGAACGTAATTAATTACTTTAAAAGTTATGCGAATTCTAAATTATTGCCCAATTATAAATGGGCTTAATGCTTAATGTTTTATATGATCCATCTTTGAAAAGTGATTTCTGCTTCATGTGAGAAAGGCGTCAGGAGTGCAGCCCCTGCAAGGGCCACAGTTTGGGTCCAAGAAGCTCAGCCCCCATGCATAAAATGAGGAAGTGTAACTGAGAAGAAATTGCCCGAATTTTTCTGTCAGAAAGATTTATGACTTTTTTTGCCATAGAAATGCCAGGGAAGAATAATATCACTGAAGCAAGAACAACAGGATAGATGTGCAACATGACCCTTGTAATTAAATAAAGGATGCAAATGGCAAATCTAATGAGGGAAGAAGTATGTATATGATCACTTTACCTGCTATCTTTAAATATGAAATATTTGTTTTCTCTGATTACATTTAGATATTTTTCCTTTCCTGCCCACCCCAAATTAGATATGAAAGAGGAACCAGTGTTCAGGTAGGAAAGGAAGCCAGAACTCCAGCTGTGCCTGCAGCTAGAAAAGCAGTAGACAAAAGAATTTTTGTGCTCTTAAGAACAGCAAAACAGCACAAAGGACAAAATAACCTTTTCCCTTTGCCTCCTTTTTTCAGTCTCTGTTTCAAATGGGCAAATCTCTTCAAAATGACTGTTCTCAAGCATTCTCAAGCATCACCAAACTCACAAGATTTTTTTCTGTCCTCTGTACACAGAAGAAAGCATTTGGAAAAGCTCAATATGAAATGTTGGTCTGATTTTCAAAAGTTGTCAGCAGCCACAATTTCTGAGATCGGCAGGTGTTTAGCAATTAAAACCTCACTCAGATTTGTTACCCTAGTCATTACAGTTTTTAAAAAGAATTTATAAATTAATACATTTAAAGAGCTAAATTCCAGAAATAAGGTGGGAAGACATAATCAAAGCTTTTGTTGATTAAGATTTTTTCTTCTGTTGCCATAAATAATGCAGAATTTCCTACCCATCTTTAACACAGACTTGGCCAATTATTTATTATCTTATCAATTAGGACTGATTTGAATAAATCTTCCCACCAAAAATTAATAACTGGTATATGACTGGACAGGAAATTAAAAAACAGTGACCAAGTTCCTATGTGAAATAGAAGATAGAACTTCCCAATGTTGTGTCATTGAATCTCACCTACACTTTGTAGACCTAGAAATTTTTCACCATAAGAATCTCCTGTTATGAATTTTGGCTGCAAAGGGAAATACATTTCAGTTCTTCTTCTGGCCTCTGCTGGGACTCACCAGCTGAAGTAGCCCTGAAATCACTGTCATGACAATGCAGTCACTCGGGGGGACTTGCAGACTGACATCACAATTGCAGATCAAAGTCTGGGTGGTGTTACTCTCATAAGTCCCATCAGAGTCTCTAAACACCACACAAAATTAGTTTTTATTTTCTCATATGCTACTCTAATGGAAATAATTGTGTTTAAGCTCATCTCCTATACAAGCTCAAAAATTTTATTATTTTCACAAGAAATCACAATGTATCCAAGCAACTCCTGATCAAAACGTTTCACTTTTACTTGCATCACTATTATTTGGCATGCATACCCTTCCTATTAGCACTTTTGGGAAAAAACCCAGCTTTTTCTGTAACAGGCAACCCTATCCAAAGGCATAGGATTCTTCTCCCAGTGCCCTGAATTATCTCTGGAAAACCCCGCAACTGATAGCTGACTCATTCATGTATTGTTGCCAACTCAGAGGCTCACGGCACATCATCACATGTGGGAATCAAAATTATTTGTGGTGAGAAAAGCATTTATATTGCTGTGAGCCTAGGTCTATATACTATTTTCATTAAATCACTTTCATTAACTGCTGTTTCACCACATGTCCCAGGCTGACTGTGGCCCACTTTCAGCGTGGCTGCTTCATATGACCTGGAATGGTGACAGTGGAAGCTCATCCTCCTAAAAAAGCTATTTTATTTTTATAAAAATTCCCTCTGCTTATGAATTATTTAGTGTCTTAGACTTTGTAATGTTGATTCTTTTTTTTTTTTTTTTAAAGAAACTTAAGAGGTACCCAAACAAAATCGTTCAAAAAATAACAACTTGGCTAATCTGAAGTGCCAGGATAACATTAACCTTACTGTTACAAATTAACTTTATACACATTCTAAAACACAACTATGAAAATAATGGAAAAAAATACTGCAAGATAAAGTAAAAGCAATACATAATTAATGCCATAATAAAACAGCAATATGATGGAAAACTGTAATGGAACTAAATACAGCACTGTGAAATGCAGCCCATAAATGTGCATAAAATATGCATAAAGGTGCAACTGCTCTCAGCCTGGTCGCACAAAGGAGGATTTCATGAAGTGACTAATGGTTCACTTGTTCCAACCTGTAGCCTAGAAAAGTACTGAGAGAGAGGGATTTTATTTGTCACTTGAACCACTGGTATTGACTGAAGGGAGAGAAAAGCACCAGGGAAGTGGTAAGGGAGGCTGGGGGAGAGGGGCTGCTGAGGAGGCTGAAAGAACATCCGAGGTACTGCAGTCAGCAGCAGAAAATTTTATTGTATCATTATTTATTCATACCATGGTGGTACCTAAGTACCATAGTCAGGTTTCAATGCCTTGTTGTGACAGGCTCTGGAAACATTTTGCTAAAGGTGGCACTACCATTTAATGTGCACTTTCTGTGCTACACTAATTACTCTTTAGTGTACCAATCATCTACCAGAAAACACAAGAGAAGTGTTATTTGGCATCCTAGCTCTTTGGCATTTTAGGATAATATGTAACAGTAGTTAGGCATTTTTCTAGTAAATTATTTTTTAAATTATTTCCCAATGCCATAAAAACATTATGAGGAAAAGTACAAACTGTGTTTTTAATTATGGCCAAGGCTCAGAATCAGGGCTGCACTGTATCCCAAGCACACACTGAGCACTGTTTTCTACAGACACAGAAAGGAGACTCCAGTGCACATGCTAGACTTGGATACTTTTCACAAACTGAGCATGAGACTAACAAGAGTTGAGTTTTACTCAACAAGGAGAATGAAAATTTCTGAGACTGATTGCTAAATTTCCTGTGTTATGCTGGGCTTTTCAGCATTCAAAAGACACTTCATGACCTCTCTTTTTAAGCTGCATCCATCTCCCTTCTCTTTATTTGCCTATTGGCAAGGACAGATACCTGACTTCAAACACATAAAATCTGAATGCACAGCTATCTGCCTAAATTACTTGAAGTCCTGATCTTAAATAATTTTGTAAATTAATAGCTGTAGTGAAAACCAATTTCTATTTTACAGAGCTTCTGTTCCAAGCTAACACTATGCTATACTGAATCATATATAACTGTTTTCTGTTTTAATCTATAGCAAATATTTATATTTGTCATAATCATAACATGACATATTCTCAACCAACTCAACATAAAAGCTGTGTGTTACATACCTTTGCTGAAGCCAATGTATAAACAGAAACAGATTTTGTTTTAGGATGAATTACAGGAGAGTGGGCACTTGAAAAAAAATGTGGGCAGAAAAGCTTTCTTGAGCACTACAAAAAAAAGTCATACCATTGAAGAGAGTGCAACACATTTCCTTCCTTTACAAATACACTACAGCACCATGAAAAAAAAGCAATAACTTAAAAAAAAATTACTGTAATCTATATAACAATATGATAAAAAAGGAAAATCTGGCTTTCACCAGGATGAATTATGCTTCTCAGACCACTATGATTATTTGAAATGGTAAACAAAACAAAGGATAAAGAAGCAGCAATGAATATGATATACTTATGACTTTTGAAAGGCTTTTGATAAAGTTCATCACAAGAGACTATTAAGGAAATTTAGTGACCACAAGGTAAGAGGTAAATTCTTGTCAATGATTAAATGCTGGCTAATAGGAAGGAAGCAAGGGTTAGGAATAAATAGCCTATTTTCAGTGTAGGAAAGATTAATAGTGGGATACTCTAGGGACCGGCAACAAGGCTAATATTGTTTAATATATTTAATTATGATGAGAAATGGGTCAAAAAGCCCCTACAGCTCTGAGTATTTCTGAACACACAGAAGGTTTGAAATCAGGGTCTGGCACTCAAAAGTTGTAGATCAGACTCTTTTCAACCAAGTGGCCAGAAGAAAAATGGGAGAAAATCACAGAAACACAGAAACTCAAGGCACCAAGTCCAGAAAACCCATCAGTACATGAAATACACCATCCAAAAATTCTGTATTTCAGCAGTGGCTGATATTATTTAAATATATGAGGTAAATTACTTTAATTATTCAGGATGATATTCAATAAAGATAAGCCCTTCAAATTACTTCTCCTTCTTGCCCTAACCATTCTGTTACAATTCAGAACTCTGTCAGGTGAAGAAATTTCTCCTCTGTTTCCCTTCTCTGAAAATGTAAGTGCATTGCTTCTTTTTTCAAAGGCATGTGTAAAATCCTGGTCCCCTCAGCACAGGGGACAGGTATCTTAAACTGTTTCTCCCTCAGTTTTTAGAGCAACAATCCTTTCAGGCTCTTCTGTTCATTCATTTATTTATTTAGGGCAAAACTAAAAGCATACAAGAGGGATGGTGTGTGGATTTCTGTTTGGTTTGGGATTTGGCAGGAGGGACACACCTTTGCTTTTCTCTATCTTTTCACCAGTTTCTTTTATGTTCCTTTTATTTCTTTGCAGGCACAGACCTAAATAAAACACCACCAGTCAAATCAGTGACAGCAGATACCATATGCCTTTCTGTTTTTGAAAGAATGTAGTTGAGAAAACTGTAACGTCTAATACAGCATAGCATAAGAAAATATCAGGATAACATTAAATAAGATAACAGGAAGTGAGTAAATCTTTCAATCATATATTTTAAATTAAGTCTGAGTCATGAAAGGCAAGGGACAGATTCAGTGGTCTTGATAGGCTCCCCAGCTCTATGCTCTTGTTGCACTTACACACCTGACAGCAAATTTATTAATACTGTCTTCTCAATCTCTGTGAATTTCTGTCATTTTTGTCTGGAACCTCTACAACCGTTTGAATAGCAGAGTGTATATACAAGCAGTCTATGTTTTGCACACTTTCTGGAGCAAAACCAAGAAGCATATTCTGTAATAGATTACTAAAAATGGATCTTCTCTCTATTGATAATCTGAGATGAGATGCAAGATATAGCACTGGATATCAGTGAGTTGTATAACAGGTCTCACTTAGCACGGATTTATTGTGGAATCGTACCACTATATGTGGCATGCTGGAATATATTTTACCCTAATACATAATATTTCAGAGATGAATGAAAAGAATGAGGTAAATCTAATTCTTTGCAGCTCATGAAAGCTCACTGGCGTTAGGAATTTAATTCGACTGGATGACTTGGTGGAAAAAGGGAAAGCTGCAGGGCAGTGCTGGAAAGTGTAAGAACAAAAGAAATACAGTTCCTTACCCCATGCAGGGCACAGGGCAGAAGTTGGAGGGGCTGTGTGTGCCAGTTTCTAAAAGCAGCAGAGAGTGGGAGCAGATTACAGTAAGTGAAACTGTTATTCATTTCTTTGCTTGTCTTTTTCAACCAGAGCTGAGAGAAAGATGATTCAGAAAAAACAGGACTTGTATCCACAGCCATGGAAATCTATCCAGAAAAGCTATTTGCCAAAGAGCATTTGCTAAAGTTATTTGCCTGAGTATTTTAGTTTTTAATAGAGTGTTCTACATAATAAAAGACCCCTTCCCAGTTTAGCAGTGCAAGTAAAATTGGCAGGGAATTCTAATGTTCTAGAGAGATCAGTGAGTGGATGTACTGAATGGCACACCTACCTGTGCCTATGCTAAAGTGCACTGGTAAATAAAGGACAGTTTTCTTCTACTACATACTAAAATAGAGCAAGAAAGAGCAATAAGAGCAACAAAGTCTGCAAAACTTTCTCTTTAGATTTTGGATTGCTGTCCTACAAAAGCAATTAAAAAGGGCATGTTAATCAACACATAGCCTTACAAAGTAAAACTGACAAGTGAAGAACTGAAACATTTTTGAAAGGGATCCTGTTCAACACTGGGTTTGGGCAGTCATGGAAAATTAACTGTAAGAAGACACCTGCAACCATGCAATTATTACAATAGTCTTTAGGACCAAACTGCTTGCTTGGTGATTACAAAATCCCTGTGCATAATGAAGCTTTCTTGCTCAGAAAATCAATCACAAACATATTTCAGAGAAAAACTAACCTGCTTGGAGGTGGAAAATATGGATTTTTGGTTTTTTTATAAATTCCTGTTACGTCTACAGGAACAAAACAGACAAGAACATTTAAGATGGCATTTGTTCCTTGTCTCCTTCCATCAGGAGCCATTGGGGAGAAGATTATTTTGAAACTCCTGCTAACACTTGCCCTGCTGCATCAAGCCTCTTCTAGCTGCCAAAAGCCAGAAAGGCTCTGATGCTAGTGAATATTCATGCACGTGAATACTGAAACAGTGTACCTGCAATGGCACAACATTCCTCTGGAGCTAATAGCATTAAATGTTCCCTCTGTCTCAGTTTCTTTGCCATACTACACTGCCATGCTCAGCCGGGGTGTTCACATCTAACATTGTTCTATGCCACAAAGATATATAACTATCAATGCTCTTAGCTGAGATAAAGAATTGGAGAGGGAGAAAAAAATGCACTGCATATACACTCTACCTATTAACAAAATATTTTTTATTTGTTTGGCACGATCCCAAGAAAAATACGGCTCTCAATCCATGTTTTGGTACATGCTAGAACTTAATTCAGAGCAAATTAAATTGGTAATTCAAATCAGTTTGCTAATTTTTGCACTTGAGTAGGAAGAATATGTTACACCATAAACAAAAGAGCTACTTTAACTTCAAAAGTATATTACAATTACCCATAATGGTTCCCCATTTTATGAAATGAAAGACAAAGCACCAAGCTTTGTGTGTCATCATAGTTAAGTCTGCTGGGAAATGACATACAGGCTTTCAACACCTTGGGAGAAATTAATTACATAAAATGTAACAGACCAAATGGTCAAGCATAAGGAGTAGCATCACTCCTATTGACGAGCTGCTGTATAGCAAAATTCTCCCATTACCTCTTTGTTCAACTAACTATAGTATGTAATTATAACAAGCTCTCTTTAATGTCATCATTGCATGTTGAGCTGCTTAAGGTCTTTCACTAATTGGAAGTCACTCCCATGGATCTCATGTAGGGATGACATCACTTTTAAGTGAAGAAGATTGATGTAAAGCCATGGAATCATGCTGTTTTTCTAAATTCCTAATATTTCTGTCGATTTTAAATTGCTGCTTAGATCAATTGATGCTTTCATCTATTATTAAGGATTTAATGGATTCTCTTCTGTCTGTTGATTATACTTGAGGTAAAATGCAGGAAGTTCTCAGGAGAAGATTTGTTACTCAAAAGCTTTCCATCATTAGTGATTTGCTAGTGAAAACTTCCCATTTTTTAGCATTTAGTTCAGTTTTCTCTGTTCAGGTTTGAAACTCAGACATTGCTTAGAAAAATACATTTTTTATTTAACAACTTAGTTATCTTGTTAAACAACAACCACTGCTCCTACTTCTTCGGAAATGTTGTATTTGCTGAGAATCCTGTATGACCAATAATGTATGATGGTTATCCTTTTGATGGGTCCAGATTTTTGAAAAATTTAAAATTTTTACAACTTCTTGATCTGCATCTTTGGATAGAATTTTAGCAAGCAAATGTTATGCCTTTACATGCACAGAAATACATGCTCCCACTTCTGATTACATGAAACAAGTTTTAAAAGGGAGGTCTTACAGAGTTTTGATAGCTTTGCAGCCGGTCCTTTTTGATTCAAAAGGCAATTCTGAAACATTTTGGATACAGGTCTCATGGTTGCATTGCTTTATTCATCTACATTCAGGCCTACCATCAAAAGAACCAACTTGGACTGAAACAGATTCCCTTTTAAGCCAACAAGAATCAGACTGCACTGCCCTGGGGAGCTGTTCCAGTGCCCGATCACCCTCTGGGGAAAGAACCTTTTCCTGATACCCGACCTAAACCTCCCCTGGCACAACTTCAGGCTGTTCCCTCGGGTCCTGTCCCTGGTCAGCAGAGAGAAAAGATCAGTGTCTGCCCCTCCTCCTTCCCTCACGAGGAAGTTGTAACTGCAGTGAGGTCTCCTCTCAGTCTCCTCCAGGCTGAGCAGACCCAGTGCCCTCAGCCGCTCCCCATACAGCTTCTCCTCGAGGCCCTTCAGCATCTCCTTCCCTAATGACATTTAATAACAGGTACCTTCTAGGACAAGAATTGGGGGAGGGAAGGCTGTAGAAACACACTCAAAGCTTGATTTTAGCTTCTTTTCATAGATTTCACTTTCTTTTCATTCTCATTTACAAAAACAGATTACAAAAAACCCCAAAAAAAACCAAAAAACTGCAAACCAAACCAAAACCAACCAACCAAAAACCCAACAAAAAAACCCCTCAAGCATTGCCAACTATAAGAAATCTGCCTGTGTCCACACCCAGTCTTGCTGAGAGACCAGAACCAGCAGCAAATACACCTTAGTATTACAAATAAAAAGACAGAAGTATTTGGGGG
>VZRL01003197.1:3827445-3982209 GCA_013397895.1 Origma solitaria
GGTTGTACTTACCACTACACTTAAAAGCTGCCCGGTGATGAAGAAGAATATATTACACACTGACCAAGAAATGGGAGCTGCTAGGAGCCCTGCAGATGTGATTCTCTACAGCTCCTGATAGCATGTACAGCTCTATAGACTCTCATAATCCAGGCAGAACCTCCTGCAGCTTTTCCTGGAACCATGAGCTAAACAAATGTTATAACAAAAACAAAAGCCTCAGAAAATTATTATTTTTTTAGGGAAAAATGTAAATATAGCATTAGTGTCCCTCATATGATTTATTGCTACTCTGTATCTTTAGGATAACACAAGTCCATTTTGTTGTTCTACTTGACAGCACTTTTTGTCATGTGTGGTTGAGCATAGAATAAACAGGCTCATAACTGTCAGCACATAAGTTACTGCCAATGCTGCCTTGGGGTCACATTAACTTTTATACCTAATTTTTTATTTTTCAGGGTTTTGTTTTTGGTTTTTTTTAATTAATAGATTTTCTTACATGTATACATTTAGCATTTTCTTGTTTAGCTGACATAGTATACTTTTGGGGTTTCCCCTGTGGGTGTGGGAGAAAAAGACTGATGAATTATAATTTGATGAAGGTAGTTATGGCAGCAAAAAGTGAGAAACAGAATATTTGCAAAATGCCAGAGGTGAAGGAATAAGATACACATGATTAAAGTTGCTATAAAATCAAAGCTGTCAAAGCAACAATAGCAGTAAAAGAGAAATATTCAAGCAATGTTGGCTACCCCAGAACATCCAGTGGTGCCATGAAGCATATTATTTAGGCAAGTCTGTTAGGAATACAGGGGGATTGGATTGGTTGTTTTTCTCACCAACTACAACAAACATGTTGAACTATAAACATTGTTTGCTCCAGGAATTTTGTCCAGGACAACTGGGGATTGCAATTTCCTAATAGAATCCACAGCATGAACATTTACAGCAGCCTATAAAAGGACCAACGAAATGGAAGAAAGGTAAAGAACCTGGGGATCAGACCTGAGCAATAAAAGGCAGCAGAAGAACCAGATAAAAAGGCTTAGCAAAGGACTGAAGTAAGGAGGATGTAAAGGCTGTCTTTAATATAAAGTACTTTTAATTATGGTTAAACACAAACAATCAGACTTTAGGCATATTGGTGTCTGAGTCACCTGTCCCTCAAGTAAATAGGGACAAAACAACTAGAAACCAGCTTGGCTCTTAAATACAATCCAGAATTATTTTTTCAAAATATATAATTTCCTCTCTAACATTTTTTTCAAATTTGGTAACAACTATTTAATCCCTTGACAGAAGCTTTAAGGTCAGGAACGATATGGGATTTTGTCCAAAATACACTATTTCATGGAACAAAAAAAAAGACCCAAAAACCTAAATAAAGCTC
Source organism: Origma solitaria (assembly GCA_013397895.1). Classification (NCBI taxonomy): domain Eukaryota; kingdom Metazoa; phylum Chordata; class Aves; order Passeriformes; family Acanthizidae; genus Origma; species Origma solitaria. The sequence goes on from VZRL01003197.1 coordinate 3,828,839, forward strand.
TATGTGTGGAGAAAAAATCCTATAGGAAACTCCAAGCGTGAGGAATCTCAGGAGATACACATGTTGTTACATGGCAGCCAGCATCCCTCCAGCAGAAGGTGGGTGGGCGATGGGGAGACAGTTCCTATAGACGATAAACTCGTGTTGTTCCTATTCTCTGTATGCTATGAATAACTACTGAGAAACAGCTGAACCGTATTTTGTATATTGCCATCAGGAACGGACTAAAGGGAATAGCAAAAGAGGATAACGACCTCAAGAGGAAGCAAAGAAAAACATTAGAAATGAAACTATTAAATACAAGTGGTAGAAAGAAAAGCACAGTGAAAACTGCTTTATAGAGTTCCTTGAAGATGCTAGTGTGAAGCAGGGGCTACAGAAGAGTAAAGACACATGTTTTCAAAAAGAGAGCTCAGAAGTACTGAATGCTTCTTCCCTGTTTTAGTTCAGACAGCAGCTTTATCTGCTAGCCAGGGAAGCAACACATTTCTCACACGAAAAACCTCAAAAGGTGCAGGACGGAGCTGCAGAGCAGTAATGATGAACAGATTTGGTGCCTAGTGTCACACTTATTGTTGAAAGATCCATGCCTTATTGCTCCTTTGTGCCAGTCCAGATCTCTGACAGTGCTAAACTGACTCTGTTGTCAATGGTTTTCAAGAAGGCTGTGAGAAAACTGACAACAAAATTTCAACAGAACCAGATGAGATTTTACGTGACTCCAGCTTTTGTCATAAACCTGGAATTCAGACCAGGGTTGTCCAAAAATGTTTTCAGTGACTCATACCAAATGTTCACCTCGCACTCTTTTTTCAGTGAAACACGTAACATATGGATTTGTTTACGCATGGACTGAGGAATGGGTTTAGTTACTCAGAGATTCAAAAGCAAAAATAAAAAAATGCTAAACCAGAGCAAATACAAAACCTGCAGCTGTAGTCAGAACCACACTAAGAAAGGACTCACACAAAGGACAAAACAGAGATTTCCCTCCTCTGTGTCATTTTCTAAGAGATGCTGACAAGTACAGGAGACGCTTATATTTAAACATAGATTTCACTGGTTTATTTCAACTTCCTCTCTCCATCTGACAGTGAAATAGAGGATGTCAGGTTTAGCCCTGGAATCAGCACAATTATTCCAGTTACATTGCCAGGTTAGTTGCCTACCTGTTTTCCCCCCAGTGCAGAAATTGTAGCGAGTCTTTTGTTTCCATAGTGATGGGATGTTATGGAGGCTGGAGGTTTCCCTACTTCAAGGAGAGCTGGGATGCAATGGAGAAAGCCCTTAGCTAATGACAGTGAAGGGCCTTCAGGGAATTATCAGGTGCTAGAACTTCTCCAGGAGTGAGGGCCTTGCTTTTAATGTCGCCCTGCATTAAAGCTGAGGTTTCAAAGCTGTCTAGAAATACCTAATCCTAATGGGAGATTGGGTACCAAAATTCTTAGGGTTCATTTTTCAGTTTATCTGGACAGAAAAATAGAAGATGCCAAATACGAAGTTTTTCATGAAGACATATACATTTCATTGAGCAAGTATTTTTGGCTTTGTATTAAATGAAGTTTTTATGAACACAGCAAAGTTACATTCCTAAACACAATGTACTAGCACTTTTGATATATGCTAGACTATTTATGTCCCCATCTGTTCAAAAGACACTGTCTGATCCTTTATTCCTTCAGGTTCTTTATTGTGTCCTCATTATGCAACCCTGACAGTACTAGCTGCATTTGGACACTGAAATATTTCTCACATTTAATGCACTCCTCGTGTTTTCTGGTTTTTGCTTTCATTTTGCCTGAAGTCCTCAGCAGACACAATGGCCATCTCACTGAAAGCAAGGTCTGAAATTAGCCAAAAAGCTTCAAAAGCTATTTGAAAACAAAGTGCTTATTGTTTATCTTTTTTGTTCAAGCTCACTGGAACCTTATCCAGTAGAGTGCAGTGATTTCTATCAGGAAATTAAAATCAAACTTCTCCTATGAACTAATTTTAAAAAGGAAATACTAAAGCAAAATCAAATTTAATTAGTCTTGGTTCCATCCAATCACCAAACCTGAGTTTCTACTTTTGTTATGTAGGCTCTAAGACCAGGCAGCTCCTTACAGGATTAGCATCTATGTGAAACAGCAAACCTGCTCGAGTTGAAAGGGAGCAGACAGAACTATGGAACATCCAAGGCCTTGGAAGGTATGGAGCTTACCTGATTTTTTATTTATAAACCCAAAGCTCTTTCCAATTTTATGCAGTCTAAAGCTTTTGAAAAAAACAATGTATATTACAAGGCCTCTAGCCACATTTGTGATGACCAAAAGAGTCTAAGACTCTTGTTCCCGAGCACAGTCTCCTGATTTTTTTACTTATTCAAATCCAACGTCAACGGGCAAGAGCTCAAGTAACAAGGATCTCAAATGAGACACAAGATAATGCCCAGTGATCCAATTCTGCAAACATGTTAATCATCTGTGCACACAGGTGAAAGCTTGAAAAATATTATTCTAGAATCCACCACACAGAGACATTGATCTCCCATGCTTGCCATCCACAAATTCTCTCCTGTATTTTACATATGTACTATCTATGAAAGCCAAAGATATTTCTTATAAGAAAAGATAGGTATTTGCAGACACTTCTATCTAAAAAAAAAACCACCATAAAAGAAAGACACATTAGCTGTGAAGGAATTATGCCACAAAATAGTAGTTCCTGGTACCATAAAATTACAGCATCCATTCTCTACTGAAACAAAAGGGATACTTCAAAACTACAACTGTAAGTTATGCTCTGTATTAGAGAAAGTGTGTAAAATTGGAAAGCTACCCCACAATTATAATAGACCATAGTGTTTTAAGTATGACAAAAAAGTCACTTCAAAGACCCAAATCATACTTTGAATACTTATTCCGCAAAAGCAGGGGATGAATTTTAAAGTGGGATTTAAAGTTTCTGTTATAAAATACAATTTTCTCAATTACTGAATGTTTACATGTGCAAAGAAATGTAACATTGTAGACTTTTCTGTACTCTAGATCCTATTAAATTCTAATATCTGTTTTATCTTTCCAAGCAGAATCTTCTTGCTGTTCAAAGGGAGTAATCTCAGGATGAAAACTCTCCAAATGGAAATGAATTAAAACTGTGCATGACACTGGTTTCTACAAAACTGACCAGTTTTTCAATATCTTTAGGTCACTGTAGATCTGATATGATACTGTATGAAATTCCATCTGAAATAACAGGCTTTTGGAATATATTTGTAGTGTTATTTCTGTAGTTCTTAGTACTTCTGCAGTACTGAGGCTGTTCTTAGACAAAAAAGAGATCACAGCATGAAAGAAATCTCCTTCCTTCTACCAACTCACCGTCACCAGAAGCTCTTTACTAAAGGAAGACAGTCCAAGCATTTAACTCTAGTTTTATCTATCCCTAGTTCCATCTAAAAGTGTTCCTGCCTAGAAGCTGGAATGCAGTAACAATTATAACCTAGATCTAAAACCAAAAACTTGGCTTTTATGTTTTAAGAGAAAGGTTTGGGGGTTTTCCTCAGGCATTCTACTTTTGCTTTCATACATGCATTTAAGTTAAGAATGTCTGCAAGGAATACAAGTGCTCCTTTTGCAGGAGAAACTTAATTCTTGCATAAAACCATTTTAAAGATCGCACAGTAAAGAGAGCACAGACAATTCTTCCCTATAAATAAACATTCATAACTATTCTTAAAATTAGTAAGGAAATAACTTTTACTCTATTTTCCACTGATTACTTTTGTATTATTGCACTTCCTGGATCTAATCAGGGCTGGAAGTAGATTTTGGTAATACGGGAAAAAAGCTGAAGCAGGGAGTTGAAGTCCAGTCAGAAATATAAATTGCCAGGGCCTAAAAACCAAGGTAAATCTGAGAAAATGGTGAATGCAATAATGCAGACCCAGGTTCTGCATACCTGGAGGTTTGCTTGCAGCCCCTGAGCTTTACAATGAAGGCAGGAAATCTCCCAAATGAAAAAGCCTTCTTTCGTTCAGCTTTGGTTTTAGTGGAATTATCACAGCACATGAAAAATGTTTTCCCCAACATGCCAAGAACCCCATGCAAGGGGATCCTTATGCAATGATCTTTGTTCCACTTGCACAAGGAAGGAAAGTCCCAGCCTTTCCAAACCCAAGGCATCAGGCTCACTCTGGAGCACTTTGTTTCCTAGAGAAGCAGAACACTTTGTGCCTTTCTCCTAAAAGAGCATGTTTGACCACAAGTTAATTCTGTTGGACTGATGACAGCACTATACAGATTAAATACAGAAACTCAAAGCAGTGATTCATATTAACTGTCTAAGGACTTACACACAGGGCACAGGGGATACCTCTGTCAAATGACCAAAAAATTATACTAAAGTGACCATGCTATGAAAAAATTTCTATAGAGGAGAAGTAGTAAAAAGGCAGTTCATAAAAAGTTATAAAATTATTATAGCTATTATAGTTTGTCCTCAACCTAAGACTAAGTTTTTAAAACACAAGGAGACAGATATTATTTGTGGTTTGGCAGCTGAACTGAAAGAGAAAAATGTTACTCAGAAAATAGTTCAGAGAAAACAAAATTTAAAGTGATTAGGACTCTTGTTGCTGAAATGAAAAAAAAAAAAAATCAAGAAAGTATCTCTTTTTTGGTGTAAAATTGCAAAGGAAATGAAAGGACAGATTCCCACACCAGAAGACAACCTCTTTTTAATAAATAGATCAGTTGGTAACAACTTCCACCTGGCACACGGAAAATATGGTTTCAACATCAACTTCCAGCTAAAGAGATCTGAACAAATGTTTCTAAAGCACATGTCCTAATCGACAGGCTAGAGGGGAATCCTTGTCCTTAGAATCTCAGGGCAAACAACAAACAGAAATTTTATATATCACTTGTAAGACATGAGAAAGAGATGACCTTCCACATGCACTTTTATTTCCATTACTCAGATACTCATTTTGACTTTCTAAATCCACTTTTATTTCCATTACTCAGATACTCATTTAAGAGCTAGCTATATTGCCTTGTATAATCACATACTGTACTGAAGCAGAAAAGGATTAGGTTTAAACTCGAGTCTTGTGGCTTTATAACTAAAAAAACCAGGCATTTGAAGTTGCATCCCTTCTCTTTGACTTTGTATAGAATATTTAGTGATTAAGACAACAAAAGAGTAAGAACAAACTCCTGAAGTGCCATAATAATGGCACTCAGCTGTGCAACCAACGGTACTTCATCCTGCCCCCGACCATTTGAATGCTGAACTATTTCAGGTAAGAATAAAACAGTTGCAATATTAGACAGTGGTTAGTGTGCATTTTAAACATCACAGCATCTTCTTGGAATGTGAGTTGTATCCCCTTAGACAGGTCAGTGTGTATGTGCATGTAACACATATTTACATATATACACATATGTAAGAACTGACCTTTGATTTTCCACACCATGAAAAACATGGACTTCTGAACCACTCACTGAAAAGGCAACAGCAATCTCATTACTAATAACAAAATAAACCTCACAGATAATTTTTTTGTTTTGTTAATTCCAAGCAGATGTTGTTACAACAGCGAATGCTTGAAATTCTCCACTTTCACAAAGGAAAGCTAGGGAGGAGTTGGATGAAGCAGATCCAGCCCTTCACTGATTGTTATGATTGGCTTTTGAGCCCTTTGAACCTTGGAGCAGCAAAACCAGGCTGTAATGTAGACCAGAACCTGGTTCTAAGTCTTTGTGTTTTCAGCAGCAGAAAATACAGTTTTCAATAAGCACAATGAACTTTGTGGGCCTGACAGATTTTCAAAATTTGGTCCAAGCAGTTTAATGTAAAGCCATACATTTCTGTACACTGTCTAGATTCATATAACAGGTCTTTACAGAAATGTAAGTGTTGACAGATAAGATGGAATGGTTTCATGTATTTAACATCTCTCCTGCCCTGCTAAATGAGAATTATAGTGCCACAGTTTAATGTGCTTGTAAAGAAAACTACCTTATCAAAAATTTAAAATCAGCTTTATTTTGAAAAATGCAGGAAGAAATGTTAAATAAACATAAAGCACTGTTATCTAAAGTATTCAAAGTTATAACAGTCTCAGTGTTTTTTTTCCTGTCTGCTCTCAACGTTTATAACTGAAGTTGTTTGAAATGCAATTAGTGAGAAAACTTTGAAAGGAAACCTTGACAATTCTGTTCAATAAAAATATTTATTTTTACTTCACTGGTCTGAGAATGTCATGATTTTTCCTTTGGGGCTCAGAACTGCACTTTAATACCTTGATAGATCATAACTGTTAGGTTATTATAAAATGCTGACAGATGAAGCTGTGATTTGTGAAAGCTTCATATGAATTTTACTTTTAATTTCTGTTAACATTTGACAGAGCTTCATGACATTAGAACCACAAAGTTCATTGAAATTCAGCAGTAGTTGAGCACCTCGCACACATTTCTCATTTACAGATAACACTTGTACATCTCCTGACACAAAGGTTCAAAATTAATCTCGTCAAAAGCTGTAAGAAATACACAGTGTTTTATTTCACAATAAAACTGAATGCATCAAAGTACCTCTGTGTTGGTAAATTACTCCAGTTGGGCATAGGGAGGATTTTTAATTGGTTTGCATCTTTCCTGTTCTGACAATGTTATATCAAACACATCAAAAAGTAAATAAATGACTGAGGTTGCCCCCAAGGTGGCATGTCAGCAGCAGTTTTCCTGAAAATTATTACCAAAATCATGAATGTCTCGTACGGACTAACAGCTTCTGGAATTTTTCGATTATTTGTGCAATAAAGTATGAACAAGCTTTGTGAGTTATGAATCAATATTTAATGAAGTCTAGCTTTCATAACTGACATCTTTACTTATTAACATAATCAGCTATTTGAAGAAAAATGTACTAAGATAATGAAATAAGAAGCAATAAATAACCACACAATAAATATAATAATAGCAATATAATCATTCCAGTTTTCTCAAATTTCATGTATTAGTCCTACTTTACTGACTAGGGTGAAATATTACTCAAAACTGTTCTATATCAGTTGTTGGGGTGATGGAGTGGTCGCCTGTGTAGAAATTATGTGCAGTTTTTAAGAACTGCATCATATCAGGACACTTCTTCAGGGGGAAAGCAACACATCAGGGAGAACGACACCATCCAACAACAAATCAGCTGTGGAAGCTGCAAGTCAAGCAGCTGAACCTGGAAATCTACAGACCCTCTCTTGACAATCGGCAATACAGAGTGGATAATCCAGATGACTTTCTGAGTATTCTTTCAGCTCTAAAAAGATCATCTCCATGTTCTTACTCAAGAGTGACTGCAGAAGTTATGAATGCTTTGTTTTACCTCGGTAAATAGCCCAAGGTGTAACTTATCAATTACTTCCTTTAGAAATTCTTGAGATAGATCTTGAGGAATAAAAGCATAAGAAAATGTCTAATAAGATTCAAATTTTCTTCATCTCATGGACCCTAATGACTTTAAACTAGCATTGAATTCAACAGAATATGCAGACTAATGACAAGTTTATAATTTTATATAATGCATCATCTTTAGTACTTTATTTCTAGTTAATTATCACCTGAACAGAACTGGAAGTGAGAACGCTATTTTCACCTTTCTAGGTGGGATGAAGCTAATCCAACTCCATAACCTGCTTCATATTTGAAAATATCAGACAGCTGGTACTCAGATCACAGCAGAAGGTATTTAGTGGAAACAACTGTCAGGTTTGATTTATTTAGCATTATTCAGATTTACAACCAAGGTTTTTAACTGATGTGTGAATTCTAGAGAGACATTTAAATGCCTTTTTACTATTTTGATTGTTTGTTATAAAATTTTGTCTTTAACAAATCTACAGAAGTGCATTATCTTTCATCATTGTGACCAGGGTCCTTTAGGGTTTGTTGAGATGGATATGACTTGGGTTGTGTTTATTTAAACTAGAGAGATATGAGACATTCCTTCTACAGCCCACACTTCACTAAGGACTTCCAACACACTTCTAATGTTTTCATTCCATCTGCACAAATATTCAATAAGACAGCAGGTAGCTATGTTTATTCTGGTGATGAATACACAGGGTCATTCAAGTACTGAATGTGGATTTTCAAGTGCCAGAAGTGTGGACCTCTTTCATTTCCCGAGAGTAATAATTTTATTGGCTACTTTCATATAGGAAAGTATCTTGACCTGGGACAGAAAATAACTGCAGGCAACTAAATGTAGCTAAGGTATTATGAATGAAATGCAATAGCTTGAGAGATGGACCAGGATTTCAATTTTTTGGGTGCCGATCTGACTTGGTCTTCGAACCTCCTGAACTTGTGTTACCAGGATGAAACAGAATGTTGTGTCAAAATAGGCACTTGTTTAAAAAAGAAGCAAAATGGAATGGGTCCACTCATTCAAATACCAGTCTTTGATAATTAACACTTTGCCATAGAGAAATTGTTGTGAATATGCATCAACGGAACAACTCTTTGCAATAATATTTGAATGAATGATCTGAAATAGGAAGTTATCTTTTCTTTGACTTTATCCTGAACTATTTCAGAGGTAAGTATCATACTCCCCTAGAATAACAGCATACCAAAGAGAAAACACTAGATGCTTATGAACATGATCAACTGGAGGATGCTTCAAATAAGCATCACAGGGACAAGAAAAAGTGAAACACTATCGATTTTTGACAGAGCTGCAAGTACACCTCTAAGTGATTTATCTCTAGATAATCTATTTCAGATATAAAACTAGTAAGACCTTTCTTTGAAACATAGTGTAGTCAGATAGAGATGAAACCATAAAGGTCAGGACACATTCTGAAATTCAGACACATACTGAGGTGCCAAACACATTCAACTGGAAAAATTTATCCGTAATGTAATTCCCATTCCTGTTCCTGAGACCTTTGTGAGGAAGAGTGAAGTGATTCTTGTATTTTCTTTTGCAACCAGACAGGAAAACAAGAAAAATCTGTAAATGTCTATAAATCTAAGAAATGCTCTTGAAGCAGGAATTATGTAACAATTACAGAATAAAGACACTGTGAAAACATGTATGGCTGAATTAATCAAACTACCTCTGCTCTGCAATCTGATATATCATATGCAAATCATTAGAGATGCAGTCAAATAAGAATGTATAAGCTTTTATAACTCGTCCAACAAATTTTAAATAATTTTAAACCAGGCACATTCTACAGAGATTAAATAATTCTTCCACAGGAATGATTTTAAATTCCAAAAAAAGGAATTAAATTGGGATCCTAATATGCTCTATTTACAGGATTTTAGATATAAAGTCACTGCAGTAGCATGAATTCCAGGAGCTAGAAGCATTACAAATATATTCAGGGGGTATATTCAGTATATTCTGTCATTAAATTCTACCAAAAATAATGTCTTTTCAAGCATTGTGAAAAACAAGAAAAGTGATGCACGTGAAAGTGCAGCAGGTATCCAGTTATGGCCACTCACCAATGAAACTATTACATACACAAAAGTATAAAACAGAACTGTATAAACAGAAACAATTTCTGACAGTGATCTATAGCCCCACTTCACAAAGGAAATCTTAGTTGAGTGACACATCGAGAATTGTAATAAAAAATTAGCTCAATACCACAGTCACAGGCTACATCAATCTTTGTTTCCAATGACAGTTTCTGATTTTGAGTTAAACGCTAAAAAAAAAAAAAAATCAGGATAAGGTCTTTTGCTCACCAATGTCAGAGAATCAATATTCATGTAAGGCATAATATTTTGAAAAGAAGAGAAAATATCTAGGATTTTTCCCAACAGTGATCAAAGGGCTAGTCTCACACAGTCTTTGAAAAGACCTGTATGTGACTCTTTCTATATATCAAAAATGTTGATCCAACTTAAGTCAAACAAGATTAAAACCTTGTGTAATTCTCCATACCATCTCAAGCTTTTATTGTCTTATAGTCCCTTTCAGCACCTATGAATACGGCACTAAACAAAAGGACTTCCTGATAGTCTCATGTTCTCTTGTATTTCCACAGGGATCTGAAAAAAACAGGTAGATAGCTCTAATTTAAACTATAAAATGGTATTATATGGTTGTTAAATTTCTATTTTCTTACCAGTTGATTATCACCACAATATCCAGACTCTGACAAGAATTTTAAAAATAAATGTTGTCTTTCCCTTCTCCAGATAACAGAAAAAATGAGATAGAAAAGTGTGTGTGTGTGTCTATGCATGAGAAATGTAATGAGGGAAAGCCACTTCAATGAGCTGAGTTTTGCTGAATGCTGGGATAGTGAGAGTAATTTTTATTTATTCCTGGGGTAAGTTTCATGAGCTTAGTTCTCCTCTATGTTAGTGAGATTTCTTCTTCTGGTCACAGTTTTGTGATTCCAGTGGAATGTAGCTGTCAGGGCTTACAGCAAGGAGTATATTTAAAATATATAATGCTCTGAATATCAGGGAATAAAACAATCTACAACACATATTCTCTAGGAGACTGAGTGGAATGCAGAGCAGCGAAATGATGTGTTCAGTTGCTTGCAATTTCTGCCACTTTGAACTTTCATCATTATTTGCAGTTTCTTTACAAAGAGTGGATTATAATAAACACATCTGGGGATCAGAAACCGTCATTGCAACATCTGTGCTCAGGAGACTGAATTATACATTTCTGAAATACTATGTCCCAAATGATAATAGAAATTTTGAAGCCATAATCAATCAGAATTCTGCAGTAATATTAAGGGATCTGTGATAGCCATATAACATACCTACAAAACATATACAATATATTTTTTAAGGATTCAGTAAAAAAAAAAGAGGAAGGCTCCTGAGGTCACAGAGACATGAGAGAGAAAGATTTTCTAAGTCTCTGGTTCATCACTATTCCTCTAATCTCTCCATCTCTACCTGGCAGGCAACAACATTTTCTTCTTCCTGGCAATTGCTTTTCCTTTTGTGCCTTGGTTCTAATCTGCAGGGCCAGAGGAAGTGTCATTTTCATTCAGCATAGTCCAGATTCAGGCCTGCAAAGGGGTGAGAGGGACGGGAAGACCATACAGGCTACAGACTCCTTGCCAACAGATGCCTTTAATGGGAGTAGAAATTGGTTTATGCTCAAGATACAAGAAATAAAGATCCTCTCCTGAAAACGAATGACTCCTGCCTCTCAGTTTCTGCCAAGGTCTGAGTTAACAGATCACAAAACTTCTATAAAACACATGATTTGCTTTGGTGAAAAGCAGCTACATTTGGATTTTTATTCTTACAGAATTCTGAAAAGTGTTGCTGAAAGACACTGCTTTTAAGCACTGCTATCTAAAGCAGAAGTCTAAATGTCCCAAGACCGTGACACAAAGTTTGAAAGACCCTCCAAAATCCAACACTGAATTCTAGGTTTGCCAGATAGGAGGCACTATATGGAAGATCACACTGCTATGGATAAAGCTTTTATACACTTTCTATGACCATTCAGCTTCTGTCTAATCATGAAGATACTTAAACATCATTGCCTCCACTGCAATTTTCCCAAAATGTTTGGAACTGAAAGCTCAGGAATCAACAGAATATTTTAATCTAGGCTAGATTCAACAGCTTGACAGGTCTGATACTATGCTTCTTAATATCAAATACTAAAGCAGAAATCTAACTAAGCAGAGAAAAACCAGAACTCAAGACTCCTTCTGGCAAGTGTCCTGATCACTGAACTGCAAGTTTATGTTTCTGTGCTTGCCAGATTTCTGTGTAACAGTACAGCCACACCAGGAGAGGGACGCTGATGCCTAACTGGTTTGGTAGGCATATTCCCAAGAGGCAGAAATACCAACTCAAATCTGCTTCATTAGGAAAAAAACGGGAAAAAACTGGAAAGTCTGTGAGGATGCTAGGAGTTGACTACAAACCTGTTATAGAGAAGAGTTCTTCCAATTTCTATGTGTTTTAAAAGACAGCAATACCTGGAAGTCAGAGAGCACAACTCATGCCTCCCAGGGGATGTAGCCTTTTACAGTGCATGCCTCAGTACTCATTGTAAATTGAATAATGTTACTTTAGACTAATTCAGACTGAAGTCTAAATATAAGTATGCTTATACACAAGAAACCTAAAAGATGGTGGTGCAGTTTAAAGGTGCTTCAAATAGACCCACGCTGAGATTATGATTTGAATTTCAATTAATAGAATGAACTCAACCGACTTCAGATCTCAGTATTACTTGAACAACAAGCATCAAAATTCAACCATCATTCTGCAAGCTGCCCTTACAGTTGCCAAACTACCAGTTAGTCAAATTAATACTCTGTTCTGGCCTTTTCTGTAACCAGCTAGGATTTAAAATTCCAGCAGCATTTCCCACATTTTCCAAAATTTCCTACATTTCAAATGCTTGGTGAATTTCCATTGGGTTAATAACATTATCTTCTTGGTGAATGTCATCTGTTTGGTAAATATCACCAAATGCTGTGTCTTTGGTAAATACTATTAATAGTATGCCTTAATGAAATAAAGAGGTCAGACTATTTACATGGGTCTTAAATTGTTTATCACTTGTAGTACAGACAAGCCTGACTGTGCCACAATTAAGGGGAAAACACACAGGATACATGAGTAATAGACAGCTATGGTCATGAATTAAAGCATAAAAATTCCCTAGGATACTGTCATAAGTCTTAAATGTCTAATGACACCCCATAGGTAAGTTCTGCTCAGCAGTCCCTGACTGGAAAATCCAGGATATTAAAAGACTTCTAAAAGTCACTACTTTTGTAACTACTTTTCTTTAGTAAAAGTCAGGTAACAGCTGTAGTGAAGAATAATTCTTTTGTTTAATCTGCTTTTTATTGGTTAAGCCAAGTACTCTGTAGATACTTGGCCAAGAAATTATAGAAAGATATTCAGGTGTCATTGGATGTAATTTTGAAGTTTACACACTTTTTTAGCCTGGCAAGCAAAAATATTTCACCCAGGATATTATGCATGCACAGGGCTGCCAAAAATATGTTTAAATGTTACAGATCTACAGTGACATCTGGCCAAGCAGCTTTTCAGATACAGTCTAGAGACATAAGAGAGAGAGACACTGCTGGATATCTCGTAAGAGATATCTATTATATCTATTTCCAAGGAATGAAAGATCTTATCTAAAATACAGCAGACCACTCTCAAAAGTAGCCACCATGGTTTCTAAGAGAGTTAAGGAAACAAAGCATGAAGAAGAATTTTCATAAGCTCTCAATAGCATAATGTATTCACATATGCATTGTGGATATATACACATACATTTGGGTTGGTCAGTGTTGGTTTTTTTTAATAAGAAAGAACAGATAATATGTGTTTCAAATTAAGAAAGTTTGAAAGGCAACACTGGTAACTTGCTAATAAAAGCAAATGTTGCATAACTGCAGAAATTAAAAATACAATTGCTAGAAACTCATGAAGATTTAATAGCATCATTTAATATTAGAACAGAGGGGGAAAACAAGACCACAAAACAACCACAGTCAGCAATAAACTCAGCACATGTAGTTTCTTTTCTAGAGATGTCAGCAGACCAGGTTTTCAAAAAGGCATTCATATTTTGTCAATGAATTTTCTGATTTCATTGTTTTAAAAATAACTAATTTTATTAAAAGCCTGAGTTTTATAAAAAATCGTAATACTCAGCATGAAAAGTTCTGAGTGACTAAGGGTTAAGCAGTGTCATGCCACTCCATAAGCAAATGTTTATAATTTTTAAAGAACCATGATTTTAAGTGTCTGGGAGAGACAAACCTAAAGGAGATTCAGCTGCCAAAGAGTATCAAGAATTTTTGAATCGTTACAAACTTAGCCATGGAGGAGAAACCAAGTTTTGTCTTTGTCATCATATAAAAATGAGATAGACTACTCCAAAATTGACTGGGTAAGATTAGAATCAGTTTTCAAAGTAACAGAATAAAGTGATGAAAATAACAGCACAGGGTATGATTTTGGACAATACAAACAGCTCCCTTCCCAGGCAAAAGTCTCCCAGAAGTCTGAATTTTGGGGGAGAAGCATTAAGAATGTTGTATCTCTGCTGCACTAGGAATAATGCAGTTTATTAAAATAAATAACTATCCATACATTCTAACTTTCTGTCACCAATACAAGCTAATTGAGTAGGTGAGCTTGCTATAATCTGTGAAGACAGTTCTCCTCCCGTCTGGCTTGCTTCACTGGGTCTGTGCCAGAGCACTAAAGAATCTGTCACTGAGCAGTGGAAGCAAAGTCCCTCCTGTGTCACACACCTACAAACAGGCGTGTATGTATATGGTTGGGCATGTCTCCATGTATTTCATTTTCCAGTGCAAATAAACAAGCACATTCAATGTTCACTCCCGAGCATTTCCAACAATTAATTTTTGGCAATTTTCAAACAGCACAAGGGCAGTAGAATGCACAGCCTGTACTCTGTTTACAAGAATATAAACTGTATGCATGCCTGGCTGCTCCTCACTCCCTGCCCAGCTTACTCCAACACAGTGAATGGCTTTCAAATTTTCCACGTTTCTACCCTGACTAGTAGAAAGAAAGAATATTCATGTTCACCACATATATATGAAGTCATATCTTTATCTATGGATATCCATACAGAATATAAAACACTAATCTGACATGATTAATAATAAAAAATTAATTCAAACGAAACACACAAGAAAGGGCTGGAAACCCATAATAGAAAAATTAATGCTCCACTGAAGCATTAACTGAACAAACCTATAAACCAAACAAAAGAATTCAGAATCACTTCTCAGCTATCCTTTCCACAGATGTAGTAAAAGAAACTAATCAATATTGATCTGCAAACTCTCTCTCCTGGCTCACAGCTAGAAAATTCAGCTGCAACAGCCACTTGGGCCTCTACACTTGATGACTCTTCCTCCTTCCTATAACTATCTTATTAGAAGAATCTGGCCTACAGCTTTTTTTAAGGGGTCAAAAAGAAATATAATATGATTATACTGGGGCAAACACAGCCCCTGAAACTCTTGCACATCAGCCAGGAAGCTCTTCTGTTGCTTACGGCAGCCTCTCTTTTACTCTGCTAGCAACACCCTTAGTCAGGCCCCATACAGAAACAGTAATCCAAGATAAAAACCTCTTCTTTCCTGTCAGGATTAATGAGAAATGAAGCTGAAGTATTATGCTGACAAGGATGAGAAGGCAACATATAAATCAGAGCAAAAACCTACTACACTGTTTGTAATTTGATTAAACAGGAATCTAAGTGATCAGTGTTAACAAGGGTCTGCTTTGTTTTCTGATAAGCAGAGAAACGTTTAACAAACTCTTCCCAATTAAAAATGGGGCCTGCCCGCCTGCTGCTGCCTTCAGTGGGATGAGGGCAACCTTCCCAGCAAGGGTGGCAGCAGCTGGCAGCCACCCAGCTGTGCCAGGGGACAAGCATCCCTGCATCCCTGCATCCCTGCGTGCTCAGGTACCTGCGGCATCTCCACAGCCCTGCAGGAGCAGGTCCCCACCGCACCAGGGACAAGAGAGCTGCTGCCACTCTCTGTGGCTGAATTACAAAGCCACTCGCATGGAAAGCAGCCTGCCCAGTGCCAGGAAACAGAGAAAACCTGTGCAAAGAGTCATCCCTCAGAAGGGATAAAGCAGATCCTACAGGAGAGGCAGTGATTAAATAAAGTCCAGCAAATTATGCCAATAAACAAGTTTTCAATTATCAAAGGACACCCAGGCAGCCAAAAAGAGGCTGCTAAAAGCTGTAATCACACTGTTCTATACTACCCACTTCAAAAAGTAGAGAAACATGTAATATATTTTGGCTGGAAAAGAACATGTAGAGCAGACTATTTAAGAAAATTGCAACCTGCTACAAAAACAAGCTTGAGTGCCTTCTATTTAAGAGAGTGAGGCTGCATTTCAGATCCCATTTCTTACTTCAGGTGAATTATATTTCTGAATCACACAGCAGTTATCTGTCTGCATGTTTTTCTTTGACACCATTATGTCCTCCTGTCCTTGACCCCATCTGAAACTGACAATCTCTGGGGACTGCTAATGGAGCAAAATTTTCCATTAATATGTTTGTATTTATAAATTAATTTACTTAAGCCACACTAAGGTAATTAGTGTATTTGCTTTCTGAAAAAAACTTGCTCATTTGCATTTTCATGGCATGAATGTTTGCTAAAGTAAATTCCAAAGATGTAGCCAAAGGTATTAGGATCAGAAAGAGGTTTTTAAAGTGCACTGTAGTGTGTCAGTGCATTTATATTTGCACAAGACAAATGATTCTCACTCGGCCAGCCAAGGAAGAGAGAGAAAATTTGGAGGTTTCCTGGCCAGTCATAATTAACCAATGCAGCATGAAGAATAAGTGCTGAAAGCAGAAAATCTGTTGGCAACAAACAGAAACAGTTTCATGTGTTACCAGGTAGTATTCAAACATTTTTTTTCAGACTGGTTAGATTCAAAGATGTGATATGGTCACACTGACTATGCATAGAGCGGAAGCCTACAGAGTGGAAGTCTCCTAGGATAGGAGCCCAGAATCTGTAAAGGATTTATTTGTTTTGAAAGACAAACCTGTGTTTGCACATGTGCTGTGCAACAGCAGACTTCTTGAAGCACCACAAAATAATAAAATTTTTTGTCTGACCTCTTGTGTCATAGTATCAGGTCCCTGGGAAGACCAAATCTGAATGTGGATTTGAACATAGAGCATAAGGGACTCTGAACAACTAATTTTTCTAATTGAAATACTGTTCAGTTCTCAAATTATTTTGCTTTTATATCTATGTTCATGCAACAGCAGGCTAAGGGTAAATTACTTTATTTGGTTTGCTCTTTTAGTAATTTGCCACACTGGAAAAAAAAAAAGTGCTTGTCAGCTCAACAAATTAAAGTCAATTGTGGTTTAATCATTTTCCCTTCAGCCAAGACCATTAGCATGGCACAATTAAGTAAATGCTAAAAGCTAGAAGAGGAGTCTGCAAGGCAGAACTGCCATTCCGGCTGCTGAACAGCAACAGGAATTCCTGGGAAACAAAGACACCAGTACCCTGTGCCCCACAGCAGCAGCAGCACCTTTCCTTGACTGATCTGACAGAACAGGAGCTTCCTTCTGATGCTCCCACCCAGCCTGACCATGCCCTGCACAAAGGAAATATCATCTAGAGTGCTTTCTGTTCGCAGTGTCACAGAAAATGAAACCTCTTGCTGTAGATTAGTAGCCTGTCCCAGACTTCTATTAAAGGAGGCCAGGGCATCAAAACCATACAGCCTTGCAGAAATCAGAGAGACCAGGTTTCCAGACCATTTTTGCCAGCACCACAGCTATTTAAAGCATTGTAAACTGGTTTAAGTGTGCTTTGTATTACATCGTGCTGATTTGAACCTCTCCAATCTGAAAATTACTCTTGAATTCTTCCAGATCAAGTTTTATAGTACTTTGTATATGAAGGTAAGATGCACAACACTACAAATTCCCTTATACACCTTCACTGTATCTTTCCAGGTCATTTGAGAGCTAAGCTTTGAGGAAAGTCTTTAGTTCTTCCTAGATTATTGAAATTAATTTGCACTTCACTGCTGTCTTAGACCTTTAGGGACATTAGCATGAGATTCCACCATCACCAGGTATTGTATGATCCTGATGGAATGTTGTGATTCCCATAGCTAGTGGATTGTATTTAAGAGGACTATGGTGGATTAATTGACACGTTAATTCAAGCAGTGTATGTTCTCATTTGAACTATTTGGATGAACTCAAAGCATATACTGATGCTGTATCTGGCAACCAGTGTAAGCAATAATTTTCCTCAGCATTTTATCAAATACATCTCTATAAGGATTAAAGAAGGATCCCAACAGGCACAAATAATGACAGTCTTTTCACGGGGAATTTTGTCTCCTTACATCATCATGCATAGGAGTCCATCCAAAAGAATATGCACTCATGCTAAGAAACTTGGACATGGTGAGCAAAACAATTTCTGGTGTATAGGCTAAAAACATTGCTGTGACATGTTAGTGTTCAGTAACTTCAAACTTATCCTCACCAATGCTGCAAGGATTTCCTCAGCTGTCACATTCTAGAATCGGATTCCTTTCCATGTATTTTGATGTATGTTGACAATCAGACAGGGTAGAGGACTAACCTAACTTAGCTAAGAACTGTATTTTAAAGAACCATGTCAACTATGCTAAGAATTATGTTTAACAATCTAGAAAGCATTATTTTCACAAAATATGGCCTTTCATAATGGAGAGAGCAAAACAGATGTAAATTATGATCTTAGAATTTTGTGAGCTAATTGGCACGTGAGCTACTTTAAATATGTAACCATAAATGCAATAATTCTTGATGGAAATGTTTTAGTACTAGACGACTTCGAAAATCACCTGTCACCTTTTGGAGTCCTAAAATAGGATCTGAATTCACCTGGAAATCCATTTCAGTGGTGTGTGCTGGTTACCTGAAAAACTAGAATGTTATTGAAATTTTCTTCTCATATGCTTCACTGCATGATTCATGCATAGAATTACTGTTCATCAGCATGGGCTGTGTCGTGCAATGGGATTCCTGCTTGTTATCCAGCTGTGAGAAATGCACAAGCTGTAAAATAACTTAGGAAAGAAGGGAAAGAGACTGAAACCAATGCAAATGAGCATACTAAAAAACGAACAGAATTGCAACACTATTTGTAAAAGGAAACAGGAAAAGTCATGGATAACTTAGGGTTAGTATCTCACAATCATGTTCACTCCAAATCTCTTGATCTCTTGGTGTAGATGGTACTTTCTCAGTTCTGAAAACCTGATTTTTTTCAGGGATACTACTCTGTGAGAAATCTTGCCTGCGTGTTAATACACAAGTTCAAGTCGGCAATTTTGTAATTTCTTTCCTTGTACAGAAGTAGTCTCAATATTGATGCAAAAGATGTTCCTACTCTACTCTCAGCTTATTAGAATATGGCCTATACTTTATGCTTGCTATTCTTTGAAGACAATTAATAGTAAGTGTTTATTTAGTTAATGAAATAAAGGTTAGAAAGCTCCCCAGGGTTAAGGAAATTCCCAGAGTTTTGTAAATCCCAGTGTTAGCTAAGAAATTACTAACCCCAAAAATATCAAATAATCATAGCTATAAACACCAAACTTTTATACTGACAACTGCACTTACGCAGAAGCTAAGATACAGCTTTCTGACTTATTCAATACTTGAAACTTTATTATTTATTTTGAGAGAATGTGTGTATGAGTGCACTCTGCAGACTACTTGACAGTAGTTGTTCACTCCAAACTATAAACACACTATGAATTGTGAAACAGGAAAAGACTGGCTGCAGGCAAACTACCAACAAGTAACTTCTGAGAGACCAAGATACAATCTCTTCTTACAGGGTAGCAGCTGTTGTGATCATGATCTTTATTTACAGAAAACAAATTCTTTTAAACATTTATGCTTTAGCAGAAAACACAAGCATGTAAAAGAGTGTTAAGATTTAAAGTAAGGATAACTGTCAATCATTTTGTTACCAAGGTTTTAAATCAGTAACGCTTCTCCTCTTGCAAACCTTTAGATTTATGTCTATAAAAAGAATTCTTGAAACTCATTAGAAATATTCTACATTCTGAAATACAGTGCAGAATTCTTATCGCTGAAATAGGTTTCCAGCAGATGTTCTTTCTTAGAAATTAAAAAAAAAAAAACTTTGCCACCGCTTAAATGTTACAATGCTTCTTTAAGGTGTTGGTTGAAAATACTGGCTGCTCCAAAATGCTATTCTATGAATCACGAGATGTCTGTACTCAATAAATAAAATGTAAACAAATGAGCTTCCACTAAGATCACCTAAGTACACAAATAAATTAATGAGCATTAAGGCATTGTGTATTTCAGTTAATTCTCAATATTTCTGTCACAAAATGGTTCTTTAAATTTTTACTTTGAAAAGAGTTGAGTACTTTTTAGCCTTAAAGGCCTAATCATATTTCTTCTCAATTATAAGATGATGTATAAGATAACATAAAAATTGGTAACCTATCATTCATCAGCACTTGAATGGCATTTCTTTGCTCATACAGAAGCTTTAGAAAATCCATACAGAAAGCCATATGTAAGTTTTAGAAATCTGCATTTTAAAGCAACACAGTTTTATCTAGAAACAGTGACCCCATCAGGTATATTCTCTTTTGAAAATGTGAAACAAAAAATTCCACAAACCAAAATCATGCACAAGACCTTGTAACCAAAGATACTATCATTGATCTCTTAACAATAAAATATTTTATCTATCTTGCATCATTTCATCTAGTAATAATTAAATATTCCTATCTAGCAATTGTAATTATTTTACTTTTCTTTAAATAGAGGCTCCCTTAAGGTGCAGTCACAAACCCATGTGGCTAAACTACTGAGAACAGTTTCCCTAAATAATCACTGATGAATGACTCACCAGTCTTTGTGTATGTTTGAAATATTTTTGTTAATTACTTGGAAAGCAGTACCTTGAGCACTCTTCCTTATTCTCTCTCCAGATAATTGTACTGAATAATAAGAAGCATCATTACTATAAATAAAAATCCACTTTCCCTTGACACCGTTAAATGTCTACATTTCTTTTGTGCTGAAAACTAGGGCGGTGGTAGGCTATGGTATTTTTCTTGTTCCAGATCCGAGTCTTATTTTTAGATACGTTATTACTGCTGAGGAAACAGAGAAGCTCTGCAAAGAGTGTTTGTGTACCACAGTTACATATTTTTTCCATCTGGGGAAAAAGAAAAAAGATTTTCCTCAGCCTCCTTTTAACATATGGAGTTTGTCACATCAATCATTGGTGGAGAACATGTAGTGGCATCCATGTCATATGGGTGACAGGGCTGTTTTACATAGTATCAGTGTTTTAGATTCATGCTTTCCCAAGCTACAAAGCACAGACATTCTACTTAGCAATGGCATAGTTCTTCCAAAGAAGAGCTGTCTTTTGTCAAGTATTTTCACCAGAGAGATGTAAAAATGTTACAAACGATCCCTAAGTAATAATCTAGATACTTCAGCATGCAGTCTTTCTCAAGTTTGTATAATAAATTTGAGCTGGGTGTTTAACACATATGGGGATCACACCAGGGAAACCTTTCCCTCGGTGCCTATAGTCACACAGAAACCACAGCTTGCTTTTATGTGTGGCTGTGTAGAGGCCCAGTCAGTGAGACAATATTTCAGAGAAGATCAACAAATTTGAGGCCTGTACTCAGCAGCATTCCTCAGAGCTCTGTACCAGGTCTAGTCTTACTCCACTTGTTTATCAGCAAGCTGAACAAAGTGATAGAACGCACCCTCAGCAAGTTTGAATCTGGGGGAGTGGCTGCTACCCCAAAAGGCTATGCTGCCTTTCAGTGGGACCTGGACAGGCTGGAGGGTTGGGTGGGAGACACCTAATGAGGTTCAACAGAGGCAAATCTGGGTCCTGCCCCGGGGGGGAATAACCCCAAGCACCAGCACAGGGCAAGGGCTGAGCTACCGAGAGCAGCTCTGCTGAGAAGGAGCTGGGAGTCTTTCTGCACGGCAAGCTGCCCGTGAGCCAGCAGTGTCCTTGTGGCCGGGGGGACCCTGGGGCGCATCAGGAAGAGTGGGGACAGCAGGGGAAGGGAGGTGGTCTTTTCCCTGTGCTTGGCCCCGGTAAGGCACATCTGGAGTACAGTGTTCAACGTGGTCTCCACAGCTCAAGAAAGACAAGGAGAGGCTCCAGTGGAGCCACAAAGATGGAGAGGGGCCTGGAGCATCTCTCCTATGTGGAGAGACTGTGGGAGCTGGACCTGTTAAGTCCAGAGAAGAGAAGAGTGAGCGGGAATGTCATCAATAACTGCAAATATCTCAAAGGCAGGTGCCAAGATGATGGTGCCAGTCTCTTTTCAGCTGTGGCCAGTGACAGGATGAGCAGACATGGTCAAAAGCTAAAACACAAGACATCCCACCTCAACATGAGGAAGAACTCCTGTTACATGGAGGTTGGCAAAGCACTGAAATGAGCTGCCCAGGGAGGTTGTGGGCTCTCCCTGCCCGGAGACATTCAACACCTACCTGAATGGGTTCCTGGGGAACCTGCTTTAGGTGACCCTGCCTTGACAAGGGCGACTGGATTAGATCATCTCCAGACATATCTTCCTACACTACTCTGTGGAAGTTTATAAAAAATCTTGCCCCATTTATTTGTCCTTGAATTTTAAAAAGTGCTATCTCAAGCCCCAAATGTATCGAAGTGGGCCTATTACAGTCTGCCACTTTCCTGTTACAGCTCACCTACTGCCACCATTCTTATGGGTCCTTTCCTACACAAAAGGGATGCCAGCTCCATAGTATCCCTGTTCTCTTGTCTGCAGGCACCGCAATATTGTCAGCAATTAAAATTTACCCTGGTAAGGCACTTACTGCCTGTTACTGTTCAGTACATTGGCTTCTTGACCTCTCTGCAAATAGCTAGATAACTAATTTAGGGTATAAATGGCTGTGATAATTATAATTAAATTTAATTTCCTTTCAGTAATTCACACACAGATGTTTTGATAGCACTGAAACTATTAGCTGAAGAGACCACACACTGTAGAGTGCCTAAAAATTTAGTGCTGTGTCCTAGAGGACTTCGGCAGGATATGAGTGCAAAACTGTAGTTTCTGAAGATTATAATTTCTTAGAGTAGAATCCTAAGAAATCCTCAAACCTCAGCCCACTGGGAGACTCAGCCTGGACAACCTGAATTTTGGCGTTTAATTTTTCAAAATTAAACAGCACAAATATTTATAAGGCTGGCAGCACCTGGCATAACATAATAGCAAAACATGGAAGCAAACCTGTGTGGTTGCCCCTCTCATGAAAAACCAGCCAGGACAATTGACAAGAAACTAGTCAATGTTTTCCAGGTCAGAGAGCCTTCAAAATATAACCTCACATGTGAAATCAGCAGTGTTCATCATTCCCTGCATGCTTTTTAACTATGAATTCCATGAATAAAACATTACATTAGGACAATATAATATAATGTCCTCTTGCTCGTGAGAATCCAAATAATTTCTCCTAAGAAATTCCCTGTTCTTAGTGGGCATGTTCCAGTGTTGAAACTGCATCCATTACACATGGGCTTAAATACTCATTCAGGAAGAGAAAAACCTCCTAGTTTATTACTATAGTACTGACAGTGAGGTGCTTCTGGTTCTTTTGGTGAGATGGTCTCTTTGAAACAAGCCTATATCTGCAAAGCTCTGCTGCCTGAATGCAATGCGTTTCCCTAAACAAGGTCACTTTTGAACTGGTCTCAAGAATCTACCATCTTTGGAAATAAACAACCAGCACCAGCAATCCTTACAACAACAAATTCCCAGCCAGTCACTATGAGCAGCAAATTGTTTGTCTCACAGAATTCAAAATGGTAAGGGAAAGCAGAAATATACTTCATCACTCCCAGAGACACAAGCAAAAATTAAGAAGTCATTGTCATATGTGTCCCTGGTGATTGTGGTGACAACACTTGACAAAGCACATATGTCATTAATGTCCAGGGTAAGGAATGTATTCCTGTCACAGGACTTACTGGCATTAATGCCCCTGTAGGACTTTGCCTAGAAAAGCAAGTTGTCACTGCTGCCTCTGAGTGTCCCTCTCAAAGGAAATGTATCACTTTGCTTTTAGAACAAGACAAATAAAATAAAGCACAGAGCATGACACAAAAAAAAAACGAAGGAACTTCTAAAGCATGCATAGTTTCATGTTCCTTCCATGGGACTTGTACAAAAAAGGATCAAATGGCACAGATGTTTGATAAAAGGCACAGCAAAGCAACTGTGAAGAACACGCCTGTGATGATCATGATAGGGGAGCACCTTTTATTCAGTAGCCTGCAAATTCTGCATGCAAGCACATAAACGCAGAAACTTCAAGTCTGTCTACATAATGCATTTTAGATTGTTTTCCCTGCTTGAAGAAATTGTAAGTAAACTGTCTGTAAAGGTGATTTGTATCCCTGGGTATAACTGTTTCATTGGGCTTCTGGCAGCAAGCAATTGTTTGTCAGATGTGATGCTCATAAGACCTTTCTCTATAGTGATACTAGCAATTGCCTCTATAATACTTAACACATAAAACAAATTATAACAATATCCTTAAGATTAGCATATAAGTAATAGTGCTATATAAAAACTCATAAAAGCAAAATGTATGGCTACAATAACCATATTAAAACAACCATAGTTCTGCTTTAAATAACCATATGAGCCACGTTTGGAAGATATTATAGTATTTACTGGTTAAGCGTAAGGAGAAGTCTGTTGCTGTCGTCTTGGAAGAAAGAAATTGATTGCAGTTTCTGTCTTTCCTGTAGGTTTTGAAAGGCTAGCTCATGACAAAAGTCAAATAGAACCATCTAAAGAGCTTCGAGCTTCAAGAATACTTTGATAGTTTTAAAAGAATTAAAACACATCCTTTTTATGCACCCTTTTTGTTGTTTGGGTGGATTTTTAGGGGTTTCATTTGTTTGTTTTCCAAAAGGGAACAATAATGTGTTATAGACAACAGGAGAACATGATATATATCACTGATTGAACAGTAAATCATCTTCTCAGAGAGCTGGACAATTGGACCTCTGGACCACACTGGTGACTAAAAAAGTCAAATTGACACTAATGATAAGTCAAATTTACACTGATGTTAAACTGGCATAGAAAAAATAATCAGAATAATACATCTCTTTCAAACAGTGACAACATTTTAGGGCCTGGGAAAAGCAAAATGCAGAATGGGTTCATCCGAATGAGCACTAGACAAGATTGCACTTAAACATTGACAAGATTTTTCTCTGTGTGGAAATTTGAAGAGAAAACCCTTGTTTTGTCAAAGAACTGGTGCTTCCAGTCAGTTTTGCAGTTTCATTTTTCACTTGGCAGCTGAAGTGCTGAAATCCAGTGAAAATGAAAACAAACAGAAAGATTATGTTTCTGAGACCAATAAAAGCTAAAGGAAAGGAGATTATCTCTGTAGGTGGGGACCAACTGAAAGGCCTTTTGCACCTCCGTTGAGGTGCTCAGGGACAGGGCAGGTGTGAGTGGAGGAATTGTGCAGCAGAGCCACGGGAGCAGTGCAGCCCCACTGTGTCCTGTGCTCCACTGCCGCTGTCCTTCCCGGGCTGTGGCCGCTGCCCAAAGCCAGTGCACTCCAAGGAGGGACATCAGGATATCCTCAAGCCCTGGGCTCAGTGCAGCGACCCACTAACAGACAATCAGGCAGAGCAGAGCAAATAAAGGAAACACCAGTCATTTTTCATTTGCCTACGGACAGGCAACTTATGATGATACTCCGATGATTACTTTCTATTGAATGAATGAATCACCTTCTGACCCGTTCTGCTAAGTCATTTTCATTGTAC
The DNA here is from genome assembly GCA_013397895.1 of Origma solitaria. NCBI lineage: Eukaryota > Metazoa > Chordata > Aves > Passeriformes > Acanthizidae > Origma > Origma solitaria. Next base: position 3,854,259 of record VZRL01003197.1, read on the forward strand.
ACTAAATTCCGTTTGCCATGTCAGACCCTCAGTTTTATCAGATCCACTAACACAATTTTCCAGAGCAGCAGCATTAGCTCAGCTTCCTCATTTTGTCTCCAGTGCCTTGTAGTTCATTTTATAGGCGGAAATAAAGACTTGTTGGAACTTGTCTCCTGCCCCCGAGAGTAATCTTAATCCAAACCCAAGGGCAGAATCTGGGCCCAACCTCCAGGCTTTTTCTCCCAAGAGGTGAGATATCAGCAGATGATCCATATAAGTCATATCACTATCACTGGATATAAAGCAATTAGCACCATCAAAAGAAGATTTCCAGCATTGAGAAATTCACAGATACCTGCAAAAGGAGAACACTGTTTTTCTTCCTGATAAAAACAGGAGGAGAAAACATGCTCAAAAAAGCCTCAAAGTACCAAATGAACAGAAACCAGCACAATGCAAATTGAAATATGTTTGCATTAAATAATTGCTGAATCCTCCTGTAGATTCATATTTAGCAGCTATATCCATCTTACAAAATCAATAACAAAAACTAGAAAACCTTCCATGTTCACAATAAAAGAATATTATATGAAGGACAAAATGTGTCAATTTTGTAGAGAATAGGGTATTCATACATTTTATTCCTCACCCCCCCATAATGTGGGTTTTAGATTTGCTTAACACCAACAGTAGCCTGTCCCAGCACAGCATTACTTTCATCAGAACACCTGCCTTAGCATCGCCTAAAGCAACTTCATTGAGAATTAACCATTTCCCAGCTCTCAGAAATACAGGACAATTTCAAGAAACTAGGAGCTCAGGTCATGACTGTGTCATCAGGATAAAAATGAACATTGCACTCAGTGCACTGGCTTGTCAGTTCATTTGCAGAGATCATAAATATCAATGGTCCAAGCATAGATCCCTGAGGTATTTCTGTAATGACATCCATTAAATCTGACATGATGCTGTTTAATAACACAAGCTGTATGTGCCCTCCTAAGTAGCTAGCACCCAGTTAATTACAGATGATTCCATTCCTAATCCACTCAATTTATCCTGTAAAGAAATATAATTTATGAAATAGACAATAAAAAACAAATTTAAATGCACTCCATACACATTCCCTGGAAACAACTTGCATTATATCTGCAGCGTTTAAAAGCATCTGATTTGCTCTTTCTAAATTAACCATAAACATTCAAATGTTATTCTGCTCAAGAGTCCCTTATTATTGCTGTGGCAAACTACCACAGCGTCCAGTGCTCATGCTGCTGAACACCAGCGAGGGGTGCTCCGTGGGAGCACACCCAAATTAGATTAGTGGTGTTCAAACTGTGCCTCTTCAAGGCCCGCAACACAGATCCTGGGTAATCTGCAAGTATGAGCAGGGCAAGGCTGGCTTTGGCCGAGACTTACTGGCTCAGGATGCAGTCTGTGCTGCCACACTTCCCTCCAGGGAACAGTGAAAAATGCTGAACGAACATACTGGTGCTAAGAGGGCATCAATGCTTCTTTTGGAGATGAAGAAAAGGAGCTGATGTGATTCCCAGTGACAACCAGAAAGTGTGAGAGAGGGAAAAAGGTGAGAAGGAGAGGGAGATCGGAGACATTGCTTTGGCTTGCTCTCTCATTTAAGAATGAAGGGAGAGTAGGATGTCTCCATGGCAACCAGCAAAAAGCATGGAAAAGCAGAGAGCAACAATGATTATAATAAGATCAGAAGAGGTCACACAAATCATCAAATAGTCCCCCAAAATCTCCGGCAATCATATAAAAATAGCTGCTTAGTCTGGAAGTGCTCCATGGAACAAGAGCTCCACATCCACACACATCATAAACTTCTTCATGACTTATGACTAATTTCTGTAGGTAAAAATAAAGTAAAATGAAAAATATTATATTCTCAAGTGAACAAGATTCAAGGAACGGGTATCCTATATCCTTGTGACAGGAAGGAATTTACTGGATCCAGAGGGTGATTTTAGGACAAGCATCTCACCTCCTGCTCTTGAGCAAGGCTGGCACAACAAACCCCACACATCTGACCTGAACAGTCTGATCTCCAGGAGAATTATTTCATGGTACCAAAATTAGGAACCATGTTAACCTTCAGGATGTAAGCAAGATGCATCAGTGAGATTTCTGAGCACTAAAGAGAACACCATGTCACCTCTTCTGTATGAATCTTGTCCTTGGCACTACATCAGCGTGGGCTGATACAGAACGTACATGTTTCTTGAAGGGGTGTCTGTGAAAATGAAGACAGGTAATGGGACGAACACATACCAGGCTTTAGTTGCCACACTCAATTCACTTCCAGAAAGTGGCCAGACATCACAATCCTGAGTGAAATACAATGCTTCAAGGAGAAGGAATAATTTATTGCTCTCACTAGTGGGTGGATGAAATTTTTTCAGAAGACAGAAGGAGGAACGTATTCACATGCTCCACCATTAGGCCAGAGCACAGAGATAAATCTAGATGCAACCGGCTAGACAGAATAAAGTAAAGATACTCAGTCTGAAACTGAATGATGCTCCACACTTTTAGAAATATGCTGAGTCTTGACATTTGCCTCTGAGAGGGGAAGGAAACAAGTGAGGGAGACAAGAGTGTTTTTACTCTAACGCATTTACACTGTTTCGACAGCAGTGACTTTTAATTTTCAAATACAGTCCCATGGCTATATATTGTTTCAATACCACGCTGATTTAAAATCAGACAATGCACGGTATAAGTCTCCACCAAACTGACACTGGCCTGAGCTGTAGTTCAGGGTGAAAATCTGTAACTGATGCCTGCATGCTCCATGGGACTGGGAATAGGAAATAAAGACACTTTTTAAATCTATATTCTTATCCATCACACCTTTGCAGAAAGGATACTTCATGCTTCAGAACTGCATGTTTCATGAGATCCTGAAGAATTCCAGTGCCCAAATAAATAAACAGAAAAGTCAGGTATATTATATATGCATTTGTAGAATACATTTCGAATTGGCCTTCTTACATTGCATGATGATTCGTGCTGCATTTTGTTGCTGTTGCAACTGTTTTTTCAATAGCAGGTTACGTCTAATTGGGCAATTTGCATACCCTTTATGCTTGTCACATTGCTATCTACCTGTGACACTTCCTTCAGGAGTGACTTGAAAGTGCAAACTATACTCACATTGTAATTTCTGACTACAGGACACTATGGAAAGGCAGCTCAGCTGAAAGTCTGAAACCAGTATGCATAAGATAGAGTTTTCCCACTCTTGTGCAAAGTGCAGCTAAACTTTACGACTGCTTTACTCCGGAATGAGATAATCCAAATGGCAGAATCAACTTCAGCTGATTTGCCTTCACCTTCCTAAGTCCTTCTACAGACATGGACTTAATTTGCGTTTTCCCAACTCTGCCCTTCCTTCCTCTGCAGGTAACCCTCTCAGGCTTTTCTCTGCTACGTATTTGACGCTCCATTCCTAAAGCTGTTTTCTTTCTACTGATACTTTCTGCAGCTGTGGCAGATTGCATTGTTTTTCCTTTCCTATCGAAGGGCAGGGGGTGATATCCAACATGTTAGCTTCTTTTCAGCATGCCTGGCAGCAAGGCATATGTGCCTCTGCCTCCCACACTATTTTCTCCATCCCCTGTATTCCTGTTTATAACAGATGTTTTCTCTGCCCTTTGCTTCTTCCTGTCTCAGCGCCCCTTGATTCCACTGGGACATTTGTACCCTGTCATTTTGAAGTCTCTGACAGCTTCTTCTGCCAATACTAATGCCATTATATGTGCTAACAAATATGTCCTACACATGTACAGGCATCTGTGATACGTGTCCCAGCCACTGTCACTGCACCAAAGGCTTATGGCTATCCCTGGGGTAGGGCCAGGGAAGCCCAAGGAGAGCATCTTTGTCCTATTCATGCTTTATATGAGCACTGGCATTGCCCCTGAATGTTCATCTCACTAGACTTCTTAATCAATCCTACAACATTTATTAAGAAGGAACTTTTTTCCTCTCTTTTCTCATATGCTTTCAGTAAGAAGGAAATATTTCCAATTCCTCAGTGGCTAAGCAAGTGATAAGTCCACTAATGAGGGGCAAAAGCAGGATGCATAGCATGCCTGGATAACGAGAGAAGTGCTATTGCCTTATCTTTCCCTTACTTTAATAATCTCTCTTTAACAGAAAAGCACATAGTTCAATACACAGCCTTGAGCTTTAAACTTCTGCTTGTCCTACAGGGGATTTCCTGCCCTGTCGGGTGAATTCCACTTAATAATACTGAATTCCTCTAACAGAACAATCCCTTCCTGTGGGAATTTACAGACTTCAAGACTGTTTATTATATTTTAACTGGTGATTTTCCCTGTAGCTTCAATTGTATTTGGTTTAATTGCGTAGAAAATGTTTATTCCCTTCTTATATTTTTCTTTCACAGTCTCAGCTCACTTCTACTTTTCCCACAAAGAGAAGCAAAGTTACTTTTAGGTTGTATTATCTAACCAATATGCACTTAAGGATGCACTTAAACCCCCCCACAGAGAGGTGTTATTTGCAAAATGTATTACCTTTTCTTTTCTTCAAACACTGTGTGTAATCTCTCCCTTTCTCAAGTCTCTCCGGTGTGACATAGGTAAATTTCACAATAACAAAGCAAGTTCAAACACCACCTCACTGTACATTATATGCCCTCTGGGAGATTTTACCTCATACGCAGCTATGTTGGACCCCTCACAAAAAAAGCACCGCAGCTCTACAGAAATAAATACGTGTACCAGTTAAATAATATTTTGCTTATATCTAGAATAAGAGATCCAGAGGCATTTTAATATTAAATTATGATTTCCATGCAGCCTAAGCAGCAGCGCAGGGTTAGTAAACCTGTGGCGCTTCAGTTGTGCTCAATTTACAAGCAACTCACACAGCTCCTAGCCCATACCTCAGGTAACCAACAGCAGATCACAGGAGCTGCTGGAAAGTGCAACCTCCCAGGATGGGAAAGAAACAAAACCACAAAGAGGAAGTACTGAACTCAGCCTTAATTCACCCTGCAGCCTCAGTGGACACCTGGCACAGCTCCTGACACAGCCATCACCATCTCCAGCTGCTGGACCCCCAAAGGTCCAGTTTGGTGTGCCATATGCATTTCATGGCTGTTGGTTACGAGACACTTCCAGCTGATGGCTCTCAAAAGGAGGGAGCACAGGTACTCGAACCCAAAGGTACTCTCACAAACAGAACCAGGGCATGTAAAAATCACCACTGTCCTCGATACTGCCTCAGTTCCAGGAGGAGATCAGAGCAGAGCAGAGTGTGCATGAGCCGAGACAGGGACAGGAATGGCATGGCTGAAGGAGAGGCACTGGACTGGTCCTTAAGGCTAAGACAGTTTGCCTCAGGACAAAGCACATCCCCATAAACACATCTTAGGCTTTCTGGGTCTGTTCTGCTCTTACCTGTTCTTAATTTAATTTTGGAAATGTTTTGTCTCTATAAAGAAATGTTAGTTCAAGGAAAATATGTATGTAGCATAGAGTATTACAAACTTAATTAGAGTTGCAATGCAGAATGAAAAAGGTCCTCATTCTCTTTTCCATTTCACATGCAGAAATATGAAGTAACTCAATTAAGTCAGAGAAATTTCTTTGGCAGTGGTAATATTAAAGAGAAGGATTCAAACATATGATTTACATGCCTCTAGAAATGTCTATGATAAAAACAAGCATATCACAATATTAACTTTTTACTTATGTTGCACTTAATGTTAAGAGTTTTCCATTTAAAATACATTCAGATGATTAAAAAATCTGTCAAATGATAAATATGTAGGTTATCTGATGAAACATATTTGAATTTCTACTTAAACACTTTAACTTTTAGTTGAGACATCAGTCAAAACCAAAGATCTAAAAATCCACGTACTTCAAAAGAGACTGGTTTTTGATACTGATTCTGTAGCCTGGGACCACCTTTGAGGTATGTAACAGTTCTCTGATGATATCTGTTAAAATGCTGTTTGTAACCAAACATTTGCACAATGCACATCATGAAATGGATTTTCTTTTTTCTTAAATACATTTTTATACTCTGGTAGTTTGTTGAAAAGAAAATCAAAAGTAAACCTTAGTAGATTTGATAACCGAATCACAGCAATCTTACAAAACAGGTTAACACATAAAGTGTTATAGTACTTTTTTCTTTTAATCTCAGTGGTAGTACAGGATAATATGGATCACCTTGTTGTTATGTAACATTACCATTTTAAAAGGGAGATGTGCTTGGTGATATAGTAGTTTTACCATATGTAACCTCTTTGATTCTAATGAAAGCAATAATTTTAATTAAATGCTACAAGTAATAGCATAGTATAACACCTCAAATTGAAGAAATAATTTCCAACATATGGCATAAGCTTTTATATTTGGTCCAGACCAACAAAAAAAAGAGTGTTTTATTTAATATTTGAGGTTGTAAGACATTTTTATTACCATGTAAAGTTTCAGAAACATTTCTGAACTATAGAAACCAGTTTCAAGTTAACAACTGAGGTTCTGGATCCACTTCAAGGCTAGCAAAAATAAAATAATACTTGAAGTTTAGATCTCTCTGAAGGCTGTGAAAAATGCTTTGATATTTTTCACTTTGAAAATAGTTCACTTACAAATTTTAACTACAATACAGATAACCATCTGATGGCTGCTCAGTGGATCCTATGAAATAAAATCAGCTTCAGTCTGTAACATTTAGGTAGTACTCAGGAGCAACAGTCGTTAGTAGAAAACCCACAACACTTTTTATCACTTATGGAAGTACTCATCTTGATCTGAATGGCTCAGGTTTTGGAAGAATTTCCTTTCCATATTAGTCATGCCTACATGCTTTCCAAATTATTAACAGTCTAGACTATGCAAACACAGCTTTGCCTTATTTGCATATCCAACCCCAGATATTTCAAGATTGCTCCCTTAGTAACTGCATCCTGACGGAAAATGCAAACTTCCTACTTGCAGACCAAATAAGAAACCAACAGAGCAACTGACATCTATCTGCCTGCATGAGATCATATCGATTACAGAAAAAATAAATATACTTGGCAATGAAAATAACATGAGAAACAATAATATTTGATATTCAAAATATTATTGCAATGTTTTTAGCGATCATAAACACAAACACTATAAATCTGTGCTGTACTGTTGGCGTTCATGATTGAGTCATTTGCACCCATAAAGGCTGGAAAAAGTTTGAGAGAAAGCAAGCAAGGGGAAACAACCATGTAATTTTCCATTTCCAACAGTGCTTAGTTTACATTCTAGAGTTAAAGCTTGGTTTACTTTTACCAAGTTTCAGCTCATTTCTCCATTATCAAACCTTGTGTGATACTAATTGAAGGATTCTGTGAGTCTGACCCATCTGACACATGACATAGATAATAAGTTAGTTCTCTCATCACAATCCAGCCTCAGTTCTTTGGAGACTACATTCACTCCAAGTGATCCTAAGTTTGAGAGTCACGAACACTGGATTTCTAGAAAAAGTCAAATAAGAGAAGGGGGCAGAGTAAACTTAACAAGAGTTACTTTTCATGCTGAAGATACACTCATGCATCAGCATGAAAGAAAAGACAAGAGAAGTTGGCAGTAACACCAACTTGTTTTCAAAAATATATTTTTGTCCTTGCCTCTGCAGGAGAAATCTTTTCATCATTCATGTGTTAAACTTAATTTAGAGTCTAGATGGTTGTGTCCATGTACACTTGCAAATAAAATATTATTTATGGGCTGATCTAACAAATATTTACTACTGAGCATATGGATGAATGTTCAGCTAGTCTAAATCAGCAGAACCACCAATCTCATTTACATTAGCTGAGGCTACAACATCTTATGTTTATTACATTAGGGACCCATTCATATGGATAGGATTTACCCTGGTAACCATCTATAGGTTGCTTAATCCAATCTACATATTGATGATGACAGCAGAATCCCTTTCCTATTTATGCTTTGTGCAATGCAGAGCCTTAAACCGTTGCTTAATGAATATTTTGTTTTATATAATATACAAATTAAAGATCAGTGTTGTGTTCCTGATACTTTCATAGAAACCAGCTGAAAAGTTGCAATATTAGTTTGTAAACCCTTATGATAATTGTACAGTCACATGAAGTACTTAGCAACGCAGACCCCAAGCCAAAAAGGTGTGAGCATAACCCTGAGCGCTTCCTGTGAAGGGCAGTAATCCTTTGGCTGCTGTTCAGGACACTCAACACCTCACAGGATTTACTCAGCAAGCCTCAGTGTGGAATCAACAACTTGTCAGAATATTATACCAAAATCACATGGGTTTCTGGACAAGAGAAACTGGAAGCACTTTTTCCTTACACATCCTCTTTATCAAAAGAGGGAAGTGTTGGTGTGAAGAGCTTCTACTGCAGCATTCACAGTGATCCATGCCTATATGTAAATTAGCTTACATCATTATTAAAAAAACCCAAAAAACCAAACCCACAGTGAATCAGTACTTTAATTTGCCTTTCAGCTCTGGATGAAGCAGAAAGGTAAATCTAAAAATTACTAGTGCAATTTGGAATAGAAGTTATGCAACAATAGAAATTTCATCTATTTTTGTCACTTCTTGTTATATAACCATAAACAGAACTATATTTATTGCTAGATTTGCCTATCCACTAGACAAAGAGTTTATTACATAGCAGGATAAGCAGAGGTAAAACTGAGTTTTCTGCTCTCCACTTCAGCCTGTCTTTCCTTGTTTTCTCTCAATTACCATATTTTCCATATTGCTTCCTGCAGCGTTTATGGCTTACATTTGGAACCAAGGATCAAATACTTAAAAACCATATTTCCCTCCAGGTTTTAAAATTCTTTACTCATTCTTTTTTTTCCAGACAACTATTCAAAGCTGTTGCTCAAGTAAGTAGTAATAAAAGGTAGCAGACAACTGACCTCTTCTATATTTCTGGAAAAGTAATTAGTGAAATTCTCTAGAGACCCGAGACACAGGTGATATATTATCACCCGTAAGTGGTTTAGAAAGGCATATTTTACAACACCCACACAGTTATAATCAACTTACATATTTCAATGTAGAAGCATTGCAACCACGTTAGACAGAAATGTGGTTTTTAAGCAACCTATTTCAGTCTCCTTGGACTGATACTGTCTCCTTTAAAACATTTATTATTACAGACCTGATGTCACAAAGACAACTGATGGTGGAGGCAGAGATAATCAGCTAAAGTTTTCAACACTCCTTATCTCATCCAACAACCAATAACCATCTCCCTGCTAGGATTCTGCAACAGAAGAAACAATGTAAACTAGGCACACTCATTTTTCATCTCCTCCTTCGGGGATTTTTGCTTGTCATCATCCCTGCATGCATTTACCCCTTTATAAGTGAGACCTAGAAGCTGTCTTCAAAAAAATATTTCAGGTAAAATGTTGAAAAGTGTGATTGCCAGCCAGTGATTTCAACCAAGACATCTTATTTCCTCTTTTAAGACTAGACTTAATCTTAAGTATCCTTGAAAAGACATTCCTTTCAGTACTTAGACATTTCTAATAATGGCAAGAATTTCAGATTTGAAACTTTTTCATATTTTCCCCTGTAAAAGCAAACGATGAGTTTTCATCTCAATAGTCTCATTTTTACACACTTGAAGTGCTACATATAGCAATGCTACGTATGGGACTTCTAGTGAAAATTCCAAAAAACTACAAAAACCAAAACTCCAGAAGGAAATCAATCTACTGCACAATACTTTTCCCCAATCAAATGATTTATTTGGTCATCTGAAAAAAAAGGTAAATAAAGCATGTGCTAGTTTTGATTGGGATAGAATTAATTTTCTTCGCAGTAGCTAGTATGGGACTGTGGATCTGTGATGAAAACAATGTTGATAATTCAGGGATGTTTTATTTATTGCTGAGCAGAGTTTACACAGAGCCAAGGCCTTTTCTGGTTCTTTACCTTCACACAGGTGAGAAGGATAGTGATTCACAAGAAGCTGGGAGGAGACACAGCAAGGACAGAGGGGACACAGCTGATCCTAGCTGACCAAAAAAAAATATTCCATCCCATATGACATCATGCAGAGAGGCTAAGCTGCGGGAAGCAGCAGGAAAGGAAAGGGAGATGTTCGGGGTGATGGCTTTTGTCTTTCCAAGTAACTGTTACATGTGACAGAGCCCAGCTTTCCTGGGAATGGCTGAACACCTGCCTGCCCATGGGAAGCTCTGAATGAATTCCTTGTTTTGATTTGCTTCTGTGCACCACTTTTAGTAAACTGTCTTTGCCTCAATCCATGAGTTTTCCCACTTTTACTCAACCGATTCTCTCCTCCATTCTGATGTGGGGAGAAGGAGTAAGCAGCTGTGTGGAACTTACTTGATGGGTGGGGTTAAACCATAACAAGTCTGCACAGAGACCCAAAGAAATAAAAGGACAGGATGTAACTGAGCTAATATAGGGGAATATGATAAAGGAGAGAATTGACAGTTCCTCATGACATTGAAGAAGATAAAGCAGCATTCAGAATGTACTTCTTTATGGGTACACCTTTTGTATTGCTCCTGCCAGAGTCCACAGGGAAGAGTGGTTGCATTCCCACTCCCTCAGTGTACTCCAAGAAGGACTGAAAATGAGAAGCTGCAATTGCCAAACTGTTCTAGTTTCCTGTATCTGTTGCTAGACATACTGGGGCATTAAGAGGAACATGAAGATACAACCTTCACACTGTTGCTCACTTACTAGTTATAGGGCTAGACAGTGTAAGAGAGGAGATGGAGATGCCTGGCATATGTCAGCTCCAAGATTTCATTCAGCACATTGTTCTGCTCTCACAGATCCCTGGATTACACTCACTGTACTTTTCTAGTGATATACTGCAACAGAACAACTTTTACGAACTTTTGTCTTTATTTTAATCAGAAATTGAGCAAGGAATGCAAGAAAAAAAGCACCAGCAATTCAAAGTTCAGTTCCAGAGAAGTAAAAATCAATTTCTGATTGCATGAACACAGGACAAAGCTTGGAAATAGTTCTTGATTAATAACGTTCATGTTATGAATAGATTTACCAGAAGGAGGAATGCAAATCAAAGATTCCATAATGATTTCTAGTAGAAGCCTTCATGACGAGAATCCAGACTGAGATGATTTAGAATTCATACAAAGGTGTTGGTCTACTATGTTGAATCTCTGAGAGTAATCAGTTTTCTGGCATTAATTATATTAAGACTTCTCTTGATATATCTCTTTCTGCTCCTAACTGATTTTTTTTAATTATTATTTTTTATTGAGAACTAAACAGGATATCTCCAGAAGCAATATGGCAATGAGATTTCTTCACACTGATGAGAATGTTTATTTTGCACAAGTTTGAAGTGACATAACGCAATTTCTGATTCAAAAGTCTTTATAACAAACACAGTACCGTTGACCTGAATTATTTGTCAGAGTGCCATGTTAAAACAGTTATAGAGGTTTGGGAGTGAGGCTGACTAGAGCCTTACCAAGGGAAACTAAATCATCTCTCAGGCAAAGGAACCTGAACTTATTTATGTCTGTCCACCCTGACGTATATAGGCAAAAGCTAGAGCTGGATTGTAAAAATAGAAGTCAAAACCAGATCCAGAATCAGTGAAGTCAAGAACTTCAAGCTGGTTTAATAATGAAGTTAAGCTGGTTAAATCAAAGATATTTTGTTTGGGTTCGTGTTACTGTTTTTTTTTGTTTTGAGTGGTTTTTATTTGTTTCTTTTAGGATTTTTTGTTTGTTTGTTTTTGATGGTTTGGGTTTTTCTGTGGTGTTGAGGTTTTTTGTTTGTGGTTTTGAGGTTTTTTTTATTTAGTGTGCTTGCAGTTAAAATTAACTGCAATGTTTATATTCATATACCCTGTTGCAGACTAAAGACCCTCAATAGGTTTCTGTGCATCAGATGTTGTATTTTCTGATTTAGGTGCCTTACAGAATCATAGAATCACCAAGGCTGGAAGAGACCATCAAGATCATCAAGTCCAACCATCAACCCAGCACTGCCACTGTAACCCCGAAACCACTAAACACTGTGCTAGATCCCCAGTGCTAGATCCAGACACCTCTCGAACACCTCCAGGGACAGTGACTCCACCACCTATCCCAAAGCATGTTAAAATACAATAGAAAAAGGGTTTTTTATCCATGGATCTTAATATAATTTCAAAGAATAATAAAATTAATTTACCACTGAGAAATATAATTTATAGAAAGATACAGGAACCTGATTAGAGGAAACAGCATGTCTCTAGGCAATCTGAAAATAAAATCCAGGTCTTTTGGTTCTTAGAGCACGGGTATCCTGTGACTGTACATTTTGAGCAGCGGCACAGCCCAGAACCCAGCAAAGGATAAAAGATTCAAGTTAGTTAAGCTTTCAAAGCAGAAATTTGATGATCCTGCAAGCATGAAATTACAAAGACACCTGCTTTGAACCCTGTCTCAGTGTATCAATGTCTCTTCATCTGCTTTGTATGCTTTCTAACCTTTCACATCTATAACCCCAACATTCAAAACTAAGTGTACAATGACACAGCTGAAAGTTTAAAACACACCTTATATAAGCACATCAATTTTCCATCCTGGGCTGATGCTCTCACAACAATTTTGTGCAAGCCTAGGTAGGAAAACTTGTTATGTAAGATGGTCTCCCCCCAAGCAAGCATGCATCATGCATGCTGCTGTAGGAAGCAGAGCACAATGCAAATACATGTATGGAGATATTTTTCACCTCACAAATACTTCCATGTAAAAATAACTCTTTTCTGCCTGTGAAAACTGCTCTGAGTTCTCTTTATAAGCCCAAAGTGAGAAGAAATGTTTTGCTTTTTCACAAAACTAAGAAAATAGGATTTCTCTGTATAGCTGAGAAAACATTCCTGTTCAGTTGTCACACTGCTCAACTGAATAACTATAACCAAATTATTCATTTGGATTGTACATAACTCTTGCTCATTTTAAATAGGTGCCATCTAGGAGTAGAATTTGACCTAGTTTTTCCTCAAGAATATGCACAGAGAAAAAAAACAGGAAGAAGTGATGAGATCAATTCACAGCTGATTCAAATTTCTGTTGAGCCACTAAATCCAGAACACAGTCTTACAAACAAACAGTTTCTTGACAATCTCCAGTGAAACGAGCCATCAGAAATGCCAAATATTGTTAGCTAATTCTGGAACAATGACAGAGTTTTGCTTTGGTTCTATATCTCATGAATTTATCATGACTTTGTATATTCTTTTGTCTAAACAGACTTCCTCCATAATTTTGTCAAACACTGCTAGAGGGAACTGTATGATACAGTTTTTCAAACCAATAGACATATTCAATGAACTGAGTATAAAATTGAGTTAACTGCACATGAGTTTTGACTTTGGCCACAGAGTCAAAAGTTTGGAAGTCTTTTTATAATTTTTACCAAAGACAGAGCACAACAGATTCATCTCTTCACTTCATCTCTTCACTCACTGGTTTTCTTAAACAACTGCATTGAGCCACGTGATATAAAAGAGATCTGCATTCACTGACATGGAATAATCTTCTCCATTCACACACACAGTTCTGGGACTAGCACAAAGTCTGAGCACAGTCTATAGTACTCTCTGACCTTCTAGTCACTGCTTGCTCTATCACAGGAGTAGTTTGGTTGAAGCTATTCTTTTCATTTCACCCATTCTCCTGATCTGGTATGCCCTGGGGAAAAGGTAGAAATGTACCCTGTACCCATCCATGCAGCAGTCAACTGCTGTGGAGAGACTTCAGGATTCAGAGACTTCTTCATCTTATTTGACTGTATTACATTGCCCCTGAAACCTCCCAGTAGAAGAGTAAAGGAAAACAGAGCAGTTAATCAGCCGAACTATGGTTTTAAGAACCGTTGTCCTGCACTGCTAAAATTATGCACTGCTAAGTAGATTTTGAGGCAATTATTATCAATGTTTTTAATAATATCTGCATTCTTACTGAACACAAATTTCCTGCTCACAGTCTTTTCCAGAATTTTTTTTTTCCTTACACATGGAGGGGAATTATTTTCACACCTTCTAGTTCTTCATTGTTAACCTGTCTGAAGTGAGTTCTCAGAAAGGCTCACCAACTATTTCCCTAGCCCTCTATATCCAAACTCTGGAATCCAATGCATTTAATGTTGGTTTTCTGTCAAAGTTAATAGTCATAACTGCCTAATTATCAGCTCTAGTATGATGGTAAAACCTTTTAACATTTCACTTTTCCCCAAGGAGTGTGCATTGCAGTTTCTGGAATGCATCCTTACCCTTCTTTAGGGAATACTTGGGCAAAGAATTCATTTTGCTCTCAGCTAAATGAACGTTATGCTCTCCCTCTGCAGCCATACTGTCTCTTTGCCTGGCTGTTTTACATGAAGTGTATACATCTACATTGGGATGTACAGTAAATTCACCAGCGTGTTCTGTTTGCCAAATTCCCATCTCAGTTACAGAGATGCAAATCACACAGTGAGTAATTTTGTTCAGCTAATCAGAATTAGCTTAGCTAGGCAAAGTCATAATAGTTTAAATTCCCTCAGATTTAGTCCCTATACATGTTGAGGTTGTTCAAGGCTACTCAAATTAAAGGAATCATGTGATGGCTGTAAACTGCACCAGAAGATATCTTCTGGGCAAAGTGACCAAGAAAGGTCATTCTGTTGGTGAACTGAACAGTTCTAAGACATCTAGGCTGGATTCTCCATCACCTTACTCATACAAAGTCACCGACATCAAATCACAGTGAGAGACACCAGGTAGAAAAATTGTTGATAAGAATAACACACTAAGTAGGTGTAGAAATGGTTGCAAAAAATAATTTTTCTTTATGGCACACACAAGCATATAAAGAGATTTAAGTTAAGGTCACTGGCTACTTTAATGTTCTAATAATAAACCTAAAGTTAGAAGTACACCCAATGAGGATTAAATTTTGTAAACCACTAGTTCCTTCCTTACAACTTAATTTTACATCTTCTTGTTTGAAATGTAGGGACACATTTACAATAAAATCCTCAAGAGGTAGCTTTAAATGGCAGAGGGAACAGGATGGCTGGAGCAGCACAGAGCCCTGCACGAAAGAACTTCTTGTTTTATTGACCATCTCAAGAGTAAACTGTCCCAAGTTGTTTTGCTTTCAATGCTTGAGTTAGCTCACTTCTAAAGTAGCTCAGATGCTATGAGGTTTGGGCACACAGATATTCTGATAATGAGATTTTTCCTTCTGTGCCCTAAATATTTGTTACTTTTATTAATAAAACAGTATTTGTGTCTCGTTGGACAAGTTTCATGTTGTGTTCCCGTAATTGCAGAATTCTGCTCCTGTCCCTCCATCATTCTTAAAGACTCCACTGCTGCTTAACCAGGAAGATTATAAATCAATTCCCTGGGACCAGGACATCTCCCCTGCACTGTTTAGAGAGCAGTCCTGCTGCCCACACCCCTGAAAAACTGCCTGCCCCAGAAAAGGACTCCATAAGCAAGAAAAATGTAGCAGTGATCACACATGGATCGTTTTTATTAAGCTAATAGAGAAATGACCTTGTGGGAGGACATCCTTCAAAAGTAGCTAAATCTGCTGATACACAGAGCTGGGAAGTAGTAAATACAGAGGAACAGAGCAAACAAAGTTATAATGATTTGGATAGAATTAGGCTTATGGGATGCTAAGTAGTTTATGCAGTTCCATGTAAAGAAGTAAAACGTAATGAGGCTAGGGACCAAAAATAATCACAGAGTCCGAAAACTAAATTAAAGCACAATGCAGAATACAAACCAGGAAAAGAAAGTGGGGGAAAGATAGTTTGAAGGGTTTTCCATGATCATTATTTTGCAGTAATAAAAAGGAAAACAAAAGTTCAGAGCAAGAAATTGGATAAGTTAGAGGGGAAAGAATAAAAAGGGAATTAAATTTTTTTCAAAGGAAGGCATTCTGATACCACATGAATACTGAGGCCACAAGTTGAATATTGTGTGCAATTCTGATCACTACAATACATGCAGAAATAACATCACTGGGATGAAATAAAGCACTAGATGGATATCAACACATCTTACAATTTGGGAGGATAGGTTATTCACTGTGAAGAATGATTAGTCAGCTTCACATTAGTCAGCTGCAGATTTTTTTAGAAATTATTTACAAATAATCATAGTGTTATAGTCTCATCCTACGAGAAAGGACATGGCTTGATGGCAGTCTGATAGCAAATTCACTCAAAATGTTAAATTAGATATTAGAAAGTACAAACAGAAATTCAGCTAGACATTGAAATACTTTGCCAAGGCACACTGCAGCAGTTCTGTTTATTTTAGATTCTCAAAAGCAGGCTGGATAAATTCAGTCTGATTCTGCAACTTTTAACAGGCGAACATCCTATTAACTTAGCAAGAGTTCTGTATGCAAAATACTTAGTATTGAACTCATAATTCATTAGACTTTGAAGGAGCTGAAAATAAAATACAGATACAGTTAATACTGACATCAAGGACAACTGTGTTGCTAAAATTCCTGCACAATTCATTAGAAATGGTGTTTTAAGAGGCATAACCCTTAGTGAATTATATAAGTACATGCTTCATTTGATAGCCAGTACACTTTTGAGACAGTCAGTGAATCCACTGAGTTAAAGGTAAGCTTCTGTTTAGGTCATGGGGTAAACTGTGGGTAAATGCATATGAGATTTGCAACTGCTCAAGAAGGTTTTTTTTAGCATGCAGGCCACAGACTTCCCACATATTCTAAAACATGTGTAGGCTCACACACAAAAAGACAGACTATAAATACCTTAATGTTCCTACATGAAACTAATTCCAATGTTGAAGTTGGAAGTGTGCCAAAATTTGTGTGAAAACTTGACGAGGTCTGTGAAGAGTGATTTTTAAGCATTAAAATATTAAAACTAGCACCTAGCAAGGATCAACTATAGAAATCAATAGGTGTTTAAATACCTAATATTTCAAGAAAAAAAAGTCATCATTACAAAAAAAAAAACCCACTTAAATAAGTTTTAAAAATGTACCAAATTTCACTTACTTTATATTATTAGATATCTTTTAACCTTTGGACACTACAGACTAAAATATTTCAAAAAAATCTGAAATCACATCTTGACGGTGAAATGCTATATATATACCATTACAAGATACTACATAAAACATTCTGTCTTGTAATATTAGTTCTAAATAACCACATACAGAAGTTGCTAAAGTGACTTAGATGACACCTTTGGTATATGTAAATTAATTTATTTTCAGGGTTTTTAACTAGTTCCCACTCTGGGCATACCAAAATCTTCTGTCAATAATGCCTGGATTAAAAAAAACAGCACTGTCTGACAGATGTGGCATTTTGACCAGCTGAAATTCTGTGAGAACAGCGAGACATCATAAAGATGCAAGAAACAACCCTCCAAAGCACCCATGATAAGAAACAAACCCACCAACCAACAACCCCCTCCCCCAAAATAATAATCTAAGAAGCTGAACTAGAACTGAAATGCAGGCAGGACACATAAAGGAAGAGAGAATCAAATAAAAGGGATGCTAATGAAAGGGAACAGAATTTTCTAGAGAGATCAAGGGTAGCCTGGGGGAAGCCTCCAGAAAAAGAATTGCATGAAAGTGTTACAAAACAAGAGGAAAGGTGGAAGAAGAAAGCAGCGAGTAATGAGAAAGTAGAGATTGTACAAAAGCACAAAAGGTGAAAAATAAAAGCACAAAGATAAAAAACGTAAAAAAAAGCATTTTTCTTGCCCCTCCATATACATTTGCCCTTTAAGAAGCATTCATTTATTTTTGTTTCTTCAGAAACTGGAAGATAGCACCGCAGTGGAAACAAGGTTAAAATCTGTTTCATTTTTACCCATGTGAAAATTAAAAGCCCAAATAGCAGAGCTGACTGCTGACAAGCTATGAGGCTTTACATGAATGTTTGAAGGCCCAACATGCAAAACTTCCAGTGGGGGGGGTATAGAGATTTTCAGAATCCCTGGCAATCAGCTCCTACATGAGAAGACACGCATTTAAAGCTTTTCACTCAAACCCACTTAGATCCCTTTGCCTTCCATTCAGAATTTCCTGAACATCACAGACAGAATTTCCTGATGTGACACAAAATCTGCAGAAAGAATTATCAGTACTGTTGGAACAGATGTTCAAAACAAGACGAAAGAGTAGTCCGTGATAGGGACAAGTGTGATAAACACCATCTCACCTTTCTGAAATACCTGTTTTCATAAATGAAATTGTTTCTCCTCTCTCCCACTCAGAAAGGCCCACGCTACTGTTTGCTCTTTCAGCTTGGACTTTCAAGTCCTGTAAGACCTATATGTGTATGTAGCAGGAGACAGAGAATGACCTCTAAAGTGAGGAATCCAAGCTGGAGAGAACAATTTCTGTACTTAAAAGACTTTTAAGAAAGATGATTCCAGAAGTGCAAAGATTAGTTTTTAAGCACTTCTCATTAGAGTTTAGCAGGAATATGGGGTTTCTTCCACATTGAAGACTTCCCACAGATCTCTACTAAAAATCAAGGGAGATCTCTAAAGTAGATTAACACAGCATTTTGGATACTTCTCTGTTCTGTTTCTGACTGAGAACCCTCACCCAATTAGTTACATCCAAAAAAACCTATTAACTACCAAACTACTATGTAGTCTGGTGTGTTCTTTTCCTTTTGGTTATCAGCTGAAACTCTCCAAGAAAAGTTCACCCAAGCAAATGAATATAAAGGGCTACTACACAGAGTAAAGCAATATTTTCTCATGAAAAAATATTGTAGCCATAAAAACCCAAATCAGTACTCCTTTATGATGTTCACATTTCCATCAATTTTGGGAATTGAATCACAATCTAAAGTCCTTCTAGGTACTAGCAACAGTGCCACAAAAGATAGAAATAGAAAAAAAAAACCCAGACAGGCAGATTAGAAGAATGGCTACATTAAATATAACGAAATGATAGTTCAGTTCAATGTAGTTCAGCTCTTGAATGAAAGAAATGGAAGTGGTGATACTATCCTGAGCAGATATTGATAACATGCCCAAAAAAGCCTCTTACATTTCCCAGGTATTTCCTCTTTAGGCATTACAGTGTGCTGCTTGGTTTCTAGAAAACTATGCAATTAATACATTTATTTTATTGTTATGGGTGGGCATTGTGCCATCTTGATTAACTTCACTAATATTTATTTCTCCCATGCAAGGAGAGTTGTTTCCCATACCAGTATCACAACTAAGCTGTCTGGTGCTAGTGAAACGGAGTCACAGCGTTCTCATGGAAGGAAGAAAAACTATCAGAGGGACCAGAGTCCCTCACCAGACAGATCCATTGAGGTTTTTGCCTGGATTAAGAGTTACTTAAGAGGCTAAAAGGAGAAAAACATTTGGCAGGCTGTAAAATTTAAGGACACAAATAGATTTTTAGACCTGGAGCTCATTAATTTAGTAGAGCTGGTGAGAATTTAAATAGTTTCATAAATTTAAATCAGAGTAACAATGGGTTCAGTACCTACATTAAAATAAAATGAAATAATATGGAGATCATATATTTTTCTTCAGTTTACTTTCCTTCTAGTTTTTCTGAACTCAAAAAGCTTTTGTTAGGGGGGTACACTCCTGGGAGAAAAACGCACCAAAACTAATAGCACAAAGGAGGACTGAATTTCAGCTGTAAATTCTTCATCTGTATTTGATGTGTTCATTAAAGCCTTTCATTACATTGCTCTGAATCACCATGGTTCCAGACATTTTCAGTAAGTCCTAAATGGCAGAATGAATTTTTACTACACTTCCTTCTAAAACTCTAAATTCCAAAGTTAATTTATAAGATTTGCAAGACAGATACTGTGACAGGAAAAGTGCATTTTGAACACACTTTTAGGATGCCAAGGTCTCTTTAAAAGGGAATGGTCAGTGTCCCAGAAGGACGAAAGAGTACATTTGATGGTGGATGTTCTGTTTATTATACCAAAAAAACTACTCCTCCTCTGAGACTTCACAAGCTGCAAATACTGTTTCTCTGCTGTCTTTTACACTTGGGTACTTCTGCTTAAATTATCCATTCCATAGATTCCTTCTTGTCTTAACTTCAAGCTTGTCACATTAAGACATGATGGAACACTAATGCAAGCAGCTTTTATCTAACAGTTACAAACGGTATTGACTGCTATCTCCCTAAACTGCCTTTTCTATTGGCTCAATGTAAACATTTCTAGTTAAAACATCTAGGAAGTCAAAGACATAAAATACATTTCTGAAGTTAATACACAGACCATTTTCATTCCCATATATTAAAAGCAAAAAAGATACTGCAATCTCACAGCATTAATATCTACATAAAATAATAATATCTATATAAAAATCACTGAATTTAATAAAAAAAATTTTGCACTGGGAGTGTGAGCAACTCACTCAACTCCTGTTCCTGAGTTGGGAACAAGGACTACTATAGAAGTAATAATGCAAGACAGCAGTGATTCTCAGTAAACAGAGGTAGATCAGCTGGCAAAAATTCCTTCAGGTTAGTCAACCAAGTGAGAAATTCCACCTTATGGAAAGCTTTGTCACAGGATAGGACAGAAGTTATGATTTAGAACCCCATGGATGGGAATAAAGACAGATTTTCCTCTTACAGCTATTATGGAACATGTTCCTCTAGGCAAGTGGGCAAAACTTACAAAGTTTTGAGGCATTTCACAGTGAAGAAAAAACATTCCATTTTCAAAGCAGCTTGTCCTCTACATAAGCCCCAAGAGAATTTTATAATCCCAGCCAGAGACTGACAAAAAGGAGGAAAATTATTGTATCAAAGGGCATATGCATGAAGGTGGTGTCTTTTGATGTACATTTTACAAAAATATGTTTTGAAATTTTTTTTCATTTTATGAAAAAGCGCTTTGGTACTTATTCATGGTACTCTTTCTAATCCTTCTGCATTTTCAAATCAAGACAAAAAGTAGTGTTAGTGAAAGTGGAATGGAATAATTAAAAGCATAGGGTAAACACACATATTCTTTTTTTTCCCCCTGAAAGAAATCATATTATGAGAGAATTTTCTTAGCCTATATGTTTCAACTAGATTGGAACTTCTATGTAATTCAGTTTTACCCAACTGGGCTTCCCTTTGCTTTATGCTGATACTACAGGACTTATGTAGTACCTCCTTTTATACAGGACTAGTCAATTCTCCCCAAATCACTTTCTCTTTCCACATTCTTCTGCTTTTGGTGGGTAAAGAATGGAACTGAAACTTTACAGTGTATACTAGAAATAAACACAAACTCAAATGTCAATTACAAGAATAGGGTTACATATTAATGACTTCTGTTTTGAAAATTGCTTAAAATACATTATGCTTTACATTAGAAGACAGATTATGATAAAAGTACCACTACATTGATGGTACTTTCCTGTCTGGAGAGACGAAGAAGTTTAGAAACATTCAGTCAGACAAAAGCCTAATTCAGATTTTATGGCTAAAACTGCCAGCCAGTACAAAGTACTTAAACTTATAACAGTTGTTCTTTCATGAGTAAATGGGTAAAATATCTGCAAGAAGTAAGTTGCACAGAATAAAATACTTCAGTGAGACTAGTGTGCCTGGCTTTTTACTATGAAAAGAGCTGGCACTTTAGCCCTGGCTCAGAAAGCACCACTCTTTATTTTGAAGTTGGTCCCTTTTTGGCCCTAATTAAACAAGACAGTGCTGTAAAGCATCTTTCTACTTTGTGCACACATATTCACTGATGTTTGCATGTATAACAGCAGCTTATGGCTCAACAGCAAAATATCCCAGATTGGAACATGCATACAATTCCAGATATCAAAGTTAGCTTTAGTTTGACTTTGCGAGATTCTAAAAGCAGCTGTGCTTTGTTGCACTTCCTCAGATCCCAATAGTGATTTAGTTCTGAGGATTATATATTTGTCTCTTATGTGTCAAAAGTCTTATCCCTAGTGACATTACAACTCTGTTTTTGTATTTAATGTAAAAGCATGATAGCTCCACATTGATGATTGTCAGCAGTTGCTATTTATCATCTGTCAAAACTTTTCCTCATGGGAAGACAGAAAATCAAATGGATTATGGCTGGTTTTTTAGTTGCTTAAAGGAATCTTACATGACACAGGCTAAAAAGAATGGCGAAACTGCTCCTGACAAGCACGTTAGCATTCGCAGCAATATGCGATTTTATGTACATAGCAGGAGAACTGTCAGCCTCTTGACAAAGCAGCACATCTAAAAATGCAATGTCAGTTCACTCATCTGACCTCTTGGTTGCAAGATCGCCTGATACCATGGCGCATATTTCTAAAACTACTAATGGTATCCCCTAGAACAAAAAACAAAAACAAAAACAAAACAAACAAACAAACAAAAAATCAAATAAACACAACAGATGAAATATGTAATAGTAGATGTAGAAATGTCCAAGAACTATATTTTGGTTACGTTTTTTTAGAAATAAGAGTGATATTCTCTCCGAAGAGAGAAAGAATGAGAGACAGAACCTGCAAGAGGTCAGTACCCCAAAGTCACTTCCTTGCACTTCCAGTACAACTAGAATGTAACCTTTCTTGAAAAAATGAGGAAGATTAAAGATAGTTTCTCTAATATGTCTGGAGAAGAAACTTATGAGAAGACTCTCCTTTAGACTTAGGCACTTATATCAACAAACAAACACAAAAATTTGATCACAGAGATAGCTATGAATTTTACATAAAACTTGAAAAAATCTTTCTAGCTACCTCTACAAATGGGAACCAACAAAAATTGGGGGAGACTTAAAAATGTATAGATTTATTGCTTCTGTAATGCTTTAAAATGTCAACTTGTATACAGAACTGTAAGGTAATTAAATGAAACACACTGTCTATCATTTACTCAATGTCTGAAAACATAAGGTGTTCAAGACTTGGATTTAAAGGTCCTATGCACAATAGAAAAATTTCAGAAACTTGTAAACCCGTGAAATGTAGGAGTTAACTGCATTATGAATAGATTCTTCATTCAGTCTGTATTCTGGAACAACCATGAACCTGGTTCATGTTGTAGTGCTGTGAAAAAGGCTATTTTAATGACATGTCATTTGGCATACAATCCACAAAACTGGTTTGCTGGTCCAGCATTCTCCATGCTCTCAACCTGCTTCAGGTTTGATATACTTTTATATTTAATCAACCTACTGAAAGAGATCCACTGATAATTATGCCCCACCCCTAATTTTGATGCATTAAAAGAGATAGATTAAGGAAAATTCAGGGAAGCAAGTGGGATTTAAATGAATAAAATTGAATAAAATATTTAAAATTCAGTCTTTCTAGTTTCACCTTACATTGCCAGATAGAAAAACCAGATTTATTTCAACCTTAATGGTCGTGTGGAGATTACTGGTCAAAGTGCAGAGAATACAAAGCTCCTGTTATAGAAGCACTTCTGAAAAACCTGAGGCTTAGATCTGGGCTTCCACCTTCTTTGAAGCTTATCATGAAAACCTGTTCTGTGACAAATGTCCAGATAATGATATACTGTAACAATACCCTGGTTTTCAAGATCCATCTTACAGACTTGTGCTGCACATACCACCACTGGAATTGTACCCTTTAAAACACATTTTGTCCTTCTAGAGCTGTTAAAAAGTGACAAAAGTCAGGGTATCTCTGAGGAATCTGAGTTGAAAAGAAGTGTTGTATCCTGTACATAGCCACAGAGAGACAGTACTAATATTAAGTTAGTGAACAACAAAGCCTCAATGATTATTCTGATTAGAAACAACAGGATGTCTATCATCAATGAAAATTTAATTAATAATTTGAAATCCTAATAACATCAACAAAACCTCAAAAGCCAAAAATCCCCAAACCACACAGGTGGGATGGGTCAAGACTAGTTAGGATGTAATACCAGGTTTAAATCAGTTTCAGTGTCAGGCTTCCTTTACATTACACTCACACAGTGTGGAAAGGAAAATAGATTTTTATACAAGATAAAAGGATACTTCTCAGAAAAGACAGCCTTTTCCCCCCCACTTTAGCATAGATGTTCTGCATTATTAAGGGATACATTAATTTTACTTTTCTGTGAAGCCCTGGTAAGTGTATTCTTTTTCTGTGCAGACACATTTTGAGGATCCAATGGTAATACATGAAGCATATAAATACTATGGTGATGATTAGCATGGAGAAATGGAAAAAAATAGTGTTGACTTTATGCTTTGTCTGCATTTACTAACTGAGTTGGAAAAATCTTGTCTCCCTGTTAGGTAATCTAATGCTTATGAACAGGAAGAATGAAAATTAATCTCTCTGGGTGCCAGTGACAGAAAAGGATTTGAAGGGTGATAACACAGCTAGACCAGAAATTCCTAGGTTTAACTAATTATTTTCTTCATATGGATCAAATTTAGTAATCTATTCAAAATTCTAGAATTGAGTAGACCTCTTCTTGACTATCAGAGAACTCATTAAATTTGCTAGTTGTCTAGACTGTATTTTCACGTTTTTCTCCATCACATTTGCAGAGGTAACTGCACATGTGTACATGGTTATATCCAATGCAGACTCCCACACACTGCAACCCACAACTTACAAATTACACTGAAGCTGTGCACTGATGCATAAAATATCATAACACATAAGGTCACATTCAACACATGCATGGATGATTTCCAGTGATCATTTTAACATGAAACCATCATTGCTGAAAGCCCACGGTTGCCTACTTATGCTCAATACTCATTTGTAGGGTTCACTCAGCTCACATGGCTCCCACAAATAATGCCTTTCTTTCAGTAAAGCTGCAGGCAAGAGAGGGCTGGTCCCATCCTTGCTGGGGGCTCTCTGCACAGCAACAGAGCTGAGATGAGCACTGCACGAAAGGCAGTGCCTGTGGGTGCAAGTCTGTGGGAATTAGTCCATTAAGAGAGCTGCCCGTGGGCAGTTTTGTTTTCCAAGCTCTGTTTTTCGTACTGAACAGCTCCTTTTAATGAGCACTAATGTCCACTGTGATCAATATCTGCAGCATAAACTATTACTGTCTTTTTTTTTTTGGTCACACCCAGAGTAAAGGAGAACTTCCAGTGGGTTTTTTTGAGCAGCACGAGAATACCAGCTAACCACTTCTTGACAGTGAAATACGGAGAAGGAGAATGAACATAAACACTCATGGATCTTTCTCCTTGTGATGGCCCTTCTTAATTTCATGACAGCCCCGTGATTGATATCGTCAATACCCATGACACAAGCCACTTCTCCCCATTTGTCAAACTACAGCAGAGCAGCATCAAATTGCTGGGAACACACACGTTTTTATCTGTAAATACTACTCAGCACAATGGATGTTGAAAGTATTTTTGCAGCAACAGAAAAAAATGAGTAAGAAAATTCACCCTTAGGCCTGGTCATTCTCGTTTCTTGGCATTTTTTTAGGAATCCATGCATGATCATATCCGTTGCTAAAAAATCACTCATAATTATTTTCCAGTTCCTGTTTTTTTCACAGACAGAGGTGTTGAGAGCAGTGGGGTATGATTCCCTGTCAGGAAAGATCAGCTGCCATGTGCAGTAGGGGAAGGAGGACCACCACAATCCAAACACTTGGACAATGAGGTAATTTATCCCTCGCTCTTTCGGCATCGCCCTGTCAATTGTGACAGGCTTCATTGATCACAGCATCACACACTTTTAATCCTGTTCCAGTTCTCAAATGTTGACCCCACTGAAGAGAAATGGGCATCTGGAGAGCTGCTAAGGCCAGCTCAGCACTGCATGAATGAGAGAAGAGAAGAGAAATACTTCATATGGCAACCAAGAACCTAAAGCTTCTACTAAATTCCATTTGTTGATCAAGTTATGCCATGATCCATGATCTGTTTTCCATGCAGCTCATCAATTTCCAAGGCAGAAACTTCCTCCTTGGGAAGTCTCTGGCATTCACAATATAACATTAACCCAAATCAGCACAACCAGAGAGAAAGAAGCTCGGGTTTACCCCGAAAATCTGCCTTAGGTTTATCTAGGCCTCTCTTTAACCAATTTCTTGTCACTTAATCTGGTTCCATTTCCTTTAAAGTCCTCAAGTCCATTTGAATTAAAGAATTAAAGATAGAACAGAGATGGAGGGTCCTTGAATCCACCGACTACTTCCGGCAGCGAGGATATGACTTAAAACAAAAGGAGGGAGTATGGAAGCAAACAGTATTCCTCTTACAGATTTTTTGACATTTTGGGCAAATAAGAAATTAATATCCTAGCTGCACTTGGAGGAAGCAAAAAAAAAATCCATTCTCAAAATCTGGGATGGCATTGTCTCAATTCAGACCCACTCTACACGCTTCTATGCACTGAATTCAAATTTAAAGCACGTCAAAGGTAGCATATTTTATACTTTTGCTTATAAAAAGAAAAGGAGAAATGGAAAATTTAGCAGATATCATAGCAGTTCCAGAGATCAACAGCATACTCCTGTGCAAAATAAAGCATGCAACCATCCTTAGTTACTGAGTAGCTTTAACACATACAGTTCTCTATGTTTAGATTCTCTTTCCCAATAATAATGACATTCCCACTCTCCTAGCCATCAGTGAAAGGCCAGTAAATTTATATGCTAATACTGAACACTAAATTCATTCACTTGCAAAAGTAAACTTAATTCCAAAATTTTTCATGTGTCCAGCCTGCAAAGAATTTAAATTAATGTAGTTTGCATAAATAAATATGAATGTCAAGAATTCTAGGCAAGACCTGGAATAGTTTTATATTTTTGCAATACATTCATACTCATTGCTGCTACATTGAGAATACAGACTGTTTTTCATTGCTTCATTCAAGATCAATTTTTTTTTCTCTATTATCATCCTTACCATCTTCACCTCTTAAATAAGTGTCTCTCTTGCAGTAACTAGTGGTTGAGCAGGAAAAGCTTGCAGCCTTCTTCAAAGGCTGTTTTCCAGCGTTGTTTCGAACAGCCAAGAAGCAAACAGATTTTATAATTGTCCCTCCTCTAGCAATCCCTCAAATACCCTGCAGGTAACGCTTTGTCCCCCAGCCTGGCTGCCCTGCTGGTGCTGGCAGAGCAGGGACAGTGCCTGTGCAGTCAGCAGTGCCAGCAGTGCCCCACACTGTCCAGCAGCCAACCGCGCTGGCCTCATGGGATCCAGCAGCTCCTCTGGGACTTGTGTCATTCAACCATGAACCTTTAGAGGAGCACCTCTCACTGCAACAGTCACATCTACATACCCTGACAAAATATCAGACTGCACTGGGGGAAAGTACTAGGTTTGCAAGGCCAAGTTTGGGTGGGAGGCACAGCTCTAGGGCTGCCTTCTGTTAGAAGGTGCTAGAAGCTTCCCCTGTGAGTGACAGAACCTGGGCCAGCTGCCTCCAGCATGGACCTGCCACTGGAACTGGTGAAGGCCGAGCCCATCAGAGCCTCTGGGATAATGAATGTGTAAGTTGGGTAAAACCACACAGCTGCAGCTTTGACGGGAGAGAGGAGTGACAACACCCGGGAGAAACAACTCTGCAGACACCATGGCCATGAGGAAGGAGGGGCAGGAGGTGCTCCAGGCACCAGAGCAGATCCCCCTGGAGCCCAGGGTGCAGCCCATGGGGAGGCAGCTGTGCCCCTGCAGCCCCTGGACAGCCATGGGGGAGCAGAGATCCACCTGCAGCCCCTGGGGGAGACACCAGAGCAGGGGCAGCGTGGGGAGTCTTCCTGCTGAGAAATAATGCATGATGAACTGACCACAGTTCATCCCCATCTCCCTGCACCACTGTAGGGAGGAGGGAGAGTAAATCAGGAGCAAAGCTTAGCCGGAAGGGAGGGAGGGATGGGGGGAAGGTGTTTTAAGATTTGCAGTTTTCCTCTCATTACCTTACTCTGATTTAAATGGTCATAAATTAAACTAAATTAATTTTCCCCAAGCTGAGTCTGTTTTCCTGTGACAGTAACTGCTGAGTGATCTCTCCCTGTCCTTATCTTGACCCATGAGCCTTTCATTTTGTTTTCTCTCCCCTGCTCAGATAAGGAGGGCAGTGATAAAGTGGCTTTGTCAGGCAGCTGGCACCCAGACAGAGTGGATTCCCGCCACAGGGAATAACTACAGTTATGTGATCCAAACATAACTCCATGCACAGGATGTACTTATGCATTTCATTCTGAAATGTATTTTTATTTTAAATTAAGACATTGACACAAACAACTCCTTAATGTCTAATTTTTAGGCCCAGGTTTGAAGTTCTTAATTCTCTTCCTTCCCAGCTTCTGTGGTTTTACTCTGAGATGGCTAATAAGAGAGAGGTTCCTGCTTTCCAGTTCATATGGAAGCAAAGAATGAAAACCTGAATCCAGTGCCTACACATAGAATATCTATAAGTAGAATTAAGTCTTCACATGCATTACTTAGAACAAAGCAAAATAATTCTTCTTAACATGTTTTAAATATAGTCAGCCCAAAAAAAAATTTTTTTTTACACAGCACCCCTCAAAACTGCATTATACAGGAAATTGGAAAACTGCAATTTAAGGGCCTGAGAAGATTATTTGGTCTCCTAGATGCATTCTGAGTCTCCCAAAGCTGTTTTCATTAATTATCATTTAAATCACAATATTCTTACTGGTCCTGTGACTTAGCAAATATTTCTAGCCATAACAGTCTCCCCAAGTGAATTTAGATTTGCTTTTTCTGATTCAGTTTGAACAGAGATAATTTTGATAGAAAGTAGGTTACTATTTTCAAAACTGTATTTTTATGGTTATAATTTATTAGAAGCAGTAGGGAATTCAAATTTATGGATCAGTTATATCAAGTATTTAACTAAACCCATGAGTGTACTGAACAGTATACCACTAATCCCAAGATAAATATTTTAATCCACTTTTCAGCAGAGTCTTAAAATAACGATTCTTTCAATATGTATAATTTTATCATTTATTTTTCTCTCAATGTTCCATGGATGAATTAGTAAAAAAGCACAGCTTAGAAAGAAAATCAATAGTTCTCAACTGAAGCCCACTTACAAAATACAATTGGGTAGTAATTGATTTGTAGCAAAATTTGCTACTTAATTCTAGCCACATGTAACTGGAGAAAAAGCATGCATGAGAGATTATAATTTGTCTGTGTACTAATGCTCCCAAGTGTATCACCTCTGCAATGATCATAGTGTAACTCCAATAAATTAAATAGAATTTGAAATGAGCTCTGAGCTTGCCAAACGCACCTTTTGTTACAGACAGGAAGTTGCATTTTGGCTGGGATTTACTGCTGCTGTTTATTGGAGAGCCATTCCATAGCATTCAGAGAAAGAGGGAGAAGAATGATGATATAAACTGGGTTCAGAATGTATGTGCATAGAAAAAGATAATGATGTCAAGTTACCTCAGAAACAAATGGATCTTACATTGTGTAAGCTGATGTTAGCCATTGATGCAGAGGAGAAATCCTCTGTGGTAATTCTAGAGCAAACCAGACCCCATTAAACCAATATTTGAAATTAAAAAAGAAAAAAAGGAAAAACAAAAAACCCCAGCCAACAAACAAAAGACCTGATAATGTTTTATTTGCAGTTGTTTGCTGTAATGTTCACAACAAAAGCACAACACCTGACAAATGGTGCTCTCAGAATGAGTTAGATACAAGGTTATGTGGGTGACCCTGCCTTGGCAGCAGGGTTGGACGAGGTGATCTCCAGAGATCCCTTCCAACACTAACAATTCTGTGATTTGGTGAAGTTTAAAGTCACTGTTTTTTTTAAAATGTTTCATTTACCCAAGATGCTGCAATATAAAACACATTCCAAGGCCCATCCATTAGGTGCAGTATTACATTATAATATGACCTTTTGACCTTACACCTGTACATCTTTGATTTATACTTTGTGGCTCAAAAGATGCA
The DNA here is from genome assembly GCA_013397895.1 of Origma solitaria. Taxonomy (NCBI): domain Eukaryota; kingdom Metazoa; phylum Chordata; class Aves; order Passeriformes; family Acanthizidae; genus Origma; species Origma solitaria. The sequence continues at coordinate 3,884,195 of VZRL01003197.1, forward strand.
GCATATCATTAAGGGCACTTGATGCCTTTACTCAGGTAACTTTTTACAATAAATGAAAAACTGTAGTGGCATGACAAACACCACTCCTGTAAATCCTGAAGGAACCAATACTCCTGCACATTTCAGTACACACTGTTTTTCCTCACATATACACTTAGTAAACACTGTGTATTACCAATGCATTGTTTCTGAAATGAAGCATTCAAAAATATGAGATACCAAAAGTACCAAAATCTATTTTGTGTATTATCATTATAGTCCTGCTTTTAATTATCTAAGCAGGATACTTATCTACTGTTTTTCTAAGAATTCCTGACCCCATGTTTACTGTAATTGAATTCATTTAGAAAATATGTGTATTGCACTTTATTTTTTTCATCCTTATAGCTCCATGTTAGGACCATAGGTTAGCAGGACCTCATTAATTTATTTCCATCATCAACTTTTTAGTTCTTTCCATCACTCTAGAATTTAAGTTCTTCCCATTTTCACTCAATTTCTTGAGTGCCACTCTTCTGAGCCACTCAGAAGGGAGGACCCAGCTGCTACAATTTGCAATTTTCATGTGCTTGGAGGCTGGTACTGACCAGGGTGATCCATATAGATTAAGTCTTTGATGAATTTACCTCCAATTCCCTCAAGTACTTTTAAACTGGATTTTTTTGCTTTTAGCCCAACCAGCTTAGGAATGTCCTTCAGGTGGGCAGCAAAAGATGTACTTGATACCATGAACTATTGTGCCAGATGGTGTCCAGAAACACGGAAATCAATAGATTGTTCCACAAAGAGGATTTTTTTAAAAAAACTGGGCAAATTTTCTCTGTAATAATTTCTATCAGAAGCAATTCCTTTTGCTGAAATAATAATTGTTAAAAGAGGTACCATGAGAGCCACAAAGAGAACCCCAAGTTAAATTAGCAGAAAGGATACTAACATGAAAATACTGGGTGACCTCAACTCTAGCTATAATCAGGAGACAAAGGCCATAAGGAGGACCGTATTGCATGACAACATTATAGTGATGTGGCGCAGTACTTCACCAGAATTTCAAAACCCATTAGAAAGTGGGTTCAGCTCTGAAAGTGTTTGTCTGACAACAAAGGAAGAAAATATTTCAAAATGGTCTGACATTTTGGCTTCCTCTGACTCCTTTAGTATTAACTTCTCCCAACAAATGGTCTGCCATATTTTATAGTTAACTACAGAGAATTTTCTCCTAGAAGGCACTGTTATTTACTTGAGGCAATGTTACTACACAAAGTTATGCAAAGAGTTCCTAAGAATAAGCGAACAGAGAGAAAAGCCTATTTTATGGAGCAAGTGATGTATAATAGAGAATTACTGTACACTGGAAACTTTCCTAATATTGCATGAATATTCTTTCAAGCAATTATACTGAAAATGTTGAGAAGACAAAAATGTTTTGATCAGAATCAGTGTTAGTGGTTTCTATCATGTGGGGTTTATGACAGCAGTACAGGTTCAGTTTGCAAATAAGATCTGCCTGGAGGCAGTTTCGATTTAAATGCCAGTCCCTGGATATTTGTTCAAATTTTCCAAAATGAAGACTATAGTTATAGTAAATAAAGAATGTTTGTCATTTTCACACAGAGACATATATACGGATATATGAAGGTCCAGCATTTTTCTCACTTTCAAGCCTGTAATACTGCCAAGCTCTCTGGAAGGAGCGACAGTTCCTCTGCTGAGGAGCAGCTTCACTTCGCTGCAAGACCTATGCAGCCCAAGTAACCCCTGCACCAAGTGTAACATTCAAAGTTATGGAGCCAAAAATAGCATTCGCTTCATTACCAACAGTCTATCCAAGGTTTTACTGTAAGTTTCACACATATTCAAAGATAACGAAGTTACTTATAAGAAAGAATGCAACCTCTTTGAACAGTCTGTGTATTTTTACACCCACAGCTTCCCCAATGATAGAAAGCAATGTTTCACCATGATAAATGCACTTCATTTTTCTTAACAAGGTAAAGTGTAAAACATTTTTTACATCATCTTACTTCAGGAACTTTTCACTGTAGGTACAATTATGAATTTTAAAAGGGGCTCCCTGCATCAGTTCAACAACCCACATAGCCTGTGCTAAAATTCCTTATTCTATGATGTGAAGGTCTAAAAAAAAGACATAAGGGTTTTCAGCCACACAGAAATATGCTTTCACAAGCAGTGGTAGTGAGGTTGGGAGGGAAGTGAAGGGACAGGGAGGCAGTTTGAGAAAAACAACCAAATTCAGCCCATTTTCTTGAAATATGCTCTTTTACTACAACAACTACTCTTCTCAATGTGTAAAATTTGAAGTGTGTTGCCCAGTGTGCACGTACATATGCACGAGTGAAAGCTGACTAATTAGAAGGTAGTTTGGGTTTTTATCCCAAGAGTCAGTGCATTTGCTCCATTTAGTTCAGTGAGCTACATTCTGAAGGCAAAACACATCTCTTCAGACAATCACAGGCAAGGGTGATTTTTATAACATCAAAGGGAGGGGTGACCTCTCCAGAAACAGTCTCCTTTGAGTCTTAAAGCAGGCTAACCAAGAGGTTTCCTGAACCACTAAAACCTGCTCCAGCATATCACTGTGAAGCTGTAATCCATTTCTCTGGTGCTTAAAGTCCAAGCTGAGCTTTCTGAATTGCAAATAAGTTCTTATTTAAAGAATAGTTCATGTATGTATCCAGTCAGGGTGATAATGTTGTTATTACAGCACTCTCTGCAATAATTCAGCTGTCAAACTCACTTGTGGCTGAAATTCAGTCTATATTATTTCAGCTGACCAGCAATTTCATTTTTTCATATACGGTATGTTTAAATTGTACCCAGAGTGTTATGAGGTGGCCAATAAAAGAGAGGGGAGGAGAAAAAAAAGAAAAAAAGGATTTTTTAAAAATTATTTATTTAAGAAGAAAAAAGTGTTAGGAAATTTTAAAGATGTTGCTATCACTTTTTGCACCATTAGATGTTACTTCAGAAGAATAACTTTTTGACATCATGTATTTAACTCCTTCCATTTTCAACATTGATTTTAGGTCCAAACTTCTTTTCATGAAACTTTTGTCTGTTACCCTTTCTATGAAGCTAGCTCCCTCCCTTAACACAGTATTAGCAAAGCCCACATTCTATTCTGTCCACAGCAGATAGACAAATTGTGATCTCTGTACACCCTAATAAATACATTGACAGTAGTTTGAGACCAACCAAAAAAAAGTTTTGTTACTTTGAGTCCATACAAAAATTTTTGAAGTCTGTAGCTACCAAATTTCAATTGAATTTCAATGTATAAGCAAAATACAATGGAGTTCGGAAGCGTATTGTTGTTATATTCTTGTTTTACACTGAAATTCCTTAGCAAGTATCTGCCATGAAGAACTATTAGTGAGAAACACTTCACTCAAGATACTTTGGTCAGGTTCTTCCTTTGCTTTAAGAATACACAACTTTAATATATTTCTACAAAACAATATAAAAATGCAAAGACTTCAAACAGTATTCAATGGCAGTATTATGCAACATTATTTCATGCTAAGATCACCATGAGCTTTACAGAGCACAGTTGATAGCTGCATTGGCAGAGAGGCCTATGCAGTGCCTGCCATGGCCAACATAAGGCTACAACTTCATTACATTAGAGACAAGACAGGAGAATCATTTTACTCATCAAGTCTCATGTCGCTAGGATTGACCCTAAAATTAAACTTATTGTGCCTCAGGAGTAAGAGAAGTTGTTGGATGAAAATGACGAAACATCACATACTGTAATACATTATAAATAATGTATTTAAAATTTTAAATACTTAAATTATTCAAAGTATTAAATAACGAAGAGAAAATTAACAGCTAAATCTTATCAAATAAAGGTTAGGAAATAGTCCCTGGCTGCCCTATGTGACAATACAAATATGGCTGCCCCAAATGGAAATGACTCAAATGTTTAAAAGAAAAAAAGCAAGATGAAGCAGCAAACCACACCTTACAGGGAACTCAGGTCAAATTAAAAAGATTTCAAAGGCATAACACAAGATGGGTGACTTCTGTTCAAACCAAAGCATTTGAAGGGAAAGATCCAGTTTTGATGCCCAGTGTCACACAGCCCATCACATCTCGGTACTTTCACCACTGTGATGTTAAATGTGTGCTGTCTTTTGAACATAAGTTTGCTTGGCTCATTGGTTACTCCTGAGCATTGTTACATCTTTGTACCCCAAGGAGAAGAACCGTCAAACTCCTTTTCTTTCCTCTCTATAATAGTGCGGAGGAGGCTGATTAAGGCCCACTTGACATAAATCTGGAGAAGCACTGCCTTGTCTGGTGTTATATTTTCTGATTGCAAGAATGAGATGCTGCATCTTTATGTTGAAAACTCTCCCATTAAATCAGCAAAACTAAGAGCAACATAAGAGCAACAACCAGAAGAACAGCTGATGAGAATGCAATATTGTCCATGACATGACATGACCGACAAGCCAGTTATGGAAGCAAATACTTTCTGGTTTACTGTACTGAAATACAGAAGCAAGACCTATTTTAGATGAGAAAAATTACCAAATGTTGGTGGGGTTTAGCAGTCCCCACATCTCCTGCTAGACTTTTGCAGAAGCTGTCAGTTTTAAATAATTTTGCCATGCTACATTAGTCACCTTGAAAATATCTGAAATTTTCCTTTAATATTCACGTAGGTATTTTATGGCTCTGTTAACTACCTGTAAGTCGCAAATGCCAATATTTGATTATTATGTTGTTTTACAATTGAGCTGTTTACCTTTTGTCATTCTGAAGGCTTTCTAGGCTTACTCCTTGAGCAGAACTGACCCATCAGAAACCACCTGTATTCTGCACCAAGGACAATTCATAGACTGTGCCAGAAAGCTTGTGAGAGGCCTCAAGGATGATTAACTATATAAGAATGATAATTGAAGTTAAAAAGAGAAAAAAAAAAATCACCTGTGACCTTTTCATGTTCTTGTTTCCATACAGCCAAAGAGGAAAAACAACAATCTGTCAGTGCAATAGAAAAGCAAGAAACACATATTTCAAAAAACAACTTGTATTTATTTATCTTCTTAAGTCAAGAACTCTTCAGTCCTTAGATTAAACCTGTCCTGGGTGTGCAGACTGATGAAAGTTCTTTTGAGCTCTTTTGAAAGCCAGTTGGAAAAGAAAAAACCTATCAGGACAGATGCATATAGTTTAGATGGGGGAATTCTGTCCAAATGGCAATTCAATTCAGTGCCCTTTTTACACTTAGGCAGCTTCAGGAGACAAATAGTCATACTCACTACTATAAATGAGTAGTACAATATATTGAGATCATCTCCCTCTAAAGTGACTAATGAACAAACCTTTACAGGCTACTCCAAGTAACTGAGGTTTTTCCACTTGGATATATATTTTATTAATATATGTTACTTGAGTCTGTTTAAAACATTTAGAAATTGGCAAGAAGATCATCAACACAAGATTTTTGCACCAGGGGAAAAAGATACTAATGGTAAATTGAAAGGTCCAGCAGAGATTTTAAATCTCTGACTGGAGATTAAAATAGTTAGATTCCCTCTTTGGCACTGTCTAAGTTAAAGGAAAGGAATGAGTGTTGAAAAAACCAAACCATACAAATCAATAGCAGTATTAAACAGATACTAAAATATTGCATTTCTGTCTTTGAATTAAGCTTCCATGAAGGTTGACAATGTAGTTGGAGTGGTAGGCCCTTTTCCAGCTTTCCATTGGAGTCTTTCTACTGACTGCCCACAATTTCTGAACAGATACATAATAGAAATAAAAGTATTTAAATATACGCCTGAAAACTCAACATAATTTTATATTTCAGCCACTTTCTATACATTTTAATTAATATTTCCAGGAAGCTGGACAAATTTGCATGTGTATCCATACTAAGTATATATCTATACTTCATTCAGTACCTTTATGAGTATTTCTAAACAGCCATGAAAGTATAACCAACCAATTTTCTGAGGTTTTCTTCTTACAGTCTTAGAGACGAAAAACAACACACTCCATTCTTGGCTGACATATTAAACACTTCAAAAGCAGAATCAGAGAGCACAATAATCAAGAATCTACTGTCCACAAACAATTCATAAACGCTGCCTAACATTTAATGTTCACAAAACTGTTTTAAAACTGTAACAGATAGCAAACAAAACTCATAACTCTAGCTAGAACACAGCCCCCTTTCTAACGACTAGCAAAAATTCCTCAGATATAATACTCAAATGCTTTTGGGTTTGGAGTACCAAACTCTAAAATAGATCATGAATTAAATGAATTTCAAAGCATTTTTCATGCTAAAATATATGTAAATTAGTAGATTATTCAGGCAATAATTAAAAAGGATTATAGAAAGGCATAATCCTTTTAATATACTGTACTTCCATTTTACAATTGAAGTGAACTATTTTTAGGCAGCTTCACAGTAAATATTAACCACTATTTTCCTTGACCATAACCGTCAAACGCCTGCATTGATTTACCTGTATAATATGCAGGTTTTTGTATATTCTACACATCATGGTCTATTATTGTTGAGTATAAATTAAGTTCTAAAATACTTGTATTTGAAATACAGTATACACTTGAAATTTTTCAGTCGTTATAATTGATTGCTTCTGACTTTGTCTTTTTCATTCTTTTATATACATGTCCTTCTATGAACATATTTTTAAAGTACTAAAATCCACTTGGCAATGTCACTTTAAAACAGTCTTTTGTGCCTTTTCTCACTAGCTGTAATCAATCAGGAATATTAAAGCTGTGTCTTATGCTACTGAGGAAAATGAACTACTACTGTGCACGGACAGAAAACTGGGGTAGTGAGAGCTCCAAAGTACGTAAGAGGTTACACAGCCTGTCATCTTCAGTTCTGAGGTTAATGCCAGGGAGCAAGGAACTGTACTTTCAGATCTGACATGAAATGTCATGAGATAGATGAGGTAATCATAAAGTGCAGTTACCAAGACTAGACTAGTCTGAGTACAGCAGCATGGAAGAACTTAATGCATCTCTCAGTGAGACTGTTAATGCTGAAGTACGAGTTCCTGTTGTAAGCCAGCAGGTGATCCGTTCATAAACTGAAAGGTGGCCCGCAAAGTACACATTTAACAAGATTTGTTTTTCCCTCGATATATGGGGGGTATTGCAGAAGGATGTTACTAGGGGGGTAAAAAGAAGAAAATAGAATGCGGTGCCTTTCCTTAATTTCTTTGGTAACCAAGAAACAGCCATGATGAGTCAAGACAATAGTTGAAAACATCAGTGCCAAAAAAAAAATTAAAAAATGGAAAGCTATTGAAACACTAAAGCTATCTGACAATTTAATCATATGGTAAAAGAACTCATTGCCTTAATGTACAAGGGAAGACAATAAAGAAAACCAGAACCACAGCTGTTCAGAGATTCACAAGCAAACAAATAGGTTACATACCTTCCTGTTACAGAGCTATGTACTGGGTTTGCATGGACAGATTTTGGTGGGAGGCTACAGGGGTGCTTTGTGAGAAACTGCCAGGAGCTTCCCCAGTATCCGGCAGAGCCAATGCCAGGCAGCTCCAGGACAGACCCACCAAGGCCAAGGCCAAGCCAATCTGCAACGGTGGTAACACCTCTCTGACAACATATTTGAGAAGGAAAAATAAAAAAGCTATTGCACAGATATAATTGTGACCAAAGAGCAGAGTGAGAATCTGTGAGAGGAACAGCTCTGCAGACACCAAGGTCAGTGGCAGAAGAAATCGTGTTTCCACAAGAATTGAATGTTTTAATTCGAGCATACTAGAGTAGTCCATCTGGCCATTTAAAAACACTGCTAGCTGTAGATTCCTTTTAAGACCTACTGGTTTCAAAACATTACTTTCTTTCTGACAGTTAACTGTATGAACTACATAGTTATGGAAATATTTGAATTGTAAATATTGAAAATCAGCTACTGTTCATGCATTGCGACTTTTCATATATTTTAATATGCATATTAACACCACGATGGCTCCATATTCATAAAACTGATCTTGACAGATAATAATAATTGTTGAATATAATTGATAATACTACTTATTGAAAGTGACCAACCATTTAATAGTTTCTCTCTCTTTCACTTGCTTTAATTCTGGAGAAACATGATGATATTAAATGTTCAGTATGGTAAGTTCAAGATTAATAATTCAATTATCATTAAGCACAGATTGAAACAATAGTATTGCCTTGCCTTACAATGTCAAGAGTTTTAGTGAATCATTTAATAATGTCAGTACTCTTCCTGTGCATGGATTGTCTGGGTTGACAACACCACGCAATGGCTTCCAAACTAACATTTTGCCACAGGTAAAAAGGAGCTGTGAACCACGATGTTTTACAGTTATTTCAGTGGGGTTTTTTTTAATGTATAACTACAGACACTCTCTAGTGTTAAAAACACAGGCCAAACTCACAGTCCAGGGATGAATACTCCCAGGGGAAGGAAGATGCTTCACTGACAACAGAGGCAATGCCTTGGTGTGAACAGTGGCTCCTGGCAAAGGAAGTGTGATGGACAAGTGGCACTAGTTTGTAGCTGCACAGCAGCTCACCTCTCTCTCTGCTGAGCCTTTGCCATGGGGTCATATCCAAACCAACGCATTTTGCCTCACTGAAAATGAATTAAGTGATCTCCCTGTTTGCTTTGATTAGACCAGCATAAGGCAGTGGACAGGAGCCATGTCTTAATTTCATTATGGTAAAATTTCAGTAAGGATTTAATTTTCATTTTAAAAGGGACAAAGGGACTGAAGGATCATCTGAGTTTCCTGAGGAGTTTCCTCAGATAAAGACAGAAAGTTGAAATTGCTTATCTTTCACTCCTCCGTGAAGCCTGGCTTTCAGACGTGTGGTCTTAACAGAGCTTAGGTGGACTTTTCGGCTTTTGATCTTGCCAGTCCCTTCTTTACTAGCATAAATGATCAGACAGCATGCACAAACACTGCCAGTTGCATATCTTTTGAAAATATGGAAGTCAAAACCTAGGTTCCTGCCTCTTCCTTTTGATCTGAATCTATTCTTTATTTTTTCCTCAGATTCATAAATGTGAAAATATCTCTTGACCTGTACATATGATGTGTCATATATATTCACCATTTTCATAGCAAATGCTTTGAAATTGTTTATTTTCAATTAAGGCATTTTAAAAGAACTCCACTTTTTATTATTAAACTAACCACTACTGCTTTCCTTAATCTATTTGAATAAATTATTTTGGAAGAAATACACAATCAGAGACCAATTTTCCAAACAACACTGAATGCATGCAAGTTTAAATAAACAACCCAGAAAAATAACCTCTGAACTCTACCTTATACTTATTCATAAAGCCCATCTTGGCAGAAAAAAATAATTAAGGATATAATTGATAATAAACACAACAAAGGTGACCAAATATTTACTAACTTCTCCTTAATTATGTACAAATAGGATATGTAGCACAGATCACAAATGTTCAATATAATAAGCTCAAATTTTATAATTCAATTAACATTAAATGTAATTTATGTCAAAACACTCTTGTAGGTGAATGGCAAGTAAATATTGCCTAATTCTGCATCATGAGGACAAGATGCATTGATCCTCTTATGCAAAAGGAAACATCAACAAAGCAGCAGGTTTTCAGTAAACAAATACATTTGTCAGGATAAACTATACAGTGCACAGCTAGTAGTGAAATTATCAGGATTACACTTTTGACTCCTACCCCATTTCCTGTCAACCTTATGGAGCTTTGAAAGAAGACCCACTTTTTGTGTCTGCAGTGCCTAGGAGACCTGGAGAGAAATTTCTGCTTCCTCTTTACATGTTTTGGTGGTCCTACAGATAGGCAAGTCATTACACTCACGAAAAGTGCCAGGGACTCGGAATTTTTTTGGTTTCAAGAAAATTGCCTAATCTCAGTTGAGTGGTACTTATACTGTGAACATAAATTCTTCCTCTGTGAGGCTGTATACCCTTACATTAAACTGAAAAATTCCTTTCACCTTTGAGCAGAGCCAACATCTGCCACCTGTGTCCCCTGACAGAGTGTCATTTGTTTCAAATTTCAGAAGAGGGGAAAAATGAATACTTTCTTACAGTGTTTCAGGGCAATATACATAATCCTTCCCCCACTGCTATGTAATATTTATTCTTTGTAAAACCTGCACTTTTTCTTTTTTTTCTTTTTTTTTTTTTTTTTTTAAACCACAAGGCTGTGTTTATGTTAAAGTTGTCCAGATTTTGTAGTTTGGGGAAAAGAGCTAGCTAAATGCAGCTCACATCCTGGAACTCCTACATACTAAGGCGGAGCAACAGAGCACACTCAAGGCAAAGATGACTCAGTAAGAAGGTTTCTTAAGAAGCAATTTCTTCATCATTGTTGATCATATATGGATTACAACCACACTGTTAAGTGCAAAACAGAAGGACTCCACACCTCACAGGAACAAACAGGAATAAGCCTTAGAGCAGTACGTTTTTGAAAGCAGTGTTGGAGCTTCTTCCCTTTTCATTCCCCAGAGAAAGGGGCTGAACTCCAGAACTGCAGCACTTTCCTGGGCAATACCTCTGAGCTACCACACCCATTGCCCCTAATAGCAACACCTTGGTGCAGCGAATTTAAACTAACAGCTTTACTGAAATAGTCACTGGGAATGACAGCAGGACCCGAGCACCAGTGTAAAGCGATCTCACTGCAGAATGACAGACTGAGCTGCGACATTCTGCATTTGTTTCTATTTCTAAATGATCCCAGGCTGTAGCCACATGCAAAACAGATTAGTGCAATCTTGTTTCAAACAAGAAAAATGTGGTTAAATGTGGCAACATTTGTACTGCAAAGATCTTACGCTTCTCACTAGGCTCTGGCAAAGGAGTGAACTCCCGGCCAAGACTGTGGGCTGTGCATCTGGACACAGCTTAAGATGAAGCAATTACTTATCCTACAAAAGCTCTGATTCTCCAAGATGATCTACTCCATGTGTCTCCTATTGTGCGAGTCTGTGAGGCACATGTACACAGCACATGTTTTCCTAGCAGTACCAACATTCAGCACTGCTCTGCTTGTCCTGCCTGGTTCTTATGTTCCCATATGAGAGGACATTAAAGCTTGGCTAACCATGCCCAATTATCCTTGCAGTGTTAACCCTATACTACTAAAAGCCCTAAAGCCTGAAGAGAAATAAGACAAGAAAACTTCACTGACAGCAGCTCTAATGGTAGCAAACAACTGTTTTGCGGGGGAAAAAAACATACATACAATCTCAAATTAAAAAAAAAACAAAAAAAAAAAAAAACAAAAAAAACCAAAAAAACCCCTACAAACACAAACCCACCAAAAAAACCCAAAACCCATGAAACCAAACAAAAACAAAACCCACAAAACACCTGTTTTAGATGGAGATACCTGCTTTTTATAGGTGCCCAGTGGTATCAGGGCTCCGGATGTATGCCTAGCAGAGTGTTCTTTGCCATAGCCTGGTGGCTCTCATCAAGTGCTTTGTAACTGCAGCAAGCAAAGACAGTCTGTGCCAGCCAACAATACTCCGACATTTGGAGGGGAAAAAAGTCCCGAACTAGCAGTCAAGCAAATGGAGATACCCTGCATGATCTAGTTCAAGAACATTTATGCTGGAGTCATTTAGCTTTGAAACACAGTACCCAAAACAGAAAAAAAAAGCCTGAAATGTTTATTTCCTGTTAATGTAGTAGAACAAAATTCAGCAGTTGTCAAAATATTCTTTTCTAGCACTGAATCTGGATGAGAAGATCTAGCAATTTAGGACAGACTATTCTCAAATGCTAAATGAAGTGATACCCTTCAGTTAGGACCCAGACAAGAAACAAGTGTGAAAAAAGTCTATAAAGTCTGATATTGAGGACAAATTGTATCATAAGACAAAACAGTTGATGCTCAGCACAGTGGGTGGTATTAACCACACACTCTAGACACTGTTTGGCCTTTGCAGTAAATATAAAAAATAATTTCCTTGCTGACTTTTTTGGGTCACTTGGTGCTTTATATAAGAATTTACTGAAGTGGTAGGGATTGTTCGTAATTTGTTTTATTTCCACAGACCTCTCCATAAAGCAGAGGTTAGTATTTCGTTCTGATCTGGTGAAAGATGTAGTTCGTCTTAAACCTAGCAAGCTAAAAGAAATAGTCTATTAAAACTAGCTTTCCAGCCCCAGCAGGTGTTATAATTATTTCACTCCACTACTGCTACAATGTCAGACTCTGAAGAACTGGAAAAATAGTTACAAAGATGAAGTTTCCCAGAAGTGTATATATTAGTAAAGCTCTATTTTGCTCAGAACATACCCTTTTTATTGCACTAGGTATTTATGTATTTTACTAGCTTAGCACCCAGTTTAAACTCAAGAAGGGTAGTTTCTTTTCCTGACCTTCACATGGCCCAAATTTAGCCTTTTAATCTGCTGACCAACCCAAGCTGGAAATAGCAGAACAGAAGGTCACAACTTCCTTGCAGTGCAGGATCCCCAGTATAGGATAAATCACATCTTTCCTCTGCTATTCAGCTCCACTGAGGGTTACTGGGGAGGTTTGCATACTTGGAGGAGGCTGTAGACAGCAGAGCAATCTGTGCTATCCCAATCAACCGATTTGACCAAAATCAGTCATAAAATCCAAGAGATTCAGCAGAATGAGGTTGGGAGCCTTTTCCTACTTTGTTTTGGGACAGTTACTTGAGAATCCAAATAATTGTTCATCTACCCAGTTTTTAAGGTCAACAGTCAGTCCAGCAGCCATATACAGGTTGCCTCCAAATGGCAAAGCAAACAATCTCATTAAAAGGCTTACCCTTCATCTCAAAACCTGTGCAATTCCCATACAAGTTGTGTGGGACTACACAGTGCAAAACCCCTCTTTCCAGGTTGCAATACCTCTGCCTGGAAGGTCAAGGGAGGAAAATTCTTGAGGTCAATCCCAAACTTGATCTCCTGCAAGGGAGGCTGTACAACTATCAGCTGAGCAGCCTTTGTGCTGACCCAGAAACTGCAAATGTCTTCATTTCTATTCCTTTTAGATAAAGAAACTTTTCCATTCCCTCTTAAGCTTTTTAGAGGGGAAAAAAAAAAGCAACCAACATCTTTTTTTGCTCCATTTTTCTTTTGTGTTCTCTGTCCTTTGTAATCTACTTTGACTCACTGACAATACATGACTTTCTGTACTCTCACTCTTTTAATCACAAAAAAAAAATAAAAAAAGAAGAAACACACCACCCCTAAACCCTCTGACTGTCCATCCCTCATGATTACAAACCATCTCCTTTATCTAGTGGTCTGGGGAGGAAGAGGAGGAGGCAGCACAGCAAACCTTTTTCTTTCACTGGCCTCTGCCCCAGTAATATGACTTCTTTTACTTCCACTTCTCTTTTGTGCTGTGTCTTCACTGAGTGTAATTGTCAGATACATCTGATGGGCAGCCAGGCACACACACAACAGCGATGCCGTTCCCTTCATGTGCATTTTAAAGCAGCTGTTGAGTACAGATTCTCTATTTGGTCACATGCATTTCCATGATTCATTTCTCTGCATTTCTGATTCTGTTCTGTGTGGTTTGATTCTTAAATTTGATGAAACCAGATTTACCAATGTGATAGTAAGTTGTTTTGTTCGTTTTGTTTGTTTGTATTTAAAGGGCTAACATAACAAATATTGTAAACTGCACACTTTTTAAATGTGGGGCTTAAATGTCCATGCTGTGACAATGGCTGTGTTATCCGTGGATTATAGCAGTGCTTTATTTGTGCATACCCCTGAAAAATACTCAGACACTGCAATTACTGTAGAACAAACAGTGCAGCTGATCAAGGGCTTTTGTCCAGGCTCTTCAATGACACCCACACTGTGATTTGCTTTGACTGCCTACAGATCAGTGAATGCACTGCAAGATTGTGCTTGGCTGGTATATGGAGCTATAAATCACACAGGACATGGGAGAAGGCACAGCTGCCCTGCCTGTCATCCCACCAGGATTTTTTAGGCATGTACTTGTTGAACGTGAGTAAGTGACTGTACCTGGTATACAACCCATATTTGAAAGCCTTCTCTGTATTCTTTGTCTCCCAAGAAAGATTCAAGACTCTTGCTACCCTCAAGCACTCGAATACATAGGAAGAAGCCATGAAGCTAATTGCAAGGTTTCTTTCCAAAACACTGATGAACGTTCTCTTCTGTTTTTGCAGCACTCACAATCAAGGTTTTCCAGCTTTTCTTTACAGGCACAAACCCCAGGAAAGGAGTAAGTACCCCCTTAAATTCTCACACCCATACATCTCATGTGCTGAGGTTTTTTTACTAAAATCACAGAAGTCACAGTAAACCAGGCAGTGGTTCACTTTCTAAATACAGGCTGGTATTTCTGTCTTTACATTGAGCTCATTATTGCAGTGTCAAGGAGGATACTATGTTGTTTCCAAGAAGGAAAAATCAAAGGAGTTTTTCTTTTCATTTGCAACCTTCTGTTTGTCAGCTCAAGGTTTAGGGGGTTTGTTTGGACATACTGAAATTGGTTATGTCTTAATAACATGGTTTAAGAACTGCCACTTACTTAGCTCTCATTTTGGAAGGAAGGATTATCTTTGGGCACAGTGTCCTCTAGCTCTTCCACAAACTGTGACTGATCAGCCTGTGACTGATCAGCCACTGTCTTCTAAAGCTGAACTGTACTATATCAAAGTCCAGATTCATTATCTGTGAAATAACAACACTCACTATTCTGGCTGATTAGTATTGGAAGTGATAAATGCCACACAGCCATCTATGGTAAATCATTACAGGAGCAAGCATTGCATGTACACCTGGTTTTTAAAATGCTTTTTTGTAACCTGGCAGCAGTAAAAAAGTCCTGAGCCTACTGTTATGAGGTTCTTTCTGATGTTCTGTATATAGCTAAGAGATGTGAGACATTTTGTGGAGTGAACTCTTTATGTGAAATTACAGAAGAGGCAATGTTAACATGAAGATCTATTTAACGTCTCTTAGTCATGAACATACCCTGATGGTAGAACTGTCACTTCTGTGCATTGCTGCTCTCTAATCAACAAAATGAAAGGAATACTGTGGGGGACACTTCTCCAATGCCAGAATATAATGTATTATGAGCATTTTTCCCAACCAATGCCAGAAAGGAAGGATGCAACTCTCATCATATTTCTTTGGAAGCAAAATTAAATTATCAGTCTTTAATTTAGTTAGTGATAAACTCTGCTAAAACATTCCCTCATGGCTTCCACCAAACATACCATTAAAATCTCCTTTCTGTCTGAGTTACCAAGTGCTCACTCTACAAGAGAACAGAAATTCAACTTTGAACTGGGTTCCTACTGACTGCTGGGAAAGCAGCTTTTTGTTCCAAAAAGAGTTTTTACATATCACTGGATGGCATAAAAGTGCAAACTGTCCATGTTGTGTCATCCTACTAGGAGCGAAAAATTCTAAGTCAAATGCAGCTGTAGCCATAGNGGGGGTGTGTGGAGGGGAGGAAATCCTCTGTTAAATCCTTTTATCAGTAGGGAGAACATTATCAGTTTTGCAACAAAACAACAACAATTTTCTAGGTTGTATTTTAAGAGAAAGAACACATCTGAGTAGCACTCATAGACAAGGACAACACAGGCAGCCATAGAACAATTTCTATCTGTGGGTGAGTTCCTTCACTTGTGCTTTTCTTTAGAGAAGTACAGGGTATCAGTTTGGAACAGGAAGAAGATGTTCCTGGATGACAACACAAAGTAATCCTCCAAACATGATGCCAAGAGTGTAAATTACACACAGGGATAAAGAGTAAATTACTGGGGAATCTGAAGGGCCAGATTGGAACTCAAGCAAAGTTTAAGTTATTGAGTCTGAGGGTTACCAGAGGTAAGAAAAGACAAAAGACAAAAGTAAACCCCTGCACAGGAAACAGCAGGATGAGAGTGATCTCTGCTCCTGTTTACAAAAGAGCCAGTCCACCTCTTGGCCAAAAATAACAGTTTGATTCTCCATCACTTCACCCTCTCAGTACAATGTAGCTATATGCAGAAAAGGAACAGAAATTCTACTACAGTACAAAGAAACTGGTTTCAGATTCAAATTATGTCATCGGTAAAGTCCTCTTCACACATTGTTAACACATATATGTAAAAAATGAAAAATAGTATCAGTTTGTATTTTGATAGATCCAATGTGCATTTGTAATAACAAGCCAGAAACGAATCAACATGTTCAAGGGGGGCAGCCCAACTTGGAAGCGATGGAAGACATTCCATCACTATGACCAACTCAAGAAAAAAAACAAAAAAACCTCTATCTCAGTGGTGTACAGAAAACATGGGTAAAGATGACAGTGGAGTACCTTGGAGTAGTTGCTCCATATTTGGAACTCTGGTCTTTGGACTTGTCAGTAAACAAATTATTTCTTTCCTGGCACTGTAACATCAGTTTATTAGTGTGCACCCAGCTTCCAAATTACTGTCCAGAAGAGCAAGAGCTAAATAAACTGGATCTCTCCCTAAGCATGGCTGCAAAACTCATCAGACAGAAAACAAGTCTTAAACAAAGGTTACAGATGTTAGCCCACAAGTAATGGGAGTCATATGCCAGCTCCTGACTGTTCAGTATTTCTCAGACACCAAGCTGATGTAAATGTTTTCTTATTCAAGTTCCTTAATGCGGAAAAACCAAGGGTAACTCCAGGTGCCAAATAGGAAAAAAGTAAAATAAAAGATTAACATATCTATTGGTCTACCTTCTAATTTAACACATTAGTTTGCAGTCCTGTTACACATTGTGTCCTACTCAATCAGAAAAGCAGCTCATTTTCCAATGGGTCAGGCACAATTATTATTTACATTCTAATTCTCACACACTCTCCTCCAACCATAGTAAAGTGAAAATAGGTGTTAACAAACTTTTTAAGAAGCATAGACAAACAAACTAAAACCCAAACCTATTAAGCTCTTGAATTTAATTATACATCATGAGCTCACTATTTACCATGCAGAAAAAGTATGAATTTTAAACACTTGTATTTATTTTTAAAGCATTTTCTTTTAACACTGGAAAGTGCAAACGTGAGCTCACAGTGTACCTAGTCATCACTCATACCATTAGCTTGCACAAACCTCTACCATGTATCTTCTCATTCATTTTCTTCCTGAACTATTACTTTTTTCCTTTTTCTTTTATTGTGTCCTGTCTAGAAGTAAATCCAGGCCCTTAATCACTTTCGTTGCCATTTTGGGCCAGTTTTTTCATTGTCTCTTTCTCCTTCCCACAAAATATTTCAGTCTCAGATAGAAAGTATAAAAGTGGCTTTTCACTAATTTAATTTTCCTCACCTGCATTTCTCACCATGTTTCAAATTGATACATCAATAATAAAATGTTATGATATTCATCACAACTGCCTCTGCCTGCTGACTTCAATACCTACGAACTCAGTAACTGCAGTAGTGCTGAAAAGTCATCAGAGCAGCACCTTTAATAGATGGGGGACACAGGCTGATTGTCCCCCAGAGGTTTTATTTTGGTTTCAACCAAACATAAAACAAAAGGCTCTGACCACAGATACTGTTCTTGATAGAAGACATTTCTGCCTCTATGATGCTCTACTTTCAGCACAAGGTGGACATCTTTTTCATGGGCGCCTAAATACAGATGCATAGGTACGTAATTTTAGATAGACTAAATGTTTGTGTAAAGGTTTGTGGATGCTCATGTTTTCTCCAGCTACATTTCTGCCTTGTATCCTTCCTGGATTTTATCAAAGAAATACAACTCATCAATCAGAAAATTCTTGTCTCTGAGTGCAGTATTTGTTTAAAAGAAAGACGCAAATTTGAATTGGCAAAACGTTAGCATAAACAGGTTTGGTATCAGTAGCAATGTATTTCTAGGCTCTGATACACTATTCATTATCAACCAATTTATAATAAATAGTAGAGGCTTGATTTTTATTAAATCACTTTATCCAGAAATGGTATATCCTCTCCTGTAATTCCCCAGCTATTTAAATTCTATTTCTGGATAAACTTCTTCTTAGCAACCACCTGAATGCAAGAGTTGCCCACACAAAATGTGTCATAAAAACCATGTAACTACCTGGAAAACTTTAGAAGTTCAGGTTCTATATCTAAGGCTGTAAATAATAATAATAATTAAAAAAAAATCCAAACAAACAAAACCAGCAAAAACAAAACAAAAACCTTCAAAACACTTGGGCAGCAAAGGAAGGAAGTAGGTGTCCACATCTGCAATATCTGTGTCTCCAAAAGAGATTGCAACAGGCACTGTATAAATTTAAATGCTCTTAGCTACAAAACACATCAGTTTGCAGAGAACACATTTTTGCCTAAGAGTTTTATCACCTCTATTTTATGTCATGATGGC
Source organism: Origma solitaria (assembly GCA_013397895.1). Lineage (NCBI taxonomy): Eukaryota > Metazoa > Chordata > Aves > Passeriformes > Acanthizidae > Origma > Origma solitaria. The sequence goes on from VZRL01003197.1 coordinate 3,902,617, forward strand.
TGATGCATCAGGGATGGTTGCTTTTCACCAAAACAGAAATCAACAGTATTGAATCTTATTCAACACAAGGAAATAAAAACCAAGGCGTTCACACGTATTAACTACAGGTAAAATGAGGCAAAGAGCTTATACTAGAGAGCTCTATAAAAAGGTTATTAAACATAATTCCAAATTGCTAAATAAATACCTTGTTCAAATGCATTTTAACGTACTTGGATTTTAAATACTTTCCCCTTAAGTATTTCTTGTAATATTTAATACATTATTTATGACACATGATCAAAAGCAGTGTTTTTTCTTCTTCCTGACTGAGTAACCAAACAGGAAAGAACTCTGTCACATTGAACTCCAACTCTGATTTACATTAATATTATTTATATCAACACATGGAGAATAAAACAGCAATTCTTGCAATTGTTCCTGGAAACATATTTGAAAGAACAATGAATATCTGAGTGGCACCAAAAATTAGTACAAACACTCCATCATTTATCCTTAGCACTTTGACTAAGAAAGAACACTGTGATAAAAAGCACACTTCACACCTCTCCCAGAGCCACTGCTTTAGCTTAGACAATTATTGCAGACTTGGACAATCCATCAGTTAACACTTCATTCTGTATGACAAGTTAGCAATGCCAATTGCTCACTGCCACAAATTTTAGGAACATTTTTCTTAAAATTATAAGCTAGATGTTATGGCTTGATTCAAAAGAATCTGCACAAAATTTAGGGAGCATTCCATGCAGAATAGAAGAGGACTTGCGTGTTATGTTCAAATGGGTGTTCTGTTCACTGTGCATACCCAAAGCACATCTACAGTGTCACCACCTTCTATTACAGTTATTTCAGTATATTACTTACAATAGTTTATAGATGCCTGAAGTATGGATGCTGCTATTCTTTCTGAAGTTACTTGCACTAGTTAAATCTCATTTAAGAATTAAACTGGCCATCTGACAATAACTGAGCAAAAGAAATAAGAAAAAGGATTAAAAATGTGTAAATGGTGAAATAGAATACTAGTACATGTAATTAGTTTATTATAATACATGTACTTGCAGACTACAATGTGTGAGTAGAGACAACACAAAGATTTAAAGGCAGCTTGTCTTGAAAAGGGAGACCCTACCCTTCATCAGTGCCAACAGTCAGCATTTTTGAACAGCCCCAAGATAACCTGAAGTTAACATCACTAGATAGTCAGCATGTCTGAAAATGTAGTCCAGGATTTTATCAATATCATTCCTACTCAAAGAAGCATGAAGATTCAAGAGATATGCAAAAATCACTTTTTCCCTTCAGCGTGGCCATGTTCTACATACAAAAGTAGCAGTCCCATTTTCCAGGATTTTCTAACCTGCCTCATGGCAACTGGTGATAGACAAATCACAGTGCAAATCTTTCCTAATACTCAAATCCCACCCCCCGCCATAAAAGCAACACCAACTCCACCCCATCCCCAGCAAACAATCCCTGCATATCTGCCTAACCAAAGGACTGCTACTGAGGGTATGCACCAAAACATGTCCCTGAAATTAAATGACTGACTGCTTTAAGAAAGTACGAATGAGCTACCAGAACTGCAGTACATACACAGAAACCTGCATTTCAATTGATTACAACAGGGGAATAAGGGGAATAAAAACCAACTCTAAAATCCGGTATCTATATATTGGGGTTTATATGTGTCTTTTGCAACCTCGTCCTTACTTGTTGAACATTGCTATTATCTCTACTTCTTACATAGCTTCTGTGACAGAAAGAAACATATCAGCTCAGGAGAAGAAAAGGCATTTAAAAAAAAAGAAAATTAAAAGAAAAAAAAAAAAGGAAAAAAAAACCGCAGCCCCCCCCCAGGTCTGATCCATCCCCACACTGATTCCAGATAAGCATGTCAGCACACAAATGGCAGACTCACAGTACAAAGCTCCACGATGTGTGTCAGCACAGCAGCAGTCGCCTTTCTGCCAAACAGGAACATAATGGACAAGCTGCAGGAGCTCACACATTTGGAGGGGATCTGCTAGACAGAGCTCAGAACTCTAGTGAACATCTCCCTGCTACTCTGCTGAACATCTGTGCTCGCGTGCTGCAAGCCACTGACAGGAATCTTTTGTGAAGAGCACCACTTCCATGTCATGTTGCCTCATTAAATACCCCGAAAAAGTCTCCATTATATTCCAAATAGGACTGTTTGTTACAAGCTGTGTTCAGACTCAGCCGTGAAATAATTGTACAAAGTAGGCAAGAGGAAGGGGAGCTGAGTTTGAGGAGGTCTGTGTTCTGTCCCCATTTTATCCATGAAGGATAAAATATCTCAGTGAAAGGAATATTCTATGGTTTGCAAAATTAATTCACGGCTCTCTTTCTCTCATGTGAAAAATGGGTTTAAAAGTGGCAACTTGCTTTTATAAAGTTCTTTCTCTAAAAGAAATCTAAAATAAAGCAAAAATACTTGGGAAAAAAAAATAAGACTTATTCTAACTAATCTGACTAGTAAGCAGCAAGGTTAGTCCAGAAAAACTACCTGCCTACCTGTAAAGTGCTGCACTAAAGATAAATAAAAAATATAGAGTAAAATGTATTAGGGAGATGCTGAAAATGTTTTATATTACTGACATTCTTTGATACACAGCGTTGATATTTTTATATAAACTCACTACTACTGTTTCAATGTTTTCCTGTTGTGCTCTGAGAATCAGGGTTAACATGATATGTTCTGTCTCCCGACAACACACTTTACAGTCAGCTTTTTGGTAAGATAATAATCCTGTTGTAATAGGCCAAGTCTGTTTCCAGCAGTGTTCAATAAAAAGTATGTCTTGGGAAGAGTACTAGAAAATACAGTCTGTACTGTTCTTTTTTACCAGAAAAAGTGCTTCACCCTTCTGATCGGACGGTTTAGTTCTATCTTGTCATTCTCAAACTTTTTCAGCAACTGTCTTCACACATTCCTATAAGAACATGGGGCAAGAGACCTAGCAAGGTCTATTCTCTTCTCTGCAACTGTTCCATTACAAATGTTTTATTGCACAGTACAAGAAACTCTTCAATCCACAGCCTGTGACCAGACTCACTGCTTTCACCTCCTTTAAATTTATTTCTCATTTTCATTCCCCTTTTCATCTGTTTCATTTGTTCTGTCATCTTCGTCTGTGTTTTTACAAAATGTCAGACATTTTTTTCTCCTCCCCATTAATCGCTTTGACACATTTCATATTCCCATCCAAATTCACAAAAATCATGCACCAGCTCTAAGATGTACTCAGGCTTTCTTAATGTCTCTGTAAAGTTTACACTACTATTTGCAAAGGTAGGAGATGCCACTGGAAGTTGAGTAGCTGCAGTCAAGGGAATCAGCAAGCAGAAAGTCTTTGCTGAAGTAGAGTCAAAACACCATACTTAATTTCTCAAACACAGTTGACTTTAGAATTATGCTGCAAACACCTTATCCTTCTTAAGGATTCTACCCCATCCCAGTTTGTGGAAATGTAGTAAGTGCATAAAAAGAAAATATCAACATCCTTGGCTAATTTTATGAGCATCTTTGCCTTAATGTTTCATTCGCTGTGATAAGGTTGATCCAATACATTTCCACACATCAATCAGCTTCCTTTTAGAACTAAAGCTGCTGAGATCACACCTCTTCTTGGTAGTAATTGGTTCAATTCCCAGATTAGGCAGATGTTTGTGTACCAACTATTCCTTATTTACTCAGGTTGGTATTTCTATTAGCTTTGCTACAGCCAGATTTGTGCTTAAGCTGCTCCTGATACGATGTAGCAAGCAGCAATTCACAGCAGATATTATTTCCTCTGTGTCTCAAAGGTTTCCAAGTTAATACTATGGAGGTGTTTTCAGCCATCATCATAGCGTTATTATCCACACATACCTTCCTTATTATATGGTGTCTCCTTTCCCCAGCATTCCTTGTGATCATTTGTAGCATGGTCTTACTACAGTCCTTTAATCTTTCTATCTCCTGACTTAGTTTGACCGATTCATTACAGAGACTTCTAGGCCTAAGAATTTTCATTTTCTCTATATGAAATTCCTTTCTTTCTGATTTTATTTTGAGAGATTAACTTGAGTACATATAATTTGAAAGGATACCAATTTCATCCCTTAACTTCTGCACATGTGCATAAAGAACTCTCTTTAGCTTACTGCTGCCCATATCCCTGGTTTTAATAATAATTTGAAAAAAGAAAAAATGTAACAAAAGAAAAGAAGGATGGAAACCCCAAAATTAAGCCATAAGAAACATTTCAACTGAAACAGGGCTCTTTTGCATTAAAATAAAAGGATATTACAGGATAAAAGTAAGTTACAGGATATTTCACTGGCTTTGGCTTTTTAGAAGAGGACATTATTTCTCTGTTTTGTGCAGGGTTTAAATTGATGCATCCAACACAGAGCATTCTATGGACAGCACACGATTGAAATAACTCTTTCTTAATCCTTCCTTTATTCTCATTTGACTGCTGAAATCACCACTATGCTATTTTTAAGATGTTACTCCAGTAGTGAGTTCTGTAATTACTTGATAGCTACACTGTGCGATAACTGATAACTAATCTAACAAGTATTCCTTATTTTGTTCTTTTAATATTATAACATACAATGTAGCACAACAACTTTTTTAAGCAACTGTTTATTTTAATGTACAAGACAGAAACACCCTTTTGGGAAGATGCAAAAAGCATTATGGCAGCTTTGGCACTTTCTTGGAGTTTAATGAACTTTAAGCAATTTCTCTGAGACTGTCTTGTCATAGATGCATTATATTTGCTGTCTGCTCTGAAGGAAGGTACTTGAAAACTAAGAAGTACTTAAGAGATTTATGAAAGAGTTGGGCAAGAAAGCCCTCTGCACCATGAATATTGATTTTAGTTTTAAATAAAGCACTGAGATGATGCAAGATTAGAAAAAGGCACTTTTAATAATGAGGAAGTGACTCTGTCAGCCATTTGTCTGCACGAACTTAATAAATGTCATTTAGGGTTAAACAGTAGGAGTTCAGCAATGCTGCAAAGTTATTGAAAATCCCAATTCTGAGCTGGCAATAATCAGCTCTGTTTGACCCTCAGTTCCAGATGGCTGCAACTGATATCCTCAGTAAATAGCTGCTTTCAGTAAATTTCTCAAAGCAAGTTCATTATAGTGCAGTTGTCCCTAAACTTTTTCCATATTCTATGTGGTATCTGAATAATGAAATGCATGTCACTCCTTCTATCCGTATCACAGACATGATCTTTTCTATTCAGTCCTTCAATGTCCTTGGGGCATCAACAGCCATTTCATACATGGAACATCTATTTCACTTAATACAGCTTTTTAGCTTCTTCTGATGCAACTGAAGGAGTACAAACAATGAGATGAGATCACACCATGTAACAAACTCATCTCCATGGAACTCTATTAAGTGTGCCCCAAAAGGCTTACTGGGTAGCCATCTGCTACTTCTGCAAGGACACAGAATAGAAATCTGTGCTAAAGGGACAGTATTGACTTGCACTCTCATTCCCATGCTTTTTAAGAAGAAGGAGAAAAAAGAAGGACAAACATGCCTCATTAGATAACAGTTCATTATAACATAATCACAATGATGTTAAGATAGCCATAGTAGAGAGGACTTCCAGGCTCACATTCCAAAGTCTGGGGGCTGTTCATGCACTCCTGAAGGGGCTCCCTCCCACCCAATACACCTTTGCCCTCCAAGCCTCATTCACTACATATTCCAGCACTTCCTTGGACATATATCAAATAAGCACTTGCCGTCTCTGCCTCTATTCACACTGAGGCCCATTTTCCTGTCCAGCTTTTGTATAACTGCTTCGGTATTTACAGTCCCATACATCAATGGGACACACATCTGCAGGAGTCAAGACACTAAGATTATTTTGAGGGGTCATAACTCCTACATGATGTGATGATTTTGCATTAACAGAATGCAAAAGGTAAGGCAATAAAATGATTTATTAAACTGATTATATCTGCTTATCTCACCTTTAAGCTTAGTTACCTTCACTGCCTTATTTGCAATGTACTTTTTACATTGCATTTACAATGGTGCGAGTACAGCAACAATACTCTCTCATCTCCCAGAAAAACAGGCAGTGCACCTACAGTTCAATGTTTTACAATTCATCCTTGAAAATAACAAAACACTTGGAGAGGTATATGGCAATGCATCAGAATTTGAACACCTAATTTTTCAGGAGGAAGGAACTTGTGGGTATAATGTTTTAGGATAAAAAAATACAAAGGAATTGGGTATGTCTCACATGTCAGTGGTCTAATATTCAACACGTGACACGTCTCAGAACAAAATATTTTGTTATACCTCACTTCAGTACTGGTACTTGAAACACAGAAAATAGGGTTCATCCCAGTATGAATGCTTGAAAACTGTATATTTTGTGCAGAATGCTTGGGGAAAGAATCCAGGGAATGATCTAATATTGTATATCACCACATAAAAATATTTACATTCTTGGCAAGCTACATCAGAACTGAACATTCACATGTTGCTGCATCTCCCTGGAAAGTAGACCTGCTTTCCTGCTAAATGATACATCACTAGGACTCAGACACTCTTGCATTTATTTGTATGTCTATATTTGGCTTTAGTAGTTGAATTCCTCATCCTTGTGCTTTAAGTGTGGGCATAGGGAACGTTTCTGGGATGTAATATCTTTGATGGGTAGGTCAGATATTTCCACTAAAGATGCAACTATCCTGCAGTATGTAAGCCTACAGAAAATCACAGGTGTTTCTTCATAAAGAGAGTCCATGGTTTCTCAAAACAAAAATTAAGATTCTGATTCAGCTGTTCATTACATTCCCTCCCTCCTTCCCCCACCATTTATGTTCACATTTTCACTATGGCACAGAATTATGTACACTGCTACACAGCACTAATATCTAGTTTATGCTTTTTCCATTATACTTCTGACAGAATCAACCTTTTTAACCTTTCATTATTTAATGAATCAGCATTATACAGTAATTATCAAAGTACTAAAACTTTTATGGCGGTGCTTTAGGAACTTTGGATAACATCTGTAATGATCAACTTCTGTTCCATTTCTCTAACACAGAGGACTCAAGTCCTCTAAGCACTTTTGAATCACAACTGCTGAGGGAAACAGCACAGTCCACTCCTGAAAACATATTATCTGTTGACTTGCTGCTTAGAAACACCAATGCAAAGTGACTCAACGTGCTGTATTTTGTAGTATTGAGTATGATGCTTAATTATCTATTCTAGATAACTATCTAAACACATAAATAGATGGTATTAGTGTTAGACTTTAGTAAAGAGTCTTGAATGATACAGTCATGAGTAGAATTTAAACAACATTATTTAACGACCAGTATCAACATTAAAACAAATATATACATATTTCCTCTAAGAGTCATAAGAGCCTGAATCCATTGCACTCTATGTGAGTGCTCTCTCCAGATGCCAGAAAAGCAATCCAGATAACAGGGTAGATTTCACAGATGCAACTGAGCTATCAACAGCAGAAAGCACAACACGTAAGTGAAGAAGTAAGAGTCAAACAACTTTGTTATTTCAGAGCTTTCCTTTAAGAATATTGCTGCTTGTTGTCTAAAAGCAAATCAGAACCTGGAATGCCTGTGGATAGGAACTGAGACATGTTCGGAGACACCGAGCACCATGGAAAATGACAGAGGAAGCTAATGCTGTCAGGCGTAATCACACGTAACAGGTTCAAACTGATAATATACAGTCTTTCATTATCATGGTTTCTGCATGTACCCAGACATTTTTGTTAGATAAGAAATCACAGTTGAAATAAAATAAAAAACGCAAACACTTTCTTCCTAACCTACAGAGAACTGTGATGAAACAGAAGGCACAACCAAGAGCATCCCAGGTATGAGTGGACTGCCAAAACAGACAAAAGAGTGCCTAGGGAAAGTGGACAGCTTTAATATCTATTTGCTATAGCCTTTGAAGGAAGCTTTTTTAAGTAACTAGGTTTCAGCATGAGCAGTACCGGTGTTTAGTACAAGATTAAATCAGATAAAATTATACACAAATACAGATAGTGGATTATAGGGGGCTTTTTTTCCCTTCCACTCAGTCCCATGTTGATGGGAGAAATACCTTCAGTTCAAAAGATAACTATGATATAAATTCTAATGTTTACATTTCATAATTAAGTACCTACAATTAGTTACCTACATGCTTATCAGGTTACTAATAAGTTTAGCTACATCATGCTGTTTAGTCAGTTAAAACATTGCCATAGGATTATTACTTCTTGATCCTTCGATTAGACTATATCCTTTCTAAGATGTCATTTTGACATAATTCATTGAAATGTGAACACTGAATTATCTAGGATAAAAAAGTATATTGACAGCAACTTAATGGTTAAGAATTAGCCTTTCAATACATTTTACTCTTCTTCATACTCAGGAATGTCTTGCAAGTCACACATTGACTTTTTCAAGACATCCTGCCCCTGCCAGCTGAGCAACCTGGAGCATTCTCTGCCTGTACCTGCCATGCCCACGCCACACAGGTTGTTCCCCGCTCTCACCCTTGCCTTCCTACCCTGACATGGGATGCACAGACATATAACAAATATTGGAAAGCTTTTCCTTGAACCCACAACAAAGCATGGCTTATCACCTTTGGAGTCCCACCTTATACAAACAGCATTCAAGTCTTAAGCAAGAATTTACTGAACACAACCACCAAGCCTAGACCCAGGCTCTCTGCTTGTATGCCTCAGGAGTCTGCTGTGGTGTATGTGAATTCAAAGAAGGTATTATATTACATTTTTCCCCTTTGAATATATCACCAATTGATTCCCCCTGGCTGAATTCCCAGCGCCTGAGTATCACACTCCCCTAATGAAGCTTCACAACATTCTTTTGAACTGAATCCTGCCAATATCAAAATAGCACAGCAGAAACAAAAAAATAATAATGCAATGTTAAAAGTCACAATAGTTAACTTAGAAAAATAGCCTTGATACACAGGTTAGAAAAACATGTAGTTCAAGGAAGAGATCGGTAAATTCATGGAAAGCCTGGAAACAAATAAAATGGCGATTAGAGAATATAACTCTCCAGTCCTACTCAAACAGCAAAATGTGATTTTAAATAATGCAGGGAATACAGTTGTTTTTAAGCCCATTTGGTCCACATGAAGAGCAGGACTAAGAAACAGTAACATGAGGACAGGTGCTTCGAAAAGTTAATTATGAGTCAGGCTGTTATTTCACAAAATGAAGTTAGAGCAGCTACTCAACCTTCCTATCTTTGATCTATCATTGTACTAAATATAAAAATATTCTCTGGAAAAAATTATTTATCTGGGCCATCTGATTAAAGTTGCAAAACAATTTGTACTCTAGCAGAGCTGAAAAATGCAGGATGCTTGGATATGATTATGTGTTTATAATACTACCTCCATTACCTGTGCCTTGAGACTTTTTAGCTGGTTTTGGGTTCTTTAAACCCATTTCAACAGTTTTAGCCTAAAATAACTTTATTAAAATCTGAAGTTGTCCTGATTATTCTAATACAAGCAAATAACATTTAATTTAGGAGAAATTACTTTGAATGTGCAATCTGGAAATGGAAGAAATTGAACAGACTTTCTCTATGAAGCATTTGGGATGTAGTTAAATTGTTTATGTTTGTTCAGAAGGGTAGTGTGAATTTAAATCCTACAGGCAGAGCCAAACTAGCAATGCAAGGTGGTATAGTCAGTTAATCTTGTGGTGTTCAGTTTGTTGGGTTTGCACTGTGAAATTGCTCCTGACGCTTTCATGTGGAAAATGAGAATGTTCTTTAATGGCTGATGGGGGAATAAAGAAGTAAATACAAAGAAACTCCTACAAGCTCTTAATATTAACTGCACTAAATAAGTGTAACTAACTGCACTAAGTTATTGATTTATCAGGGCTTGTCCAAAGAGTATTCTCTTTTGTTCATTTGGGGAAAAAGGATGGAAAAACATGTTAGAAAAGCCAACTGCTAAAAGCTACTGGAAAATGCTACTGTTTATGCTTCCAGCTGTTTCTGTAAACTACCCAAGGAACAATTAATAATGACCTCAAATAGTCTAAAGCTAACAAAGTTTATCATATCTCAAGTAAGATGTACTTTCCTGGAAGGCTGTACCACTTTCCATGAGCTCCATCCTCTTTCAAAAAATGGGAAGTACAGTAAACAAGCACAGAACAAGATGTTATGGGAAATCTACTTTGTTGCTATAATCAGATCAACACATCCGATAATTTTGTTATTGCCACATATTGCACAGACTGAGGAACTGAGCTAACCATGTCAGTTTATTTACAATTGAACTATTTGAATTATGCGTGCTTAGGACAGAACAACTTGGAGACATTTACTTCAAACACGTTTGGGTATTTTCCACTCGGCTAAAACTCAGAGCTACAGAGGCTTAGTTCACAAGGACATCTGACAAGAAGCTGCAGCCATGCGTTGGTCCCATTTGAGCTGCAAAATCAATTCTAGTTGGTGATTAAACTTGCCAACCATTTTAAAGGCAGAACAGTGTCGGTGTATGGAAGTTTTAGGGCTTTTAAGTGCAACTCCCAACAGTGAGTTTTGGCAAATTTGAATTCTGATTACATTTCCTGTCCCAAATTAACAGAAAAGCAGGTTATGTGCACATACTGTAAAATTCACTAGAAGCATGTTGCTTCCCTAACTTGATAAAAGTGGTGAACCTACTGAATGTTACCTGCCAGGTATTGGGTAGGAACATTTGCTCCATTTAGAGCAATAAAGTAAGGAGACGGATGAGAAAATCTGCTGAACATGCTGCTCTGTCTACCCTACAGTACATGCATCCAAACTATATCTGTATGCAAGGTTACTAATTGCGTAATTTACTGTATCTACAATGAATTTTAACTGCTTCACATATGCACTCTAGTTCTGCATAGAAACAAGGTCAGACAAACATTTTTCTGTTACTTTTACAGTAGTTATAGAGGTCAGTTTAGGGCAGTAGGTTTCCCATAGAGTGGAGGAAGAAAAAAAATACATTATTTGCTGTAGACCAAAACTTATTTTCAATTTTCTGAACACACCCCACCCCAACAATTGTTTGGCAAGTCAATTCAAAGCTTTGGTTTGGAAGGGATAAAGGACATCAGATAAGCCTGTTCAACTCTTGTTCACGTGTTTTGCATGTATCCTATTTATCTTGTATGTGTGTATATATGTGTGCATTGAAAGTAAGAAAAGATTTTACATCTGCAAAAACAAAGTTCAGTAAGCCTAATCATACATTGCAAAACCTCTCTCTGCAAATTAATGTTATAGCCTATGATCAATCCAGGCTCAATTTTGAGTCAGTGAACTGTTGACTATACTCCAGTGATACAATTTTGAACAACTTTTTATGGCCTCACAAATTACGGATAACAAGAACTTGAAGGAAAACAAAGATTACATTATGTCAATGCTCACACCAATGAAACCATTGTACATCATCTCTACCTGCTCACATAGCAGACACAAGAATTGTCTGTGTTGAGGAAAGACTGTTTAATTTAAATGAAGTCCTTAAACATAGATTTAAGTGATCATTAGCAATACTCTGTTGTCTTCATTGGTTTGCAACCAGACAAATTAGTAAAGATAGATTTAAAGAGATACCCTCAAAACCTGAAAGACCTCATATGTAGCCAAGGTTGTTAAAAGTAAAAAATCATGCCTTCTGAAAGAAATAAAAACTAAGTTGTGTAAATTACAGGGATGAACACTAAAATATTTGGGCAATATCATTTTCATTTCACAGTGCTTGCTTTATACAGTTTGCGAAATGTCTAAGAATTTAAAAAGCAATATTTGATTAATACTATTCAGACAGTTGTAGCAGTAATAAGATAGTGTTGCATGATACCTAAACATTTCTGTTTCAATATTTTAATGGGCAAACAATATTACCCATAGCATCAATTTTTACTTATATCTCCTGACTGCCACTAATCAAAGCAGATTATACCCTTTTTTCTCCAAAACAACTGTCAGGGATTAACTTCCTGTCTGAAGCCAAAACTGTGCTTTCTGTTCAGGTCAGTGGACTGATGACCTGTCCTCAAGAGACATAAAGTTGAAATGCCACATTGCGGCCAAGATTTTAGACCTTGTAACCTGCACACATTTCGATCATAAATGGATTGCCTTTCTGAGAATTCACCTCTCATGATTCCTGTTGGAAAGCAGAGTGGCTTTGTTTCAAAGGCAAACAGGGTATGACACAGGACACTATTACCCAATTACACTCACATGCACAAGAAGGAGCAGCTTCCCAAGGCTTCTCACTTCTCAAACTGTCTGGCAAACTACATTTTCACTAACAGAAGAGAGTCCAGCTGGACCAAGGAATCAGTTATTCACTGTAATGCAGACTGATTTTCCACCAACATCAGATAATGAAGGCATTTACTGTAAAGTTAGAGAAGTTTGTAACAGTGGTTTGAACTATTTTTCTGTATTACTGCAGATTCAATTATCAAGAAACTTGCCACTACTTCCAATCCAGATTTGAAAACTTACTTTAGCAACCAATGTGAGATTCAAATCCCAATTTTGATGGCAGAAGTTACTGTTTACTAATCCCTTTTGCCACTGATTGACAAGCAATGAGAGAGAGGGGGAAAAGACCACGTATTTTTGAACCTTTTGAACAGCCGAGTGAGAAAGGCTTTGCCAGAAGAAGCAGGCAGACTCAGGTGGTATCCCCTGCTGCAGAACTTTAATAAGTTTTAAACTAGATCCTGCAACGTTTCAGACTGTTAAGGAAGAAGGGAAGAAAAGCATTCCAGCAGAGTTCCAGTAATAAAAAACTGTTATCTTAGGCTGGCAAAAAGAAGTGACATTATGCTGTTTACATGGAGGTTTATGGGCGATGAATGGCAGCTCAGTGACAGCACAGGCTCCCGAGAGCAGTGGGATGCTCCTGCCTCAGGTCTGGCTGCTGCAGAAGAACTTGGAGAGGATAAGACCCCTCATAGCACCTCTGGTCAACTTTTGCTTTTTTGAGTTTTCTTTTTTCTATTACGGTTGACATTTTCAAGTATATTATCTGTTACAGAGTATTAGCCTATCACTGTGAGCTGCTCAAGACTCCACTCACAGAGAGAATACATATTTTTAATTCTAATTGAAAACAAAAAGGATGACTTCATTTTTAACTGTCTGCTTGAAAGATATTTTTTAACAATAAAGCCAGGAGGCAGGTTTAATAGAATATTCAAGGCTAATATGTCTTTCTAAATTTGTTTTAACAACTGTAGAGATAAATCAATTTATTGTGTGATCAAATTAGAACCTGACAGTGACAATAAAACCAGTTCTGCAGAGCGTTACACTCACTTGGGAGGAATAGAACTATAAATAAAAAATTTTGTATGTAACATAATTTTTAAAAAAAGTAATTGATGTGATATAGTAGGTAATAAGGGACAAAATAGCAGGTGGAAGAAAAATGCTACATTTTACCATTCTCCAGTCATGTGACATGTACTCTACAGTAGAACTGGGATAAATCTTAAACAAAGACTTCAATACTCTTCAAAGCACATGCTTAACTTATCTTCCTTTTAAGGAGTTTAAAATTCACTTCAAAATATTTACCGAGACAAGTATTATGTGTATGATTCTAGAGTAGGAGTAAAGTGTCTGAACAGTGCCTTATTTCAGGTATCTTAATTTCATAACTTTACTTGCTTATCAGATTTCAAGGGGACAAAATTTTTTAACAGCAATCTCAATGTTTATATACAGTTGACCAATAACTACTCTAGCTGTTGTCAAAACCAGATAATGTAAGTTACTAAAAATATATTTTTAACTCACAAGAAAAATAAAAACCACAAGATACTTTTAATTTATTCTAAACAACCATAAAATTTTCCCAATAGAACAGGTAGATTTTTTTTTTTGCTTTGCTGAGATAAAGTATAACTCACAACGGGCTTATTTGCTATAGGGGATTTTTACATATATAGTAGTCAAAATAGCACCAAAAGAGGAGAATTTTTCTCAGTAAGACACATGCATAAGAAAGAAAAATAGTTCTGTGTCCACATTTAACATCTTACCTTTGCAGAAATATGAAGGTCATTTTGTTAGCAATAAAATGATTACATAGCTACTAAACCAGTAAAGTATTATGCTTGCCCTTTTCAAAGAAAAACACATATTTCCATATTTAAGACTAAGGGGACAAAGCAAGACCAAACAGAAAAAGGAAGAAGAGCCTGTCTTCAGCAAGGACAGGCTGCACCTGCACTGAACACAAAACAGCAGTGGCTTCCTACAGGCAGCAAAGTCGCAGCAGATTAAAAAGTCAGCACTCAACAGTCACCCTACAGGCACACAGATATGCAGCAGGAAAGTAAACAGTACCACAAGTGTTGACCCATTTGCTGACTTGTATCCAAATCACAAAATTAGCTATTAATTTCACACATATTGTTGCACTCTTTTGCTAGTCTTCATCCCTTCTATTATGAGAAGATTAAAAGAGATATGCCCTAAAACTGGCTTCAGCCAGCAATCCTGTTGGCAGGTTTGACGAGGATGCCAAGGCCAAAACAAAGCATGCTGAAATCTTTGCCTGAGCCCTGACATGCATAGATATGTATGTATGCATAGATATAAATAGATTGTTGTTATATTAGCCGTACCTGCTTGTGGATGCAGCAGGAGAGCTTGATGGCACCTTTAGCTGAGGAAGTGACACATCTAGGTTCCTTTCAAAAACAAATGGGATTTAAAGCCTAATTATCTAATTTCTAGCTTTCTTTGTAACTATAAAGACAGGATGAGGCTCCTACTTAAAGGAAAATCAATCATACCGAATGCCAAACACAATGTGAAAGCTAACAGTAAACAACTGTAACACTTAAAAAACAAGACTTACGAGCCACAAGGCTCTCTCAGCTCATACCAACTCCTTGATTTCAGCCAGATCAAATCTATTAGCACATGTGCTTCTTTAACCCCTTTGAACCCATCTCTTAATTACCTATTTCCATTCCCTCAAAGGTTTTGGGTGAAGCTGTTTCAGGTGCTACTTGCAATGTTGGGCAGTTCTTGTATCCCTTCAAACTGCTCCAATGGCACTTGCAGCTACTCCTTTGTCTTTCCAGTGACAATGTGGAGTGAAAAAACACTTCTTCCATGTCTACCTGGTTTGAAGCAACTCTTTAGTATTTGCATCTTAGATCAGCAAATGTTCCTCCTATCTGAGCAGAGGCCTGCCTGCAAAAACAGAAAGGGGTGGTAAAGCTTTACTTGACAGCATATATTGACCAGAAACAGAATTTGCTCTAATGATATGATTGTTGCCAGTAGATTTGCTTATTACCGGTGTGCTTCTTTTTAAATGCTTAAATTAATCCAGAAACAGAAATGTCTGATTCCACAGGGGCCAATGATGGGAACTGGTGCTAAAATAGCCTGGTATTAAAGCATGGAAGTGTAATACAAGAAAAGTTGGTTTATCACACAGCTATCTAACTAGACTGACAGCAATTAAAGTGCATTCCTCACAATTAGCTAGCTGTACCTGACCTATACTAAAAGACTAATAAGGCTTACCTGACCTAAATCATTTGTTAATTTTACTTTTTGCTTCAAATTTGGATAGTGAAGGGAGGTTAATTAGGTAGCAGACAGTACTTTGAGTCTCGCTGTATCTGTGTTACAGTTGGCCTATTAGAAAGAGCTACCACTGCTTCATGTGTCTGCTCCCATTTCTGAGCCGCTACACAAGAAAAGAATATTTCTAATTTTTGTGTTGTCATTCACAAGACCGAGATGTGGCTACAAAATGTACATTTTGCCAAGAGCGATAGGGAAATGAGACGTACCATGCCTTCCACACCATGCAAAGCCAACACAGAGTACTCAGTGTCAATCGGAGCTTTATAAAAAGCATGAGAAGAAAATGAAGTACTGCAGAGAAAATAAATTACTTAAAGGATACAATGCTTGTTCCAGAGGGCCCTTAAATGTCAATAGTCTTCAGTGTGGCTGAGAGACTGAGGGTTTTTTCCAGAACTTGATTACAGATTTTCGTTTTCATATAGGAAAGGAAGGCAGTGTTTACCTCAGTTTCACAGGTTTCTTCTCAACAGTTCCTGAATTCAGAGGTTTTTGCTAAAATACCAATACTTTATTCACTCTTTGCACTTGTCGTATATACAGTGAGTGCATCACGAAAATAATTTAAGAAGATGTTCACATCTGGCACATGACAGAGTCTATGATAGCAAAAGTAAGCAACACTCCATTCTTAAAGAATTAATTCTTTCCTTAATAATCTGTTGTCTCAACATGGGGATTCCTACATTTATTTGCCATAAGGACAAGTTTTAAACCTCAGAAATACATTATGTATCATGTGGAGATTTAAAATAAAAGTAAATATTGCACTTAATTCTGCACTTCTCACAACTCCTACATTCTGGAAAGAGGCTTTCGGTTGTTCCTTACTTCTTGTTCTTGTGGCTTCCTAATCCCTAATTAAATATGCATCAATTATATAAAATTTTCTAAAATGAGAGTTGGACAATTTCACTCTGAAAAAATATGTTTAAAAAATTTTTAAAAGTAGACTTTTCAGAGTGATGGAATTCTACAACACATCTGAAAGCATTACTGATTTTTTCTTAAATTTCACACTAAAAGTTATTGCTTCTTCGTCGTCCACTTGCTTTACCACCAAACGTCAGCATGCAATTTTAAGTTGTTTATTTCTTTCAACAGACAATTCAAAACTTCAGTTGGTGCAACGAAGCAGTTACAGCACAGACAGGAGCCCAGTCGTCTTTCAGTAATTTTATCTTCCTAGAGATCTACACTTCTCACATTGGGAATGCTTATCTGTGACTCCAAGCCTTCCCGAAAGTGGAAATATACTAAAAGGTAATAGATTTTTTAGAATTGTTTTGGAATATCTCTGCATGCCACTTTTTTACTATGTAAGATTTCAAAACCAACAATTCATATCCATAAGCTGCATACAAAGGCAGCCTGGATATAAAAGCAGTACCAACAATTTTTGAGGCGGAAGTGAGGTCTATTTGAAAGCTTGATGCTGTTATAAAGAACAGGCTGTTACCTTTACAAATTGATATTTTGTTTATTTTGATTCTATCATGCAGCATAAAGTCTTTTCATAGTTGTGCCTAGGTCAGTTTTCAAGTTATTTCTACTGAAATTTTATCTGCATCCTTGCACAAAGGTATTTTTCCTCCTAGAGAGATGAATCTCAGTCGAAAGGGGAAAAAAATCCTGAATTACTTCTGTTCTCAATAATAAAACCTGTGCTTTTTTTTTTTCACGTTTCTTCATTTCAACCAGATCTTAACTTCTGTTTCTTGCCTATTAGCATGTATGGGTATAATTCTCTGACAAGGATTTTGTGAAGTGACAGTTCAAACTGTCAATTATTTCTTCAGGGTCCATGACTTCATGGCAAAATTTTCTTTTGATACATGTACAATTAAGCATTTCACACTCTTCCAAAACCTTTATCTTACTGTCTTCAAAATTAATCTACCAGCATTGCTGTCTTACACTGCAAAGTGCATATGAGACAAGAACTATCATTAACTTCACATGCAATTCGGAGTCCAATCACTAGATGTTGTGCCATTCAGTTCTGCTGTATTAAATATTTTAGCAGAAGGATACATAACTTTGCATTAATCTTTATTAAACATAAATTGCATTTTTACAGCAGTATTTCTGAATGGTCATATTTAGAGCAAATTGAGCTGCAACGTCAACACTGTTAAAAAAGCTTACTGTCTCATCTTGATTTCTTTCTACTTCTATAGGATTAAAATAAAAATAACAGAGACTAAAGAAGCCAGGTTATCAGAACATTTTCCCAGTTTTGTGCACAGTAAATGAGATGAGACTCGATTCCGCTCCACAGATCTGCTAATAATAATGGGAGTTCTAAGCCTAACCCAAGGCTTAAGAAATTGAAAGAACTGACCTTCTTTGATTCTACAATTCCAACATTCTTATTTTCCAGTTCTTTTAAAACAATCTTGTAGTGTTTCATGATGCCACAAATGATAATAAATCTATTGCCAAAGTTTACAGCACTGCAAAGTACTTATTCAGAACTCTGTGTATGGATACCAAAAATTAATTTATACTAAAGTAAAAGCTTTTAAATAATTATTTAGATTTTTGAGTTGTATATCCTTTGTGATACCATATGCTACACTCTCTCCCTTTAAGGTAATAGACTAGAGTAGGGTAAGTGTGTCTGAACACCACAAAACACTACTGAAAAACTCCAAAATACAGCTCTGGATTGTGAATGCTCTTGACTTCAGTGGTGCACAATTTCTGCTGATAATCAATTCTGCATAATGGCAAGCTGAGGAGGTCCATTTTCTTCAATATGTTGTGGATTGTACATTATCCTCTTTTTCTCTCAGATTGAACAGTAAAAACTCATCCATCGGAAATAGCACAAAAGGCATGAATTGTAAGCCTTAAATCTTGAGGTATCTTGTCCTAGTTTTCCTACAATGTACATAATTTCGTGACTGGTGGACTCAAAAACACAGGTAACTTAGACCATCAGTCCTATCCTGCAGCCTATAAGCTTCATCTCTGTGTCTTATTTAAATGAGAGTATAATAAACGAAATCATGTCTTCAGCTTTTACTGGTGGCCCTAACTCTGAGTTTCTTGGTCAAAGTCTAGTAAGTATATTATTCACACATATCTTTAGTTAGAAAGTCTATACATATGTCTACATTATTGCTACAAAAGCTACTGCATGTGGATAAAACAAAGCAAGAAGCCATTTTGATTTCAGTTAGAATCATGAAGGTTACTGCACACTCAGGTTCATGGAGCCAGAGATTATAACTTCCTGATTTTTTACATTATTGCTACTGTATCTTTCCTTTTTAATTATTTACCAGACGATGGTCAGGACACATTAGAATTCTTTCAATGGAATCCTATCTGCACCTGGCATGCTTAATATTGTTACTTCTCCAAACTCTTTTTCCATCAGATCTGAAAGAATTCCATTTATGTCAAGGGGAATTTAATTTTCATTTAAGACATACAACATAGCAACTGTTTTACGTAACAAACAAGGTATTCATCCAGTGCTGATATACCGGTGTTTTGGGTGTTTTTTTAATTTTTTATGGTTTAAGGGATTAAAAAACATTCTACAGACAAGAATCATTCATACACAAGACCCTGGAAACCAGATGAGGTCATGACTTTGCAGCTGGCTAAGCTATTCATCTGTAAGTTCACTCCAGCTGCAATTGCCTTTTTTTCCATATTTATGTGGGATTGGCCATGAATTGCAACAAAGAGTCCTTGCTACTGGAAGAAAAACTACAAAATTTTATTCTCTTTTTTAAAAAACATATGGAATTTCTACAGACAGAGTCAGAATTAACTCTTGCTCTACAGACATCTGCTGTAGTATATTCTGTGCATGTTCTACATACAAAACATTATGTTAAAATTAAATAATATTTAGAAATTAACATCACAAAAAGTTAGGCAAAGAAAAAATAAGTATCTACTTGTGTTTTTAAATTGGCCCATATTTAGATAATATTTGTTTCTGGGAATACAGATAAAGGCATGGACCTGAGAATGAAAAGTATGTAGACTTATTGCTCTTAGAAGTCACATTTTCTAGAAAGATTATCATCCCTTAGTGCAAAATTTGATTTTGGAAGAATGTTTAGAGCAAGGAAGAATTATTTTTTATGAGGCTGGTGCCAAGTACATTGCTAAAAGCTTTTATACAGTTTTATCTGTACAAATACATGTAGTGCCATGTGAACGGTATACTTCTCATAATTTGTTAAAAACAGGGTTTTTCTATCTCTAGCCATGAAGTCTCTTGAAGTGTAATAAATTAAAATGGAGCAAACTATGGCTTGATAGAATATGCACAGATTTTTAGAAACTCCTCAAATCCACATCATATAGCTTTTAAAAACATAATAATAAAGAAATAATGTCAACACTAAAACAGGGTTTGGTTGTGAAAAAAGTTTTAAAAACATCATATACAGCTAGTCTGTTCTTGATACCTTTGAAAATGGAAGTCAGAAATGAAATATGACAAAATAGTAAAGTGAGTTATATCAAAAATAGATCACAATTACAGTGACAGGCGTGTTCCCTATCTTAATCTGATCATACATTTTAAGCAAAATCAATGGCAAATGCCTACTTATTTCTATATAAGCATATGAATTGTTATGATCTCTTAATTACAATAATGTTTATTCTGATAATTTGTGTTCATTTATTAACATAAATAACTTACGTATTTCCTTTGGAGAAATACATATAGATTTCTGTAACATAAACACATATCCAAGTTCAAAATAGCTGCCCTACTACAAAACCAAAAATCCATGACATTTAATTGCCAGCAAAATCTTATACACAACAGCTACGGAAAACACAATATAGCGGTGTGCTACAGAAAACATTCAAAACATTAACTGAAAGGATTTTCAAAACATACTGATTAACACTATAGTTTGAATTTTCCTGTCTGTAGAATGCTGCCTACTCTAGTAGTCCTTTCAGTCCTTTCTAAAAATATCTTTTTCCATAAGTACATTATGATTAAAAATCATATATCTGAATAATGCCATCTGTTAGAAGAATATTCCTGGTTACATTAGGAATCTGGTAATCATCCCCTCCTGGTAGCTGAGACTTCAGTTTGTAACCTTGTGGACTCATGTGCAAACTACATTTAGGGACATGACATTTGAACATCTAAGCAAGCTGTCACGGCACTGATTCTTCCCTTCCCCACACCGGGTGGGTGTAACTTGAGATGAAATCCCACCTCCAGTGGACGAGAAAAGGAGGCCTCTAAAAGAAGCTTAATTTTTTTATTGTAATGGGAGCTGTGTGAACCTGCTCCAAGTTTTGAAGAGGAAGCCCTGGGAGAGATGGATTCACAGGCAGAGGGCAGGTAAAAAAATCAAAGGTGTGCAAGTTGTGTATCACATGGTTATGCAATTTACCCATTATCATATGCACTACGGCCCAATGCTGTTATCACCAAAATCAGTTATAAATTGCACATATCAAGCTTCATGTTTCTCATTAGAAAGTCTTTAGAAAGGTTTCAGGGGATTCAGAATAAGCAACAGTAGACAATTTATTCCCTTTGGCTTCATCAAGCAGTAAGGCTCAGATAGTAAACCTAAATAATCACTATGGAGAAGCAGGAATTTTATCATAAATAAAATTCAACCATTTATACTATGCTGAAATTAAATAAAGGCAAGAAAATACAAAAGAAATCTTTTCTGGCCTACTGATCAATTTTCCAGTTTTTCCCATCTCTGTACAGACCATTTTTTAGGGATGACACAAAGTACTGCTTGAAGTTAATGGGCTAAATTGTAGATTTTTATATCCACTTACATAACAAAGTTTTCTCTGCATTAGTGTGGCAGTCTGTTATGCAACTGCTGAGAAATCAGTCTGCAGTTTTGAAGATATGTTTCTTGGTTTTAAAGTAAAAAGACTATGTGCACTTAGTTAAAATGTTAAATGTGGAAGACAGTATTTCCCTAGAGGAGGAGATAAAAGGGATGTAACATAAGCAAGAATTTTGATCAAACCTTAGAAGTGTTTGATATTTTAAATAAACACATATTGACTCCTTGATTATTCAATGATACAGTTCTTCATGATACAAAGCCTAGAGAGCTCTTTGCTCATGCCTGCTTTGTAAAACCTGTCCCTTCCAGCCCTTGCCTCATATTCTGTGTGACCTCCATTATCTTCAAGTGGAATCTTGGGACTGAGATTGATGAAATTCTTTTCTGTTTTTCTCTCTTAGCTTTCTTTACACAAATCCAGAAGCCTACATAAAGTGACAGGAGTGGAACTACAGCTGGATCAGGACACGAAGAAGGTAAGATTTCAGCTGGCTGCAGCTGCCATTGCTACAAACTGATAATAGGGGAACTTGTTGGAAAGCAGGTTGTTTTTCACTGTTGCATGGAAACTGAATATTGCTGATATAAGCCTCCCAAAGTGTATCTGAGGTTATTTTATTGCTCTTATTACATTCATTTCCCCAAAGCAAAATGTTGATATAACTCGTTTAAGAGTTCTCATTTATTCAGAAAGTCTCTTCCAGAGCATTCAGCAGGTGCCATTGCAAGAATGCTGGAAGTTGTAATATATTGTAATATTGGTGGAATTTTCCCCTTCAAATATAAGGAAGGAACTAAAATTACAGTAGAAAAGACAAAGTATCACGGCATGATGAATGTTGTCCTGTCTAACATCCTCTGCTATGCAGGAATGTATTTACTTTCTCGATAAATACAATTACAGAACAGTTTTCTTTCTATGAAGCTGTCCCTTATCTCTCCCTTATAGTGCAGAAGACACTGGGAGATGTCAGAGGGCCAGGTTCCTTCAGTGAGCATGATTATAATTTTTTTTTAATCTCCTCATTAGCTTCCTGAGATTTTTTTTTATCCCTTTAACTCTGACTGTCTGGGGTTTTTTCTTACTTTCTGGGCAATTAGTGAGAGAATTCTAACAGCGACATTGTCTCTTTCTTCCCTTCAGTCTTTATTAGACAAAAAGGAGGTTTCCTTTGTTCTCTGACTGGAGTGGCTGAAAGAACATAGTCTTTCATGGAGAGCCTTCTTGTCTTTTCCTGTTTCAAAGCTGCGGTAAAGTAGAAGCTTAGCAGGCCTACTGACTCAGAGGCTGCTCCTGTTAACAGGCTAGGGTGGTTGTTTGCCTGAGTTCAAAGGGGCACTAGACAAGAACGTGGAGGGCAGAGGCTTTAAATCCTACCAAGTCAATGCCTTACATCCATATTGCTGCTTTACCTGATATGCTCCTGGAACACCACAGGGGAAGAGCAAGTTCTTTTCACCCCTTCCTGCTTATATTTCACACAAACCTAAATCATTAATAGTGTTTTGCCTGAACATGAACATCTCTTTTTCACAATGAACGAAAGCAGACTTATTTCAACCTTGGGTGAAAGCAAAGAAATCGATCGAAAACAAACACTAAAAAAGGGCAAGAGTTTTATATACAAAACAGCTTCAGCATCTGCAAGTTTTTCCATAATACACTGTTGCTGAATAGTGACTTACATGTCTGTTAGGTAAATATCATGCTGCCATTCTGATTACTATAAAACCAGAAAATAACAGTCACAAGAACAATATTTAAATTTATTTTTGGGAAATACTACTCCAGTCTATGTGGCACTGCAAGACTTATTTGTTTTCATTTTCAGAAGACCATTGAGAAGGGGAAAAATATGATGATGGAATTTCTGCAATTTAAGTAGGTCAGTTAATTCAAAGCCTTCAAAGCTGAGGGATAACTCAAGTTTGCTTTACTTATGTAAGCTAGAATGTGTCATTTACTTGATGCAAAACCAATATATAGCATGTCAACTCACAAGCAGTTTTCTTACAACTGAGGAAAAAAGTGGGCTTTTAAAACTCCTGTAAATAGAAAAAAATACTGTCTACTGGCCTGACATATGAAGGAAATTCCATTTTCTCAGAAGGAGATACAGTTTAGAAGAAGAAACAGTTCCAGATTCATTTTTTTTAAGGAAACCATTTAAGTTTCTTTATATTGTAGCTTTTTTATATTTAGCTGTAATGTCAATGACATCACTATATGCTTATGAGAAGACAACTGACAAATATCTACAGACTTGGATGCCAGGTTGTGTTGTGTAGTATAATAATTGCTTCCTTTTCTTTTGATGTCTTCTTCTCAAACAGGATGCCACAAAGGCAGGAACTTTGCAAGAATCTTAAAGGCAAGAGGAATACATTTTCCTTAGAGAGGTAGCGTGAATTTCGGATGCCCCATGTTTGAGAAGGAGAAGATAAAAAACCCTTTGGGACACTTCCATACAGGACTTTGCCATGGGATTGTAACTCTCATGTCATAATAACCCCAATGAATGAACTTCTACCCATAAAAAGACCAACCAAGGGTGTTCTCAAGGACTGTCTCAGGATCTTTGAATTCTTTCAGTGACTGCTCAAATGAACCATTTTAAAGTTTAACACTTAAAATTACACAGCAAATATTCTCCAGGATTTTAATTCAAACTGGTGAACAGCTTCAAGGCCATTCTTCTTTTCAAGCAAATACAGATCATGTGTTTAACATACACGTTGCATCCAAAATGCCAACTCATGGTCTACAAGATGAATGTACATACATATATTTTATTAGTCTTACTAAAAAGACACAAGGCCAAAAATAATCAAACAACTTTTAAAAGCAATCAGGTATAGTTAAAGATAAAAACTTCTTGTCCCCATCATGTTTATTCTATCTTTCTTCTAAATTTGGGATGAAAATACAAAAAAACAAGGATTTCAAGGTGCATAAAACATTTATTTTCTTAGGCTTAAGGAAAGTTAGATAATTTGGGGAAATTCAGTCCAAGTTTCTTAACACAAAGGCAGATTTTTATTCCAATTATTTTGAATAAAATTGACTAGCTAGAGAGCTTCACTCCGAAAACCCAACTGTTCTGTAGACATTTGAAATCTCTTTCCTTACAGATTCAGAAATTCTGATAAATTTGAACTCTGAGACTTAGACCAGCAACGCTAGAAATAAAATGGAGGCCAGCTGGGCAGATATTCACCTCACAGGGCATGAAACAATAGTAATCTCTGTTAAAAATTCAACATAAATTGAATATCCCCTAAATCTTTGGATTTGGGAATGACAAATCCATTCAAATTAGCAAATTTGAAAAATTATGCATTCAAGAAAAGATTTTAATCCCTGGAAACACAGAATACAAAAAATTTGTAATTTTTTGTCATTTAACACAGATCCAGATGACAATTTAAAAAACAGTGTTACATCTATATGCAAAATAACCTGAATTTTGATGGTACATTTAACTGCTGAATCTGACCTCTGCTTTACAAATAATTCAAGACTTTACAATAATTCAAGACTTTCCTGAATTCACATTATAAAATTATCTGTGGAAAATTGTGTGTTCCCTGAGAGAAGACATAATTTCAAATGAAAAACAGTTTTAAGAGAGTGACTCACAGTACTATAAATATTTTTACCCACAGCACCTGATACCAGAAAATTAGAACGTATATCACTTTGGCATCATAGTTGAAATTTTGGCTTCAATTTGCCTTTCCTGTGCCCCTGTTCTCCAGACATCAAATGAAAATAACACCTTCTTTTGTCTGTCTTATCCTGTTGACCTTTTCAAAACCATGGCTGTGTCAATACATCCACAACACCTACAAGTGAGCCTCTACTCTCTGGATTATCTCTAGATTACCAACATGATAAAATGAGTAATAAAAATAAGATCCCATGCTGGCTGACCTCTTATCTCAGAAAACTAAAACTTTCACAACAATGCACACTATGAAGCATGAGAATTGTACTACAAAACCTTACTTCCAAAAAAGTCATGTGTTTGCAATGCAGAAAACCATTTTTTCTCAACTTTTCAAAGTAGCAATTATTTTCAGCCTAATGCTGGAAGCCTTAAGATTTCCTTCAGTGAATTTTAAAATAGGCTCATTATTTGACTGAAGAAGCCAAAGTGATTGTTCACATCAGGAGAATTACTTGCACAGGTTTTAATCCACTGTGCCAGGACCTTAATTTACCGTGTCATTTCCCAACTATTTTCATACAACCTAAGCAAAGAACCACAGAATAGGACAAAAATCTTACAAGTCATCTTCTATTACTTCCCAGTAATTACTTAGTCTCCCTACATTTCTTTCAGAGCCTTCAAAGAAGAAAAAAATATTGTACGTGCTAAAATTTGAAGGTGAAAAGCATCGAGAAATTTCCAGCATTCCTTTCTATTTTTTCAGCTAGAGACGCAAGAAAGGAGCTGAAGAGTTTAACTATAATTCTTCACACAATATTGACATGAATTTTCCTTCTTAAAAATAACCAGTTCACAATAAATTTTTACTATACTTCAGTTTTGCAGAAGTACAGCATATTTAGAGGTTTATTAACCAAGGTTTCTAACTGGTATTGGGGAATATAGGCTTCAATAAAATGTGTTGTACAATATATTTTTGTTGCAATTTAAAGGCAGCAAAAAGACTTAATTTGAAATTTTTTCATGTATGTCTGTGATGTAAAAAGCTTTCTTTGGTATCACCTATCTCTTGTTTAGTTCACTCAATAAATTGGAACTTAGCAGTGTGACCTTGCTTTATGTCCCTTTCCTCACCATGATAGAAATGCATGTTGCTTCTTCTTTAAGGAAAATATCATTTTTTCTGTAACTTTCACAAGAAACTGCAATGCTCACATAACTCAAACAAAACTACCTGAAAGTGATAGTTATGTACTTTACAAGTGACAACCATTTAGAACCTGTCAGTCAGGAAGAAAATTATTGCTCTTTGTGCATAAAATTGAAATTAAATTGTGCTTCTTGTGTTTCAGTCATAAAAAATACCAAGCATCTCTAGACCACAACTTAAAGCATCAGAGAATAGACAGATTTCCAGGGATTAATTCAGTTTTCAGGTACAGCATTGCAAATTCAAAGTCTATTGAACTGAAAAGCTTTACAGAAAATTTACAAGCTTTACAAAAGTTACAAGAGCAACAAACCCAAAACTTGGCCCCTTCCTGTTAATTTCTATCAACATTTGTTCCATATTAACTACTGCTTACTGCTTTCCATGAAACAAAATTAAAATTGTGTCCAGAAGTAATGTGGGGTTTTTTTTGCCATCGCTCTTTCACTATCATCTGATATTGAAAAATACGTAGGCTCTGAAATGGGCTTCATGACATGCTTTTCCTACCTGCTCTGCTCTGTTTTATATGCATTCCAGAAAACAGAAGTGAAATAAAATCTGTCTAAATCCTAGAAAAGCTGCCGAAATGTATAGCTGAAGAGTGTTAATGATGTTTTTTCACTGCATGAGCAATTACAAAAATTATACTTCATAGCACTCAAACCTCATACATTCACACTAAATGACAAAGAGTACAAATAAGGAACAAGGTGTTTGTTCTTATTACAACTGAAGAAAGATTAGGAGTTGAACTTTCACACTGAAATGAAAGAGACATCCTTTCCTAATGGAATAGGATACACCACCAACAAACAGCTGTCTAGCAAACAAGGTAAAATGTGTGTATTTTTGTTACTCTCATTTGTTGATAATCTGGTATATTGGAAGTGGCATTCAGGACATATTGGTAAGATATTATAATCAGGACCCAAAAATATACTAACAAAGCTATTGCTCTCACCTGAAACACTGCATAGGAAAATGAAATATTACAGTAGCAGTCATGCACTGGAATACCACTGAAGGGACACATTTGCTTTTCAATGTACATTGTCATAAAACCCTTGTGCAGCCTGATAGCTCTGAAACACCATATTATTGTCACCTCTACCTTATCCAGAACAGGAGCTCAAATTAAGGCTGCCCATAAAATATCTTACGTGACGTGTCACTGTCCTCCTAAATATGGCTAAAGTCTGGATGTCTCATCCTCCAAGAAACCATCTCTTACAAATGGCAATGCCTTTCTTTACAGAAACTAAAGATGCCCAAAACAAAAAAAAAAAAGGCATTTCATTTTTTTTATATGAAAATGCCTGCTTTCCTGAAATCTGTCTTCTCCTTCCTCCACTGCACTGCAGAAGTACCTTTGAAATAAGCATCTTTTCCATTTCAGTCATTC
Source organism: Origma solitaria (assembly GCA_013397895.1). Classification (NCBI taxonomy): domain Eukaryota; kingdom Metazoa; phylum Chordata; class Aves; order Passeriformes; family Acanthizidae; genus Origma; species Origma solitaria. Next base: position 3,930,436 of record VZRL01003197.1, read on the forward strand.
TTAATCACATTTTTGAGATACTTGATTCAAATACCGAAAATTCAATTTTTTAGTTAGCCAATAAGATATCTGGAGGAAACCAAAATAATGCTGGCATTTTGTTGAATCACAAGTTCATAGACAATGGACATTCAGCAAAGCAAGACTGAAACAAAAGAATCATCTTAACCCTCTAAAGCTGCAGGACCTGCAGCTGTTGTGTTGCACTAATTCTCAATGCAGACATAGACTGTGATGAAAGGGAACATAGCACCAGTTGACCTGAGAGCTGTTATCCATAGTGGAACTCACATAGCATTTTGCCTATAAACTTTTTTTACCTGTAAACCTATGCTTTATGAAGTTCATGGAATACCAATAGTTTGTGAATTACTCTCTATGCAAATCATATTACTGACAAAAATCGTAAAAAAATATACAAGATTTATAAGAGGAGTATTTAAGCTTACTTGCAGCATTCAAGGATTTTAGTTATTTGAAAATAGATAAAAAATAGAGAAAACTTGCATAAAAATAACATATTTGTGAAGCAGAAAATGTAGTATCTACCTAGTTTTTCAATCTATTGATATAATCTGGATAAATAGCAAGGGACAGAAGTGAAAAGAATGGGGCAATAATGGACTGGTTAGTGAGAAGACTCTTATACAAAGAGTACTTTGTATAAGACGTAAAGGTACAATAGACTAAGCCCAAAAAGCTCTTTGGAGCTTCACTTGAAGTATGCCTTCAATAGTCCTGAAAATGCTGTATTTCTGTAATACAACTGTTATCAATGTTCTTTGTAGCTTTCTCACCTACATAAAAAGTTCCAGAGTAAGGAAAAGAACCTTAAATAAAGAACCAATTGACGAAATATATCACAAGCTCTTGCTTCAATTTACCCAAGCTATCTTAAATATTACTTATACTTAGCATACTATTTATACTTAAACCTGGTGTATTACTTACTCCATAAGTGTATTAAAATACAGATTTTCCTCTTAGATTACCTGCCATGAGGGTCAACAGGGCTTCTAAGAACTACTTGAACAACAAGGAGAGCATTCACTAGTAAAATAGCCAATTAATATTCTGAGAATTCCAGAGGGAGTTTAAAGCTTGATCATTATAAATTTGGAATGGCATGTTCAGTTTAGGCAGATTAATTAAAATATCCAGGTACGTGTTGCTATCATATTGAATTTACATCTTTTTATAGAAAGGTTGCATTAGTTTGATAAAATGACACATTAATCCCAAGAGGTGCTAATTAGCTGTGAATAAATGTCACAATGAACTTTTCCGGGAAGCTCAATAGGACATTGTCAGTCAGTGTCAATGTAAATGGCTCTTACTGATCAACACACAAACCCTCCAATCCTTTCTTCAGAAAGGCATGGGATAATTTTAACAATAACAGCAAGGACCAATCAGTTTCTTGTGTTGCATTACCTACAAACATTTGTAGATATGGTAAAAAGAGCTATTTCTTCAAGCTAGAGTAATTATAGCATCAGGCTATAGATATCATTACAGCTGATGGCACATGAATCTGGTCATTCACCTTAAGAGTCTAGTATTTACCCTGAAAAATTATTCATGTTACAGAAAAGCTCCCCCATACCTTCACAAATGAGGTAATTTTAGGTCTATCCATTTAGCGAATCTCTTTTTAAAGCATTCTTTTTTAAGCAGTGAGAGAAAAAAATTTCTTTCAGGTACATCCCTTATCTAAAAAGTAGAAATCTACATTCTGCTTATGTACTGAATTGTACCTAATTCTAAAATAAATTTCCATAGCTCCAGCTAGACATGTAAAAGATACATATGCTATTTGAGCTACATCAACAAAAGAAACCCCCATGAAACACCATGAAAAACAGCTGTAATAACTGGCACCTTGCTTTGTAAACGATCCCCTCACCGGGACTATATAAGAATTTCAGTATCTGGCATTCTACAAGAAAACGTCCATCAAATATAACATAGACGTTCACACATAATATATATGTTACATTTGGGATGAATTTTCTATTCATGAAAATAAAGGACTGACAACACGAGAGCATAGTATAACATAGGCACTGCACAGCCTTCCCCCCTAAACTTTGCCAGTGAGCAAATCTTGACCTGCAACCCTTCTGCTATTCCAGTTCTTGGCCTTTCTTGACTAAAGACTGCCAAGTGTGACGATCTGAACCAAACTCTGCGAGTTGAATAAAAATCCACTGGGCACAGGGATGTACTTTCAGCATGTTAAATATTATTTGGGTGTTGTAATGGTTAGAGCTGTGGAAGTCAGTAAAATCCGAATTGACAAGCCAGCTCTATTACTGTCTTCTTAATTTTTTTTTTAAATTCTCTGAAAATTTCCATCTAGAAGGAAGTAAGGTAAAGGTACTATTTAATACTACACTTTGGAAATGTTTATTTGTACTCTACTGCCAAATCCAGGTGGTGTTGCCATTATGACCTCCCCTGAGAGGCATGTACATTAACTGAAAGCTGATATTATTGGAGGAGACTCTATGAAGCAAAGAATCTCAACATACAGATTTCATTAGACCACAGACATTCTGGACAGACCTGTCATTTCAAAATTTGTTTGCTTGGCTGCTTCCTTTTTGATGGTTCTTTAAGAGGCTCCCTCTCCAGAGCCACCTAGAAGCAATGCAGAAATAAGAGCATTTTTCAAATGACAGGTCTAAGGAAGCACGGTTCTCTGTATTAAATGTTCATATTTTTAAGACTGAATTTAGAAGCAAGGGGCTTGCTCATCTAGTTTCCTTCCACTGAACTCCCTCCACTTCAAAAATCTAGGCCAAGAACATGCAAACCTCTTCAGGCAGCATTAATATGAAGAAGGGAAACTCAGATTCAAGCTATTTTTTATTACTTCACACTCAAGCAAAATTTTCAAGTACCACTTATTTCACATACCTTAAGTAACAGAATCTCAATTTTCCTCCCTACAAATTTCAAACACCCTAGACACACAGTTATATCCAAAGTGTTATCCAGTTACCCAATCTGGCAACTCACAGGAATGTCTGAATCCTAATTGTTAAAAAAAAAAAAATCTAGAAATTATATGGCAAAGAATTGTCTCATGAATTTTCTGGTACATTTTCATCAGCTTCAATCACCTTTCTTAAAGGTGATGAGGAAACATTATAAACGTGATCCAAAATTACATTGAAAGGGCTTCCCAATTGACTTCAAAGCAAGGAAAAGAAAAAGAAGTTTGAAAATTTAATGTGATTCTTCTGTCCCCTGCTGCTGAATCAATCCTTGTGCATGAAGTAAAATGTGAACATGGAAAAGTTATATATAAATAAATATATCTCCCTCAGAAAATGTTTTTTATTTCATCTGAAACACTTTGGGGGAATAGAACTGACCTGACAAAACTTTCAGAAGAAACTAGAAAAGCTCTAAGATGAACAGCCTCTCACAATTCTTAACATGGGAAAGCAATTCTCTATTGTCATTTACACTAATTTCATAAAGAAACTGTAATTCTGCAATCTTAGGTTAAAATAAATCTGTTGTGTCTTCATTTGTAATGTCCCAAGTTTTACCAAAAAAAGAAATTAAGATGTCTAGCTGCTTTCATCACACTTGAATGGCTGAAGCTCAGAGTGCCCAGCCTAAATAGTATTTTTTGCTTCATTGCTGGGAGTAGGGACTTGAATAGACCATACGGGAAGTAATGACAGCTTTTAATACTTACTGGTAGCTCTTGGACTTCACACTTTGAGTGAATATAGCCAACTAGCTATAAAACAAGTATCATACCATTTTACTAGAGGAAATGACCCTTTTGAGATTCAAACTTCATTCTAGTGTACAATTTTGTACAATTTATTAGGTGAGAACAGCTTTTGTACTGTATAGCTTAGCAACTTCAGTGACAGATTTAATTTCCAGTTATCTCTGCTACAACAGTAAATAAATCTCTCAACTGACAGTGTTCCTGTGTGCTTCCGTATTGTCCTAAAATGAAATATATTCCACCATAACTGTTTATTGGCCATTCAACTTTAATTGACCAATTTTTAGGCAGTTATCAGCTGGCTATTTTCTTTAGAGCAGATAACATTCCTGACAGTCAAACTCCTTTTCCTTCCCTGTTATCAAGGATAAAATTATGTATTTGTGAAACTTTATAAAACATTTCCTCCATCACCTGAAACATGGAACCGATGAAAGGAAAGAACAATACCCTGCAACTGGGCAGCTTATTTCCTCTTTGAATCATCAAGAAGTTTACAGCAAATTAAGAATGGGTATCATGAAAAGTAAACAAGCACTTTTCATTATTTCATTATCTAAAATAAATAAATGAATAAAATAATATTTTTTTAAAAATTAAATTACAAAATTAAATTACAAAATAAAATAAAACCCCAAGCATCTTTTAAAAATCTGTAACATCATTTGGGAGTGCCTAAAACCCAAATACAAAAGGATTGCTTACCAACATGACAACTAAGTGAGAAATAGACACTAAGAATTGAACTCAACTTGATATTTTCAATTCAGCCCAAGTTTTACTTTTCTTTATGGTTGCCAAAATGTTTTTGTGAAGTTATCTTTCACAGAATTCTGCAGTCCTACAAAATGTCACTTAGTAGTTTAAATCTGTGTCACCAAGTAGAGAAAAATATTTGCTTGATATTAAAAGGAAAAAAAAGTAACAGAAATAGATTTCATTTTTAATCCACTGCCAAAAGCCATCTGACAAATGCTTGGGCTTTGGCCAATGACAGTTGAGGCTGACATGAAGATTTGTCAAACTGGGTTGACATTACTATATGAATTCTACTCTTTATTTTGGGAGGTTGGCGAGGAGAAGGCAAAATTCCTAGTAGAGGTGGTAACATTTTGGAGACTAGCAGTAAGCTATTGGATAATGCTTTGTGGAAATGAAGTAGATGGAAAACAAATACTGTGTTATCAGCCATCCTTAGCAGAGCAAACAGAGGCAACAGTGAAATACTGAAGCAAGTATAGATATTCCTTCACATACATGCACATACACATTCTAAGTAGTGCTCTCTGATGTTAAGTGGCAAAGACTAATAATTTAAACTTAAACACTCATTCTTCAGCCTTTATTTGATGCTGCTTTGGTATGTTGTACCTTATAACTATAGTAATATGAAGCAACAGACTGTAACAAACTCTATATTTTCTTCAATCATGCCTGAGCTGGACAAATGTCACTCTTTTGGTGACACACCATGACTGCAGAACAGAAGATTAATCAGGCTTTGGATCTTTGCGTCCAATGCCTAATCACTGAAGCTGATGTATCATATAATCATATTGAATATTTTCGGTGCCTGTACTCATAGAAGGTTGACCACATCTTGGTCATGCCTTGCCACACTTTTAGTGTGCTCTAACTGGTACTTAGAGTTTTCTTTCCTTTTCCCAGTTTCTTTTCGCTCCCTTCTCCCATACGCCTTTCCGCTACATTTCCTAATTCAAGGAGCACAAGGTGTTATTAACCTATACAATCACATCTATTGTTTTTCAATTAATTAAAGGATACTGGGTGGTCAAATATTCCAAAGTTCAAACTGTGAGAGAATAGAATGTTTGGCAAGGCTATTCCTCAGCTTGGGAACTCTGCTTGTCTGGAAAGGACAGATAACTTACTCTTACACAACCAATCATACATTCTTTAATCCTTGTTTCTGAATATTAAAAATAACTATGACACTGCTGTTACACTCAGACTCAAGGTCCCTTTGCTTCAAGACAATATGAAGGACTCTCTTCAGAGAGGGGTTTTTGTTTGTTTCTTTTTGTTAGCTTGCTTTTCAGAGTAGAATTCGAAATGCATGTTAAATATTTTACTTTATATCATATAACTAAGAGGTTTGTAATACTATTGTTTAGCATATTTTGTTAAATATCATGCAAATCAAATATAAAATATTATAACAGATTTGAAAGACATAAATTTGAGAAGAAAGATACTGTCCTGATGCTGTAAATTTTTATATATTAACTTCCTCTACATATGACCAGTCCCAACAAAGGTTACTGCACTTGTAATACTTAGGCAGTTCTATACAGGAAAGTCAGACTGAAGGAGCCCTGTAGATCAGGGAAAGACATGGTTTGAATTCTGACCTCATAGTAGAAACAGCTGAACACTTTTGCATCTGGAAACTGGTTGTAGTTATAAATGATATAACTTTGGGAAACTTTTGTTGTGGTTCTTTAATCTTTAAGTTTTCAATTGAAACTTGTTTCATTAAAGTTCATGGGGGATGCCTATTCAAGGGCTGCCTTTATAATTTGTGTTACTAGTTCAGATGGAGCTCTGGTTTATGTGTACTATTTCAGAAATGAAGGTTTATTGTATTTGCTAAACCATATGTTTTTCTACAGTCTGCTTGGAATTTATGATGAGATTGTTTTGGTTTAAGTTGACAACTACAGTATGTTTCAAGTTAGCTGATTTACACTGAAAATTGTAGCCTCTAATGAAACGAAATTTTGAAATTTTCAGGCAATTACATTTTTCAGCATTGGTGATAGAGCTCTATTGCAAGGATTAATTTGGGGATTTTTTGTTGCTTTGTTGGGTTTTCTGTCTGTTTGTTTATGTTGGCTTTTTATTATTTTATTTTTCTCTACAAATTGATAAAACTCTTTGAAAGGTCTTATTATTGCCTTTTGTGGCAAATTCATTCGTTTGTGAAGGATAGAGAAATCGAGAGCTCTATATCTGTAAGCATCCATTCCATTAATAGAAATTGCAGAAATACACTTAGCCAATTTAGAAACACTTGCCAAGCACCCTTTACTTGCTTGAATATTCTAAAATTGGAAACATGTCACATGACTATTTCTGAAAAATACCAGCCTAACAAGACCAGCACAGTAGTTCCTGAAAAGCAGGGGATGCCCACACAACATGGAAGAAAGACCAGACCGATGGGTAGAGCAGACAGGCTTCTCATTCATTCAATGGAACATCTGCTGAAGTCCGTGGATGAGTTGTTTGAAACACTAACTCACCACAAGAGGAATCTAGCCCTGACCGGAGCATATCTGTGGATAATACAGACTCTATTTTAAAGTATGGAGTAATCTGCTGCTGCACCTTTTGAGAGGCTCTTCACCGCTCCCCTCATTGCATGCACCCTATATTATGCACTGGCATAATTGCTTTCTAAACCATAAACATTATATAACAGTTGTGCTGTAAAAAATAAAAATTATTAAATAAGCTTCAAATACTACATACTTCAACTAAAATAATAATAGCACAATAAATGCACATTTCATACTGCAAATTCCTTTAGCACTTGCAGAATGAATGAGAAGCCAGCGTATAAAGCCTAGTCTCTCTCCTTTCTTTTCGCTTTCAAGACTGTCATGTTTGTTAGTGACTAAATATAGTATTTAGTAAATAATTTATATTCTCGAATGCATCCTTTTTAATTGTCCACATGAATCTTACTAACAAGGAGGGAACAGAAAATGTGTAAGGTCCCATTGATAAGCACAATTCTTATTTCCCTCTTACTCTGGCAAGGCAGGCTTTCTCTCTCATGCCAAAAGCCTGACCTAGCAGCAGCTGCCATAAAAGGGTTCATCATTAGCACTGCTTTACAATGCACAACTGCTTTCATCTTTGTAAATAATATTGGTCAACATGAATGCACTGGCTCTGTCTGGGAGGGAGCTGGATTCACAGCAGTGCTGTGGTGCCGTGCTTTGGATTTGTGGCTACGGAAGTGCTGACAGTGCTCCCATGTAAAAGCCATTTCAGTGCTTTCTCGTTTTTTCCCCTTCCCCAGCAAGTAGGCTGGGGACAGGCAAGAGATTGGAGGGGAAGTAGCAGGGATAGCTGACCTAAAGTGACCAAAGGGATATCCTAAACCATCTGACATTGTACTCAGCAATAAAAGCTCAGGGAAAGGAGGAGAAAGGAGGAATGTCTGTGGTTGCAGCATTTGTCTTCCCAAGCAACCATTACATATGTTAGGTCTTGCTTCCCAGAAAATAGTTAAATGTCTGCCATTCTATTGCCTCTTCTTCCTTTGCTTGTATGCACAGCTTTTGCTATTAACCTGTCATCGTCCTGATCAACAAGCCTTCGCAACTTCCTTCTATTTTGTCCCACTTCCACGGGAGAAGGGAGTGAGTGAGTAATAGGGTGGGCATTTGGCTTCTAGCCAAGGCTAACCCACAACAGTTAGGAAATCAGGAATGCTGATCTATATTAATATACGTCACTGGTCAAATGATATAAGGCAGTCACCAAATGAATTTCTAGATTAATTGCAGACTCTTCATAGGGGGAAAAAAAAAGAAAAAGAAAAGGCTTAATATAAAACAAATTTTGGCTGAGGACATAAGAGACGAATAAACAATCTCCATGCTGAGAAGTCCAGTTCCCTTGCTTCTCCACAAAGTGATATAACTTATTAGTAACAAACAAAGATAGATCATCTCAAATATTCAAAAGTCATTATCTAAAAAAGAAGTAACAGTCTGAACATACAAAGGCTTGCACAAGGATAAGTTCCAGTGTAAGAGTTTTTAAAGAAAGAGCTAGGAAGGGAGTGGTAAGTTTCAGGAAACGCGTTTTCTAGGTTACCTTCTTCCTTATATTAAGTTGCATGACTTCTATTAAGATTAAACAGCTTTGTGATTCAGAAAATTCTCAGTCGTTAAGAAAAACTATTTACAAGTTCTCGAAGTTTATATTGAATTGAGCAGTGGAGTAGTTGTGATAAAAGCACACATGAATATAGTAGGCAAAAGGTCTGAATTCTGGGAGTTTCCACATCTGAGCAAAAGCCAAAGGGTAAAAGCCATTGCACCTACTGGCAGTGGGGTATGAGATAACATGAACATGACGGAGACAACTAACCCTAAAGCTGCAAAAAATGAAATTAGGTCCATATTCGTCCAGTTTCAAAGAATTAGGTCTTAAGTAAACAATTATTTTTAAATTTATGTAACACTCTCCTAATGATTCAAGATCCCTGTAACAACACCAAGTCTTACTTTCCACACTGGATATCTACACTGCACTGTTGCTTTGGTTTCTCAGAGATACATTTTTGCCATTCTACCTTGTAGTGTAAGAAACCAAAGGTTCTTTGGCCTATGACCAGAAACTGACATGATACGATTCAGAAGACTTTTAAGAGCCACATAAAATGCTTTGAAAATAATTTTGGAAGATGAAGGCATACCAAATCTGGTTATGATTATTTTCCCACTGTAATGTTATGTATCCATGGCAGGTATGTTACATAGAGGAGGCATAGATAGAAAATTAATTTTCATTGCTTTTTCTATGGAAAACATACTTAATTCAGTACCCAGAAAAATACTGATAAAATTGTAAAAGTTTGTTTTAAACAAATTCTGTGGCAAAAATATACTTAATAGATTTTAACTGATTACTTGTGCTGTGCATTTAACTGATGGGATATTATGAAATACACATGGATGTGTTGCACTGAGCCCACTCAATTCTTTACAAACATTTAAAACTTTATTAGCTGATAGAGTAGGAGAGGTTTTTTTTAAGTCTTGTTCCTCCTATTTTCATATGTTCAACATATGGTATATCTCTCTGAAGCCCAACTGACACTAGAAATCAATAAAGCCTACTTGCACTTATGTCCAAGCATCATTTGAGAATGGCTAAACTGTACTTCTATTAATTCAAATGCTATGATCAGCTTCTGATCAATAAAGAACAAGTCATGAGATTTATAAAGTCCATGTGTCACAATCTATTATTGGGTAAAGCTTTACAATATTTCATCTTCTTTATTTATTCCAGGGTTGTGTATTTCATTAAATTCTAAGTAACCAATCTAGTGCAAAACGTGAGTTGGAACTTTGTTTTTAACTGGCTTTGACCTTTTGTTAAAATGATTCCAGTGCAGTGTGTCATATACAATAAGTTGTAATTATGCAATCCCTAAAAGTGTGAATTGGTTTAATGTACCAACAAGTTATCCAATTTAAAAATGGATTTACTTTTCTAAAGATGAAGTTGCTCCAGCCTAAAAGTGAGGATGATCTTAACAGCTTTCCAACTCCAACAAGACGCAATTTTTGCAAGATGCCCTCTACAAGTTTTCCTTCCCTCTCTTGAATTTTGATATCCTAATAATACAAGTTTCAGCAGAAAATATAGTTATCAGATAATTATTTTCTAATTACATAAGGTTACCTAAAGGATAGACACTAAAAAAATTAACATTTCTCATAAGGGATGTAAATATTTAGTTTGCATTTCAGTGTACATTTGCAACTTGACCAGCGCTCACCAAATTCCTCTGCAACAATGGGCTCTATGAAGCTGAGCATGTTAGTTTACTGCATTTACTGTAACAAGACCCTTCTACTCCAAATAAATGTCTAAAGTTTTGTCAGATCTGAAGATTTTGCATCCATTTTATGATTTGTATTTTCTCTTTATCAAGCCCAAGCATGCCAAACTGCAACAGTTATACTGTGAACTTTATCTGGCCTTTATTAAAATCTGACTCCTGGCTCACTGGCTACACATATAATTTTCAACTTAGGGGCAAAATCTTTTGCCCCAATACATAATTCTGATAATTGAACAAAAAGCTTGGATGCCTCTTATTTAACTGTATGGTTTTAACGTTTCTTTGCCTCCTCACATGGAAGTTCAGAATGAAGATGGTATCTAAGGGCATTTTACAAGCAGTATCACAAAATATCCCATGACAAGTGTATAACTCTATGTTCCCTTTACCAACTTAAGCATGCCAGTACCCACTTGGCTTATTGAACAATATTCCAAGCAAGTTTGGTTGTTTTGGTTTTAGTTTTTCTGGGTTTGTTACAGCTGGCAAGATTACTCAACTGTTTCATATTTTAGTTCTATTTTAAATTTTCAAGATCAAAGGCACAGACACAGTTCAGTGATTCTACAGTCTCTTGGGAAGGACTTCATGGTGATTCAAAACAGTGACTACATTCCAACTCAGAATGAGATAACATGGCCAGCACTTGGCTGAATTGCTGGTAAGGTGGAATGTTACTTAAAAAAATTAATTTTTTTAGATAACTTTCTGCTAAAATAATGTTGTGTACTGTTAGTCAATTAATTACCAAAGCGATATTTTATTTCATGTTTAATATTTTATAATATTCATCAATCCTCTTAAGACACATGCATTTCAAAAAAATTAAAGTTCACAACACTTTCACTTATCCACAAAACTCTTGGGGAGTGTTCAGATCACTACTATTACAATGAATTGCATAAATACAGAACATGAACATTATTCAACTGTCAAATTCAGTGGACTGGCAAGCATTTTTAAAGGAAGTTAGACTACTTACCTATTTTCATGCAATCCATGAATGTAGAAATGGCTGAGACTCCTGGATAACTCTTCCTCTCAATTTTGAGAATTTTGTTGCATTGGATAGAATTTAATCACTGAAAAAGAAGAGATTCATATACAATGTTTTTAGTCTTGGGGTTTCACTCTACTCCATTTTACTTCAAAGTAATGTAGTTTGGAGTCCTAAGAATTGCCAGGTCTTTTTTACTTGAAAGTTTCATTTTCTACTATTACTGCAATCAACAGAGCCTGGCATTTTACAGGAACACAGACATTTTATACAGAACAAACAATTTTCCTCCATATTCTTTTAAGATAGAGGGGGTAGATGACAACAAGGCAGAAAAGTCTCTTCCTCTTTGAATTTTGTTTTACCAGCTTTTTAAATAAAAATTTATGACCTATTATATCATCTTGGATATGAGTTTATCTCTAGACCAATAACAATAAATTGCAAATGTGATTTCTCCAGATATCCTAAAAATTGGAAAATCCTGGAACCTCACTTTCAGCACAGTGGGTAACAAAGGGCAAATGCAGAAGCCGTAAGAGGAAGCCAACCCTTCCTATACAGCTCTGATGAGATCCCACCATTTCCCTTAGAGTAACAGATGATACTTCCCCTATCAGAAGGGCTCTCAGCAAATATTATAGCAAAATTAGCCTGTGCTTTATCTGAAGCATCACATCTGAAGCTGGTTCATGATAAATATTCCATGAGGGGGTTTTGCTGGTTTTTAACAGATTATATTATTCATGGTTAAAAATAAAGCAGTGCATTCAGAAAAGGTACTGCAAGTCAAGTACTTGGGTTCCACTCAGATTGGATTAATAAACTACATCTGACCTGAGGCAAGACATTTAGCCTGGTGTTGTCTCTAGCTGTTTGTAGACATGAACCTAAACTGAGCCCAGAGTCTCCTCAGTGTTTTCCCCAGTGAGAATGGTGATTTAAAGGCATTATTTATTTATCCGTTTAAATAAACACTACCCATGAGGAAATTCTGGCAGTGGGCATAGCTGCTACATTACTCTCATTCCCATGACTTCTACAGTACATTTGACTTCTGCCTACAGTTTGGTCAAAAATGGATAGAAAATGAAAATCTATTAATCAGCAAACTTATCCTTGTTATATTTCAAGATTAAGCCTTTGGTAATATTTTGCTCATTATTTGGTTTTGACTCTAGATTCAGTGACTTTTGCTTACAATTCAGAACAATGTAACATCAGAACATTAATGAGAAAAAAAGACTAAAGATGAAGGATGTTCCTAAATCCTGAATCCAAAACAACTCAGAGGACAAAGACTACAAATTTGGTCTAAGTTTTAGAAAGCAGTAAAACCTTTAATATAGGGGCTGTGTAGAGCATATAATCCACGAGGAAGAGTTGTCATATGGACACAAACACCATTGAGTTCTGTCTATCATCCCAGATGTAGAACATGTTCTGACAGCAGGTAAAAGGTATTTGAAACAACATTTTGTTTGTAGGTCAAGTACTTTGGCCTAAAGCAATTTGTTTCTATATCACAAGTTTATATGCACTGCTAGCCTGTTAATCATGGAGAATATACTACTCTTCAATATTTTACTATAAATACACACATAAAACCAAAAAAGGGCTTGGAAATAAAAGACATTTAACCCCCAGAGAAACCTATTATAAAAATATGTCAACTGGGTGAATCTTTTATTTACAAAATTAAAAATTGAAGTCAAATGATGAGAATTAGACAATCCACGTGTTTTTCTAAAAACAAGCCTAGTTCAAATATCAAGAGCCTTTACTATCTGATATAAAATTATCACTTTGCCACACCTTTTATTTCACACTTAGCAAAAGAAAAGAAAACTCAAAACTAAATTCCTGAATTATCAGAAATCCAACCAAATGTTCCATATCTGGAATTAGGAGTAATGAAAGTTATATAGAATATACAGTTTATTTTCAGAAACTAATATAGACCATAATAACATTATTAGAAACCATCTCTTTACCTTCATTTTAAAACTGAGTGCAACAAAGGATCTCACTGCAGGTCCTGTTTAATATCATTCAGTCATTCTGCTCATATTCCTCAAAAACACAGAATTTAATTTTCTTTTATCTCTAACATGAGTAGCATGGTAAGATCACAAGCTGAATAGATCCTGAAATGTTATTTTAGTAGGCTGTAGGAAGTGTATAAATTTAGCATTGCCATTAAACATATTCCAGTGTTCTGGTTTTTTTCAGGACTGCTCAACATACCACATAGTTGTGTTACAACTTTGGTAGATTGCTGACTCTGAAAAGTGTGTATTTTTGAAGTCATTTCTGGCCCTGAAGAAGCGACCCTTTGTCACCTCCAACTCATCAACTGCTCTCTCCTATGACATCCAAAAAGATAGTTTAGCACTTTAAAAGCACTTATCACAAATGCTGCCTTATGGTAAAGCCTTTGTCTTTGAATGCCATTATTCAGTTTTCTTTCCAGCTTTCTGAGCAGTTATGCTCAATAGAGTCTGATTTGAAACAAGTGCTGTACATGTGCAGTGCAGCATTTCCCTTCCACTGCCAGTTCCTGCTATTTATCCACTTCTGTGATGATAAAAGTATTACATTTCTCAAATAGTTTATCTGTGATTTCCATTTAAGCAAAACAAGGCAGCTCTTGGTTTAGGGAGGCATCCAACCTCGAGCCATCTCTGCCTTCTAGTCCAGCAGAAGAAGCCCTTCTCAGCAGCAAACCCTTTCACACTCTGCATTCCAGTTTCCTAACAACTTTAGGGCAACAGAGCCAAAATCCTGAGCTGATATGAATTACACAGCCTCTGTCTGGGGCAGTGCAGCACAATAATCCCAGCTGAGAGAGTAGCTTAAATTTTTGGTATCCATCTTTCTCAGACTAAAGTAATCTCTAAGAAGTAAATGCAAATCATCATTCAAAGCATGCCCTCATGCAAAAATGTTAATTGTACTCACTAGGAAATAATTTTTTTAAGTTAGTGAAGAAGGTGTAGAACTGTTCAGAAAATATTGCCCGATGTGAGAAGCAGAGAAGTCGAGGGAAGCCAAGGGGTCAAACTTGGGAGCTCCAGTGATAATCTTCAGGGGATTTATCTGAACCAAGTGCCCCCCGACAATCCTTTAATAAATTAAAAAATAAATACAACCCATATTTATTTTGTTAGTCTGATTCTCCTTCATATCTTGAGGAGACATTTATCTGATATGTGCCTGCAAATTAACAAAAGTAAAATTTAAAAAATAGTATTTCTTTTAGGAAATAACAGAGACCCTTTTATCTCAGTACTAAAGAAAATAAAAGAATTGATATAACATGGAGAGCTTCAACTTTCTTCAAGGCAATTTTGTACTGCCATTTAACATGTTAAAAAATTCAGCAAAATTGCTAACTGACACAAGAATTTAAAAGAATTTTATGTCAACATACATGAAGAGAAAAAACATTTAACAACTTGGTATACATTTTTAGATTTCACAGAATGGATTATTTTAATCAAAATTAATATGGACATTAATGCACTGTTTTTCCACTTATATTCCACTTTTACACTGACATAACTTAATTAAGTTCAATGGAGTTATTTCTAATTTACAATATAGCACAGGAGAAGGATCAGATCCTGAGACTTTAATGTACCTAACATCACAATATAAATAAACAACCTTCAGTGTGAATCAGAAACATCTGAATAGATAGGGAGCTTAGTACAGAAACATCATCATGTTGGGTGGGAGGGGTTTAGTACTTCTGTTCTTTAAAAAAAAAAAAAGAAAAGGCAACAATAAAACTCAAACTTCTGCAATATTGTACATAGTTATATTCTGTATTGAGCTTTCTGGATTATTCCTTGGTATACAATTTTAATATCCTTCTCTCTTCGACAAGGTTCAAGTCTGCTTTCTCTTTTAGGCAGCTCACAAGATTCAAGTTATAGCTAATTGGTTTGATTATTTGTTCTGTAACCTGTAATTCCCCA
Source organism: Origma solitaria (assembly GCA_013397895.1). Classification (NCBI taxonomy): domain Eukaryota; kingdom Metazoa; phylum Chordata; class Aves; order Passeriformes; family Acanthizidae; genus Origma; species Origma solitaria. Next base: position 3,945,789 of record VZRL01003197.1, read on the forward strand.
TGACCTTTTCCAAGCCCATTTTCAATTTAATGAGCCAAACTAGTAAAGCTTATACTGGACTTTTGATGAGACCTGTCAGAATGTCTTGACAAATTAAGTGTCTCACATACCAGGCTGCTTTCATACCAAATGCAACTGCAGATTTAATGCTGTTATTTTCTTTTAAGGTATGTCATTTGTCTGTGCAGAAATATTGATTTTTACAGGACAAAAACCACAACCAAATAAAAAATACTTATTTTTCTATACTACCCATACAGGCTGGTCCCTAAAGATTAAATGTGTATATATATTTGTATGCATCCAATGATGTAACTTTAATCCTTTTCTTATCCACTTCTCTACCTGATTAAGCTACACTGACTTACACAAGTCCACCAGAATGAATACTGTAGTTGGGATAGAAACTTCCTTACAAACATTTCTAATTTTAAAAACATGGATTAAGAAAACCTGAACTTTTTTCTTAATCTAAGCCATCATTATCTATCATGAGCATAACAGAGAATTGTTAAAGTAAGAAAGGTATAATCATTTGGTGTTTTGATTTAGATTTTATTATCACAATTATTGTCAATGGCATGACTTTCCTTTTTAAGAAAACAAAAAGTAAAGTTCCCTTGCCATACCCTGCCCCAGTTTTGATAGTTTGATGCAGTGGTGACTTGTTTTAGGAAAGCTGTTTTCTCTTTGGCTTTGAAAGATGTACATTTGTACTTGTTTTTATAAAATTGTCTCTCTGAAGTAAATCACAATTCCATTATCTAGAATAATGAATGGTTGGGATACACAAAATGGTAGGAGGAAAAGGAGGGGATGAAAAATTGCTACAAGTTCCTAGTTTACACCTTCTGGAAGGGCTGGGATACCTTACAATTAACTTTAGTTCATCTACACCATTCTCTCCAGCACTTGCTTTTTCCTACCACAGTACAAAGATACCTCTGTGATGTCGTCCTTTACAAACCACACGTGCAATCCAGTAAGTTCCTGAAGAGGCTTCTGAGTTTTATTTCAGAATTTTTCTTAAATTTTGTTTTTAATCTTCTTAAGATTGTTAATCTTAAATTTTATTTTCTATTATATTGGTCTAGAGCAACTTTATATTTAACTTACAGTGAATAAAATTCAAAATAAAAACTGAACCTTAGTGCCTTGATGAGTATGAGTCAGACTTGTGTATGTAAAGTTAATCCTACACATTGATTTTTTAAAATTTTTCTATTTCTTAAATGAGATATTGAGGCTGAATTTAACCTGTTTTATAGTAGTCACATTTTGTGTGGGTCAATTTTTTTTTCTACATTAGAGCAATATTTTTCTCAGTCCAAGAGATGTTGCTGCACATTATTAATCAAGATAAGAAGGTATCAATGTATTTCTAGAGTTGAGGTCATATTATAATTGGAATGAAGGGCAATTCGATAGCTGAGATTATACAAAATCAAAGGACAGGAACGTAGAAGAACCTCCCAAATGCTGACCTCTGGCCTAATAAAAGGAAGGTGACAGAGATATCATTATCTTTACACAGAAAGAAAGACAAGATCATTCCTGAAAAAGCACACAAGAGACGAAGACGAGAGTGTGCAAACTGGCTAGGATTAACACAGTAAGAAATGCTAGTATTAAACTGCAGCTGTGACAAAAAACGTATTCTTTGTATTCGTACTCCTTTGTATGTGAATTATTTATCAATGAATCCTGAAAATGGTGGGAGGATTGCCATTGTTAGGTGCTTCCAGAAAGATGTGAGAAGGCAAAGGACACAAAGCAAATTAGTGCAGTTGCTACTGTCAGTACACAACCCTATTCCCTGTACCAGGCTGCCTGAGGGAAGGAAAAAAAAGTGAAGGGAATATGCACAACCATCTTCTCTACTCTTGACGTTATTCAGTCAGCATTAGTCAGAGGTAATAAAGTGACTGTACAATGTACTGAGGGTTCATCTGGCTCACTGGTGAGGCTGCAAGCACAGTGCTTTTACCCTGAAGGGGCTGAAATATTTGAAATAAACAACTTGATCTACTGGGATTGTGACAGCAGGTCTGTATCTTTTTAGTGCAGCACGTCAAACTGAAGAAAATAGGGAAAGCAACAGGGGACAAATGTTTTGACCTCAGAGCACCGTGCTACAGTGATGAGATACTACAAGTCTTATCATTTTCCCTGCTAGTGCTTGCCAGGAGCAATAGCTTCTGCTGTACTTAGGGCTGGTCTTGTTTATGTACATGTTCTGCTATACACTGGCAGAGAAAGTTGTTAATATTATCTGTTTCTAAATGTTCCCTCCATTCCATTCAGAAATACATAAATCACTTAGCCAATATAAATAACTTTTTTTTCAGATCAGATAAAGGATATGTAAACTTGAAGATTTTTTTTAGTAGTCAAAAATTATTTTGAAAAGATCTTGAGATATTATAATTGCCAGGGGAAAAAAAAACTCCAGTGCATTGTTCGCAGATGAAAATCTCAACAGAGTTTCCTTAAAAAAATTCAAAACATAGTCATCTGATAGTCCATATCCTCAAGGGTCAGATAGAGTGGCATATATTTTTTTAAAGAGATTCTCCTTGTTCTTGTATTGTATTACAAACCTCAGTATGTGTCTAAAAGAATTTCACCTAGGATTAACATACAATGATATTGTAGTATGCATAATAGTAATTATGTGAGTAGACACAGTTCAAAAGTAACAACACTTAAGCCATTGTAAATATTTGTATGTATGCATGGCAGAAGAGTCTTATTGTCACGATTGTACCATTGCATGAAGAATCTCAGGAATAAAGAAGTATTTTAGGAATTTGGGGCCAAAATAGTAGTTTTCTTGTACTTCCTGGTTAAATATATTATTTTCAAAATGCTTCTTACATCAGATGTTATTCTATTATGTAGTGAGGGTACCATAATTAATGTGCCAAGTTCAGAAACCTGAATCTGTTAATGGAAGAAGTGTGTGTGATATTTACATCTCTTTTGGAGAATGATATTGAAAGACCAACATTCACAGAAGAGTAGGACTGCTGAATATTAATAAAAATATGGAGCTCAGTTTTCTAGATACATATACAGAGGTGGTTCTACTGCTAATTTCAGTGTGAAATAATTTGTTAATCATAAGCACACAGCCAAACACCAAGTGCTACCAACAGAATCTGCAAGTGCAGGAATTTATTTGCAATTGGGGGGGGGAGGGGTGTCTGCCTAAATTAATCCTGAGAGCACTCAATACATTATTTGTTGTTTTCTAGCATTAAAGCTGTCGTAGTTTGCCACAAATCAGAAAACAGCCCAGCGTACCTCAGGCAATGAGACACATGTCATCAACAGCATCCAATGCTAAAAGCCCACAAAATGAAAATTCTTCGCCCATACCATTAAGTGCTGTCTGTGGAAGTGCTACAGGAAGTACATCCTTTGGGAATGAAGATTTGAAGGACAATGCTAGCAGAATCTTTCTTGAATAAGAATCAGGGAATTAGATCTTGTATTTGGAACTCGTACTTGAACTTCTAGCAGTACAGAAGAAATTTATCCCACTCTCTGACAGTGAAACTATGCATTGTCACAATTTTGCCATCACAGTGATATTTATATGTCCTGATAGTGTGAAACACAATTTTTCTTCCTTAAGAAGAGAGAGCTATTTTTGCTATTTACCATGGGTTTAGGTTGACATATTTTATTTACATCTTGTTTCACCCCATCTGAGGTTTCATACTGATGGTCCTTTGAGGAACTTAATTGCCCCAAAGCACTACCTCTTTCAGTGTTTTGTTGAATTTGAATTAAGTTTCCCTGTAGTAAGTTGCAAAATTGTTCAAAATTGACTCTAGTCATCCTAAGAACCCTAAAGCTTCTAAGGGACTTGTTTAAAGCTAAAAACTGAATATCTCCTAAAGGAAAACTACATGTCAGATTTATATTATAATGTGTTGTTGTGCTTTTTGTTCTAATTGGGTTGGAAGCCAAAATGCTGTTGTTTTGCAAATGCTCCTGTTATTATTATTGCCACATAGAAAATCAAACAATGAAACAGCATAACAAAAAAAGTACCAGAACAATAGCAATTCTGGCAATTTTTCCATTCATTATCCATTTTATTTAATTATACAGTTTTATGTCACATAGGAGGAAGGATTTTTAATATTCATGTTGAAGCACAGTGACAGGTTGCTTTTTATACAAATGAAGTAAAATTACTCTGGATGTCCAAGAGGACAATATTTTATTTTTAAAATTTTAGCTTAGCCTCAAGGATTAGATAAGGAATACGAAAAAGTAAATAATATCTGCCAATAAGGGACATGTGATCATCAGCAAATTTGAACTACTACTTTGCACTTCAGAAATATTAAAATACTTCTATTTAACACTAACAGTGAAAGCACCCAAATATGAGATGCTTAAATGCACTGTTTCTTTAATCATAATTAAAAACCTGGGTTCTCAAAATGGTCCAACCTTCTAGACTAAGAGAGCTTGTGTGGCGCCAGGACTGTGTGTACACCTGTGAAACAAAATGGAATGAGGAGTTTCAGTTGAACACTCCTTACCTTCTAAGGAAGTCCTCCTACTGAGGGATGTGTCACTCCAGATCTGGTTCCTTCACTCAGAAGTTGTCTGAGATTTGGGTATCCTCAACAAGTCTGAGAAGGCGCCAGTACTGGCATTGTGAGAATATGCCAAGCTTTATTACTTTGAGGTGCAGCATAAGACTCAGACCTTAAATGCACAAACAAGCAGAAAATCACTGCACTCAAAATTCCAATGTAGGAACTATTCAGATCCTTGAAGCAAACATTTAAATTGTAGTTTACTGAACAGATTAAAATTCTGTTCCCTCAATGTCTACATGTTTCTGCACTACAGGAAACAGATGGCCTCTGACATCAACCAACCTTTGGAAAGAGAAAGGAAGGGAGTTCAAACACAAGTCAGGTCAATGCGTATTTCAGATTGCCTATTTACGATAAACCCTTTAGAAGTTTTTATCTGAATGCAGTCTACACAGGAGGAATTCCTACCCTAAATTCACTTGCATTTTAATTCTCAGTAAGAAAATAACAGAAAAAAAGTCAAGTAGCATTTATACCATAGCTGTAATGTACTTCAACAGTATAGAAAACACTACATTAGAGGAGACCAATTTTAGTGCAGCCATCAAAACCTTTTAGTTCAGAGTACAGCTAAAGAATCCATGGAAAATGTAATTGAAAACATTTACAATCTAGGTTATATCTTACAGGAACACTTTTCAATGCATTGCATAATGTCTAGCGTGGATCCTGAGGATGCTTATTCCATAGGCTACCAGTATTTTCACACAGTAATTATAATTTGGGATGCTTTCATTTTCATTTTAACATTAGATGGACTTCATTCGACACACAAAAACTTTCAAACTCTCAGACTTGTTCATATGATAGTAGCTATACACAGCAGTGGGCAGAATGTGTGATGTGAAGGTAGCAGTATAGGAGGTCTACAAGCAAGCCAACATGCCTTGTGTATTAATCAATTACCTGTGGGCCATACAGTTCATTGATAATTACATCTGCTATCAACTGATAACCTACATTAGAAACAGGAGATGGGTTTTAATGCATTTAAATGAATATATATTCACAACAGAAACAGTGTTTAAAAGAATTGTATATATATGAGATAAAAATACCTTTTTCTAATCTGGCAACTTCTATAAAATTCTTGTTATTTCATTGAGTTACCACAAAACTTGTCTTTCCTTTTCAATATACATGTAGCTAGAATAAAGAGTGATTTCTTAGGATGTTTCCTTTAATTAAAGTACAAAAGAACTTTTCTCATTTAGAAGATAAGCACAATAGGAAGAAGGAAGTTTACATGCTTGCAATTTCAAGCAAGGATCAAGACATTGTTCCTCAGCATGACTCATAACCAGGAATTCATAGCTGATTCCTGTTCGGTCGCACATCTGATTCATGTCCTCTCACAAGGTATGGTGCAGAAGATATCCCAAAAGTTGTAAGACAGTAATTCTCAGATATACCAAGGAGACATAAAACTGAGCTATTTCAGTCTCCTGGAAATGACTAATGAGAACTGTTTCAGCCATTATTTGCAAATATTTATTCTTCAAGGCACAAGGCCATAATTACCAAGGTTTTAACAATGCAAATACTGAGTAGGTACACTTCCCAAACATTTTGGGCCAATTAATATTACGTTGCATAAAGAATAGACAAGCCACTACTGCTATCTCTATTTATAGATAGGCATTTAACGTCTTTAAAATAACTTAAAAATCACTTTGAATTTCTAAGGACAAAAGCACTTCTTTTTCTCCATTTTTGTTTGTTTGTTTGTTTCTCTTTCTTTCTTTTATTTTTCTGATTTTTCATTAGCACAAGCACACAACTTATTCTGGAATGTAGAACAGAAACCAAACTCATGCATCAAGGGGATTAGAGAGGATCTCCCACTACAGACTGCCTGCAAATTCTTCTGACATGAGAGAGAAAGCTCCATAGACATATCTTATTGCCATCTCCTGAAAACTGCATCTATCAATTCTTCTCATGCTTTCTTTTATCTGTGTGTATGTGTCCTGTCCAGGACAGGTTTTCCTGGAATTTCAGTCAAATCCATGTTTGGGGACTCCTTCTTTCCTTTTCCACATCCCATTCATTGCTACTTGTATTGAGTAAGCAATTGAATCAGGTAGCCTTGGTCTCACGGGCTACTGTCTGATGTAAAAACTGTTTATCAGTGGAAGTCCAAAGGAGAAATGGGCTTGCAGTCCTACACAGCAATCAAGATTCCACTGTGACAGGTGCTGTAAACTCCTGGAAGTGAAAAAGATACTCTGCCCTAGAGAGCATAGAGCCTTCAAGCACATGCATGCAACAACGACACTGCAAGGTAAGGAGTCTTCAGCGATACAAGAGGGAGATTAAGTAACCTGAGGCAAGATAAACCCTTGGATGAGTGTTTTGTCCATGAAAAAAATCTAAATTATACTTTCTAACCACACTTCATAGTCATCTAAAAAATCTTCCTTTCTGCTCCCTTCTGCATCATTATTTGTTGGGACCTACCACAAGAGGCAGAACATGAAACAAAAAAAAGGAATGATCACATGGAGACAAACAGATACACATTTGTGTAAAAAAGCTGTAGAAATAGTCCTACTGCTTTTCATTTTGCTGTACTCAAAGTTTCTCTGGGAAACAGAACACTCATCCCTCATAGCTTTAACCTGGTATTTAACTCTCCCCATGAACAAGCACTTCATAATGAAAGTTCAATTCTGTAAATTACAATGCAGCATCCTTTCTTTGGCGTTAATGGCAGATTAACTTGGTAAGGACTTGGAGAGTGTATCCCAGACTAAGCGAAAATATTTCCTCCATCAAACAACAACAAACAGTTATGGAATATAGTTAAACAAAACCATCTTGTAGGAATTTTGCCTACTTTCCACAAGATTCTATAAGGCTGTTTCCCTAGAGAAAGAATTTTTCTTGATCAGAGGACAATTTTTATCATCCCTCCCTGCATTCAGGTAAACAGGCATCTGGGCCACAAAGTTCTTTGTGCTTTGTGGCAGCTTGTATTCAGAGGTCAAACCAATTGATTAAAATGGCAACTAGCAAGTCCATATAATGTGGTTACAGGGTGGCCCTATGGTCTCCATGTGCACCTCATTAGGTCTAATTGCATTGAAGTGAACTGTAATTCACTGTTAATCTAAAACAGCCGAGAGGATGGAGTTCTTCACACAAAGTGCAGTCAGGTAGGTAATTTCAAGCATGCTTTGTGTCCTTGCAAATTACAGCTGAGTTAAGAGAAAGCTTGCATATTACTGACAAAATGAAAAGGCCAGTAATTGGTAGATCAGGCTGGAGAGACAAAGGCCTAATACCTAAGTGCAAAGCAATTTTTGCTGACAAAAATGTCAGGGATGTGCATATATTAGACATCCACAGTTTTGCTAGAATACTATTCAAATAATTTCTTATTTATTCAAGGTCTCATCCCACTCCCCAACCTTCATACTGCTGAAAAAACCCAAATATTTCTGCATAGAGAGTATTCAGGAAGAGAGTGAGTTTCTGCTTAAAACTCCCCTGTGTGTTGTACGATGGCAACTTTATTGCCAGCTATTTGTGAAGCCTTATGTTCCTGAAGATAGTTTTCTCTAGATTATGAGAAACAAAACGAAACCAAAAACAAAACAAACAAACAAATCAAGCAAGCAGGCAAAACAAATTGGAGGAGAAGTATAGGCATTTCAAGGCAAAATCCAAAATCTAGCCTTTGGGCAGCACAGATGTTTACTTCAGCAAACATCTGAATACTGCTATAGGTTTCAGATTAGGCCTCCCATAACTTAAGATCTTCCACCTTCTGATTTATTGAGCCTTACTTTGCATGCCCAACACATGCACAAAAAGTTAAAAAGATAATGAAAAATATCAAATGCCATCACATAAGCCAATTTTATGTAAGACTAATAAGCTCAACCACCTAGAAATTTTAACCAGTCTAGTTGAATATTCATAACTTAGTTCCTAACTCTACTACTCATTAAAACAGCTTTTCATTTGACCACATTGGGAGGCATCAAATCACAGAGTGGGACTAAGCTGTGCTGGGTGAGGACAAAAACAGGCACTTTCCAGGAGCTGCAAAACAAAACATCAGACTGGACAGACCAGTGGGATGTAAGCAGGGACAGGTGCAGAAGGAAACCAGGAAAGCAAGAAATGCAGCACCCACAGAACATCCATAGCCTGACATTTCTTCTCATTTATTTCATATTATAACAAGGGAGAGTTTTAAGGACTTGAATTTAATCAGGTTATCTTTTAAATGTTTATGGCAACTTTCAAGTACACGGTCAACATAGAAGAAAGCACAAAAGGGTTTGTTTAAAAATCTAACAAGTGGGTAATGAAGGTATAAGGGAAGGCAGAAGCTGACAATTCAACAGAAGGGGAGGAGGGACTACAATGCATTCTTGTATCACACAATAGAGAGGCTTTGTTCCAGCATTCACTTGGATGTGAACTTGTCAAGGCCAGAAAAAAACTATTATGACAATTGAGACATAAGATGTTAAGAGCAGGAACAAGAGTTTTAAATGTTTCCCTGCCAATCCTAACAATCATCTGAGAGACGTTACTCGAAAAGGAATTCCAAGAATAAGGTGAACCTCAGCTAGGAAGAGGTCTGATGTGATCACGATGGAACTGGGCCTCCATGAGAGGAAGGTAGAAGAAAATGAAAGCTAAACACGGAAGGCCTCAGGCAGGGGAAACATCTCTAATAAATAGTTCTGGTTTAGTCAGGTACAGCTTGATCAGTCAATGACATTAATTTAGAGGTAATGGTAATCCGAAACAAAGATTATATTATGAAAGAAACGGAAAGTAGTCCAGAGGTGACATTTTTGTGTAAATCCCCGGCACAGCAGTTCAGAGATTGTAGCTGAAACAGAGTTTGTACACAAGGTTACTGCGCTCTTTCATTTAATAATTTAAAAATGCGTATTATAAGAGATGGCCTGCACACTTATGCTAAAGAAGAAGGTGGAGATTACATTCTCCAGCTTTCCTATTGTTCGGATGTTTTCCTAAAATCAGAGGAGCAAAAGATGATGTATGAAAAATATGTCCATGAGCCCGTACTAATTACTAAAATATGGTGTAAAAACAGAAGCTGCTAAAGACAGTATATAACATTGGTGCATTTACTTTACAAACAGGTAGATAATTAAGTTTATAAGTAGTGTTCGCTGTCAAGCCATGGGAAAATACTTCAATTTACTATATGCTAAATTTTTTTTTTCCTTTTTTTTTTTAAATTCAATTATTAACGATTATGGGATTCATTTGGAGCTATTGCTAAAACCTTCTTCATCCCTTGTGGTAAGACATTTCTTGAGAGAAATTAAAAAATAACCAAGTCAGTACTAAAAGCACCTGATGATAAATTTCTGAGTTTCATTCAGTTTTAAAACTCTAAAAATGAGAGTTAAATCCCAGACCTCATTTGATCCAGGATGCAACCTTTGTCTGCATTTCTTTGCTTATGTAATACGTCACAAAATGTCCAAAATATTTTCTCACTGCTTTCAATCACAGCCAACCTAACATTGTCACCTGATTTCTGAGGAGCTTGCTTGCATTGGAGAGACTCCGTGACAACTCATAAAGAGAATAAGAGGTAAATAGAATTAATTTCATTAATGGTGAAAGAAGAAAAAAAATCAGTGTTTCCAAAGCAATAACCACAACTGTCTGATGGAGAAAGGAGATCCCTCCCTGCAGCCCTCCTCAAGTGCTTTGATCCACTGCACTTCAACTGATCATCTTCACTAATCTTTCATAGAAGAGGAGGATCTTTTATCCCCTCATTTTATATGAGAAAAAATATCCATATAAACTGAAAGGAGAATTCACCGTGAAGAGTGTCAGTTGCTAATGGTGGGAAGTTTAAGTGATTAGCTTTACTGTCTGAACCTACTGCTTCTTTAATTCTAATTAAAATGAGTGTCAATTGCATTACTTCAAGAACAACAGAGAGAAGAAATTTGATATACCACTCTTGTTGCATCATACTGTAGCTTCTTTATAATTTTCCCTGTGCTGATCTTTTAGGCACAGTGCTTTAATCATTAAATGTCCCTGAAGACATTAAGTTGCAGAATAACTAAACACAGAGTTACCCAGGTAGCTCCCACCAAGGATGCGCTTCACATTAAGTGTTCTGGTTACAACCTCTATAGTCATGATTTTGTTCCTTTGTTACGGATAAGCAAATTGCCAATACACAGTAAGAACGCTTCATTAATAGCTCTAATTACATATAATCACAGGATCATATAGTGAACATATGATTATGTTCATATAAGATTAGCTGCTTGAGCCAATGTAGAACATTAAAGCACTAAAACACAGACTCTGGGAGAAGCAGAAACAGCTTGCACAAACTGTGTTGCTGAGCTCAGTTATCCATTGCAGTGAATAAAACCTCTCTTGTTTCCTATTCCATTTAAGAGACTCAAAACTTTTAACTCACATCACATTACCATCCAGACTTTTTCAGGCTTTTTGTTGACCCTTTTGAAGGCTGTCCCATCTATTCTTTAGAATCCTAATTTCTTCACTAGCATCTCTAATACTTTATTTTGGCTTTAAAGGCTTGATTTAAAGCAAGGAAAATCTATTTAAGAGTTTGGCTGTTGAAGTTTTGATCAGCCCCACAAGTTTACACACATCCTATAGCTGAATGTTCTGCACTCATATGTGCAGAAGTGTAGTGCAACACATAACAAACACCTATGTAGAATAATGCTACAAAGATATTGGGAGTGCTTATATATTAACAGAAAATACCACAATGTTCCAAATAAAAATAAATGCATGATCAGTTTGTGATTTACTTGCAGGAGCCTGCTGTTTATAGTCCAAGGTAAATCCATAAATTCCTTGCTCTTTGTGGGACAACTTTCAATTTAATATCTTTTATTTCCTTTTTTTTCCCCTTAATATTAAAGAAAAATTACCCCTGAAATGTCACTTGATTGATTGTAATGGCCAGCTGTTACAATCTCGATGGAAGTATAAGAACTGCTGCCTAAGGTGCACTGAAGAGTGCCAAGCCTCATAGCAACTCAGCTCATCCTAAAAAGCACCAGTCTGGAGTGAAAACTGCAATTTAAAATTCTCCCAGAGAACCATTATTTGCAAACCATTGACACAAACAGCTCCAGTCTCCCCATCAGTGTATACCTGGGGAGCTCTTCATCCACAGAGCCTTGCATGCTCTGTAACTTTACATACTGGAAGTCCTTACAAAATTTTGGCTAAAGAGGAGTTCTTACAAATGTAAAATGATTTTTTCTTACCATCCCAAAAGATCATAAATCTACTAAAATGTATACTCAGTTGATCTTGATTTAGGATATTTTCAGTATAGAAAACAAGCTCACTATCGAATAAATACAGGAAAAAAGAGACTATCCAAGACAATCTCCTAAAGTTTCTATGTAGCTTTAAAGAACAGCGTAATATATTCATAAATTACTGGTATTAAGGGGAGAAAAATATTTATAATTTTGAATCCTGGGAAACTTAATCCCCGAGGATTTTTATTTCAGTTAGAAATCGTTGTGAAAAGGGATTTATATGGAAATGCTAGAACATAAATATTACTGTACAATGAAACCTGCTAAACAATTGTCCTTTGTTTATACTCACCTTCTACAGAACTTAAAAAAAACAAACCCAAACTTCTAAAGACAGGTTGAATCTAATCTGACTAATTGATGTAAACCAACATTAAACATGAGTAGCTGATGCTTCTATCAGCAATGATTCGAGTAAATATTTGGAATACAGCATTTTCTGCTTTTTTACCCATTTGTAAGTTAGATCTGTATCTGCCTCTCTAGATTATTTACAAATAAAACAAATCATAATAGTTATTGACATATCATTGATTTAAAATTACAGAAAGATTCAGAATGAAGTTGAAGATGTATGATAGTTTGCAGACTTAAACTACACTCTTCACAGTTCCACATAGAGAAATTTATATTTCAATATCTATCCTAAGCATCCTCAATGATACATCAACTACATCTTCAAATAAGTTTTCTGCTCTTTTCTATTTTTGAAAAGTTTAGCTTCACAAAAAGAGCATTTCAGTTTCTATTTTTAATTTTTCTTTTCAAAACAGAGAATGTGCCTGAATGGCAAAACACACTACTTTTGCTCAGATGGTGCTGGCATTAGAAATTCAGTGTGGTCTTCAATGTACCCCAGAGTTCAGCTCAGGTCTGTAAACAGACCAGGCAATATTCACAGCCTATGGCCTGAAGATTTTGCATGTTTCTCAACACACTTCAAGGAATTCACTCCTCCTTTCTATTGTTTTAGTACTAGTGTATCTACAAGTTTCTCCTTATACTTATCAAAACATCTTTTTTTTGGTCTTGCTAGTCACATTTTATCTTCTGATGTCTTTCTAACAGTAGAAATGTTGGAGAAAGAGGAACATAATATCATAGTCACTGATGCTCCAATCACTGCTCTTTCTAAAGAGAAATTTCTCTACAATTAGAAAGTTTTCACGTCAGCAGCCAAGTTCCAAGCAACTCTGAGAATGAGCAGGAAAGGTGGAAATAAACCAACCAGGATGGCAAATAACAAACAATAAGAGAAACATAAAACTCACGCAGAGCCAAAGCACTGCAGCCAAATCCAACCAAGCAGTGCATATATGGCACTGCACACGCTCTGTGGCACTTGCAGCTGCAGCTGTAGCAAAATACCTCCTAAAATCCAACTGTGAAGGAGTATTAGCAGGCTCATTGCATCAATCCCATGGCAAAAGTGACACTGAGACATGAAGTTATTGCTAATTATCCACCAGCCATTAATATATCTCCTCCTACTGAGTCCTATCTCTTAACATTCCATCTGTGATGCTTTTTAACCTTATTTCCAATTCAGCTACTGAAAATTTCATATATAAGATATATTTCTTGGTTGAAGCACAACGCAGCTCTGAGAAGGCTTCAATCCACAGAACCATGTAACAGAATAGGAAGAATGTTCATTGCAGTCCTTAGCAAATACCTTCATCTAAAAACCACCAAAAGATTACAGATGACAGTGTGAGCTTTGCAGTTGTTTTTTCTCGTCTTTTTTTTGTGTGTGACAGAATAAGAGGAATCTTGTAAAATCAGCAAAAAAACTAACTTTTACTGAGCAAAACCATTTTTTTCATACCATAGAAAGAAATAATTTCATACTATTATGATTGACTTTTTTCCTCTAAGGATGCAGTAAAATATTTATTTTTCAATACACAGACATGAAAAAAGGATTTTTTTGGTTATATATATAAAAGACAATATTAAAAATGGGTAAGATTATTGTAGCTTAAAATCTTTGTTGCCACTTAATGGATTTTGTGCAATATATTTAATATTTTTGCTGTGCTGGGAAAACAGAATAAATATTAATCTTTTCCACCAATTAATTTGCTCAACAGTCAGCTTCTACTAAATGGGCTTTTGCACAGGCTTACAACACCATGGCTAATGAAATGGCACCCTTGGTAACCTACACAGAGAAAATATGTGAATGATGATATAAGTTTTCTCTAAGGTTTTTCTGGAGTGAAAGTTAAAGATATCTGTGATACCCCATCTCCATGTAATGGAGGGATTATAAAAGTTTCTCATCTGTAAGGCCAAAATGGACCTCAGGCCAAGTTAGTAACTAGCAGAGAGATTAAATCGCTGTTCAGATGCAAATGAAAAGAATTTTATTTTCCAGAACTCCAAACATGTCACAGCTAAATGCCTGATACATTAATAGTCTGAGGAGAAGACATACATGGTCCTTTTAAAAAGCTGACACATATCCCATGCAGAAGCTTCTTACAAAAGTTTGCAGCATTATCATATAATGTACTAAAAAGCGTACAGTTCACATTTCTATTGTGCAGCATATCTTCATGTAACGTGGTGTTTCACGTAACAGCTCAATTTAGCTTTTATCAATGCTTTCCATGCCTCTAGATTCTGTTCAGACCTTCTGTTTAAAACCATTGGCAGGGGCCATTTACCTACCACACCCTTCCTACTCATATCTCCCAAATCTCCTAGAGTCGACCATCTCGTTTCATGGCCACCTCTCCTTATCTTTCTCCAAATTTCTTAGTACTACTCCTCCACCTCTCTTCTGTGAGAAGAGAAGGCGGAAGAGTAGTATTAAGAGTAGTATTAAGCATACACAAACACATATATTTCAAAGGATTTTTCTTAAAGCATCTATAACTTCCTCTTTTTAACATTAAAAATTGTGGAATGCCCTTCAAATACATTTAATATCACTAATCAATTTCTTTCATTTCCTCTTGAGCTTGTATGTATTTTTTCTTCTCAAGGTATGTATTTTTTTTTCATGACTACAAAGTTCTTTAAAGGAGGTTTGCGGAAGACCCAGGCATGGCAATAATGCTCGCACTGCACAAAAAAAGCAGACATTTAAAAAGCATTTTTATATTTGGGACCATACCTTGAAAGTATCAAGTTTGTCAGAAAAATACATTCCATTGACAGGAGCAATGATCAATCAATTCTAAACCAGGCAATTTTCCCAGCTGGAGAATGAGAGGGTCTGAATATTATTTAGGAACAATATGCTAGATCTAGTATAAAAGATCAGCACTTACAAATATTATAAAAAATAACCATATTGTACATCATCAGTAAGACTATCTAGATGGTACGATCAGGACTTTTACAGAATTTTTGTAATTCTCCATCTACCCTAAGAAGTTAACCCCCACAACCCACAGGTAGGGAAACTTCTATTTTACAGACGCATAAAAATATAGGCATCAAGAAGGCCTATGCTGGAGCCAGCAAATAAACTCAGAATTCCTGAGTCCTTGCCTCTTGTCCAAATTACAAGACTTGTATGAATCATTCTGCTCTAGGGCTATCATCAGAGAAGCACAGAAGGCCAGAATCAAATGAAGAACAGTATAAATATATCTGAATTCAACATTTCAGTATACTGAAATATTTGATATCTTTCCTTAGGTACATACATAAAATTCCAAAACCCAGGTTTTTCATGAGACTAAAAGCTAAATTTTGCATTACACATTTTTATAGACTTCGACGAAATACTGAGCTGGTGTGTTCTACACCCAAGTATTCTAATTGGCATTCTTCCAGTATATTTTATAGCCTATGCTTTGAATAAAAAAAAAAAAAAAGATACAGTACGAAAATTTGGAGTGCTATTCAGAATGGAAGGACACTAAAAATTCTCCAGGCTTTTTAAGTGAACCCCTTCACTAAAATTAACTTCATCTCCACTCCACTTCATCTCCGCTTTATCTCTCATTTCTGCACCATAAATACTTCTTTAGAGAAATGTTTTCATGTTTGGCCCAGAGAAGAAAACAAGACCAAATTTTTTCAATTTTGTCAGAGGCAGGAAGTCAATGCCACTGTTCAAACAACCAAGAAGTGAAGCACAAGAATAAATGAATGCACTTTGAGTACACAGCAGATAAACAGCTGCAGAGACTCTGTTCAGAGACAAAGAGGAGTAATCACACTGTCTCATAAAATTAAGTGCAGATTCCTATTGAAAAAATAATTATATATTTTTATATCAAGAGACATTAATGCTGTGATAACCCTCTGCTAATATTGATCATTGTTTTTACAGATTTTGACAAACAAGGAGGCAAAGATCAGATCTTTATGAAGGATTTTGTTAGAACCCTTCCTATTTGTTTATGGGACCCTGGTACCTTCACATTTGATCATAAAAACTTGCACATATAGAAACACAAGAAGTATTTCTTAGAGAATGAGGGGGCAAGGTTTTTTTGTAGCTTTGCTCAATACCTACCTTAATGTATTAAAGGCATAATATACTTTTATAAAACCTGAAAAGCAAGCAAACAAATGATACATTGGGTGGTAAGGGGTGAGATGAATCTCACTGCCTGTGTCTAAATTGCATCTGCTCAATTCTGTGAAGTTCCTCTAGTGCTGGTCAGCAGCTGCCCAGTGAGCTGGGTGTGTAATGAGCACCCTTGTACCCCACACCCCTGTTTGCTTGCATTTCCTTCGGAAGGAAGCTTGGGCTCACTGGTATGGACGATCAGAGCACCAGGACAGCATGGACTCCTCTGGAGCACACCTGTTTCAGGATGTGTAAGCAGCCAAAGATATCATTCTATACTTATTTTAGCACAGCAAATGGATTCTGTTCCTAAACACAAATGCTGTGCATAATGTATATTGCATCAGAACGACTGCAATATCACAATCCTATTGAAATAGATTATCTCTAGTGGAAAAGCAATGAACTAAATGTAGCCTTTTAATACGCTGGTATATAAATCCTAACCAGGGAAAAATGACCTACTGAAAAGGTGGTTTTACACCAACAGGATCTGTTGTGCCCACTGTAATTTTTTTAGGAACCTTTGAAATTGATTAAATGGATAATTACTTGTATCTAGTGCAATAATACACATACAACATATATATCAAAAACCAATTGTTAGCCTGTAGTTTAGATGGTGAACTAATCATGCACAGATTCATTTAAAAAAACCCGTCCCTTTCATGGACAGAACCAGTCAGCATAAGTATATGCCTATGAAAGAAGAAACAATACTCTACCCTAGACTTCATTCCTTCTCCTCCCAACTGCTTTATGTCTTTGGGAGCTGTTGGGGATTTTTTTTTTCTGTTTTTTTTCTTTGTTTTTTTTATTATCAGAGACCAAATTTTTCAATTACACTCTCCAACTTTCTTCTTCCTGAGTACAAACATAGTGTGCACACACAAACCTGAACCCAGGATGAAGCCTTTTTAAAAATTTGCCTTCCAGTGTTTAAACAGTTAGATACTAAAGCTTCACTTCATCACTAAATACAAGAAAACACTAAAGGGCATGACTTCAGATATTAGGAACTAGATACTCACCATTTTCTTTTACTCAATAGTTCCAATTATCTCATTAATATTTCCTTTTCATGCTACAGAGAATATACTTTGGAACATCTGTTTGTTGAGCTGGGTATCACTGAATCACAATTGGCTACTAATAGCTGCAACAAAGAAAATTATGGGAAGATTGTTTCTGAAGCACAAATGTTTGCAGTTGCTGTTTTCCAGCAGCGAATATGCTTTTGGAAAAAGGAAATAAACATTAAGAAGGGAAGCGCTGTGGTCTCCCCGCTGTCAGTATCACATATTCCATGAATGGGAGCATCATTTTGTTACTGTGTAGCTAAACAACTGCTTAAGTGATCGATAAAGACCATTATCTTAAATCATAGCATGAATTCCCAATATCATACATAAAATCAATAAAACATACAAAGAAAAGGACTGAAATTTTCCACTAAAACATAGCCTGCTGTTTTGGAAAATAATATTTAGTAGGTTGGTTTTTTTTGTTTTACTAATTATGAGCTCAGTGGCAGTTTATTCTGCAGTAAATCTGCTGGTGTGAGATTAAACCTGTTATTGAACAGAGTTTTGAATCTACTGCAAGGCACTCATCACTGCTGGAGAGTGAACATTGCTGTTATCTCATTTAAAAGTTGGCCAGCAAAGCAGCCCATTTGTTTAAAATGCAATTAAGCTGGTGTCTTGAAGAGAAATTAGCAAGGAGTACTTCATTCTGGAGGCATAAGAGGTCTGTCCATAGACACATTAATCCTGTGATTTGGGACATCACTACAATTTGGGACTGTGTTCCAAAATGATGTGCAGTACACACAAGCACAAAAAAGGAAAGCTGTTCATTTAGATGGGTCAGCTCTTTTTCAGGAGCTCCCAAGATGATCTTCACTAATTCATGCATGTTGTATGTGCTTGCTACATGCAAAAAAAGTATTCTTTTCTACTGTTGCCAAGTTGAAATTATTCAGTGTTTAACAGTTTACAGATCACTACATTAGGTCAAAGTTGAAGCCTATTCTTTAGAAACCTACAGTAGGATTATTTCAGTCATGGCAAATATTCCACTGTTATTTGATTTCTAAGATATTGATCAATGTTATATGCTAAAAACAAATTATTATCTCAGCACAAATAAATGTGTAGCTAGAAATAAAAAAAATAAACTGAAAAAAGTTGTGTTTGTCTTCAGCTCTTCAGAAAGCAAACTGGGTCGTACAGACTCAGTATACTCTTTTGAAATAACAAATATTTTAGAAGTCTGCAAAGTGAAATAGTGAAGGACACATTCTTCTCTGGCACAACTTGACCAAAGTCAAATGTCAAGTTCAGCCTGTACAGAAGTCAGCAGTGTTATAGCAAGGCAACTTTTTTTCCTACTGATCTCTGTAACATGAGAGGACAGCCCCACTTTGAAGAACAAGAAAACAAAGGCTGGTGCATTTTCAAATGCTGTGTGTCTAAAAGCACATACAATTCTTGCACAGAAACAATAGGCAAGTATTCACCTCTGGGTTCAACCTACAGGGTTGGTCTCTACATACGTGGATGTTCCTGTGATTTTATAGGAAATAATATAGTAATCTAGATAAATTACGGGTTAGAAAAATTTTTGGATGCCATTTTTCTTACCTTGTCAATCATGGTAAAGCAAAAAGTATTTTTACCCAGAATATCTTCAAAGATACCCTAAGATCTGTTCTTTGTTTTACCGGGAGCATCAGGGCCATTCCAAATCCAGGACTGTAGAATAAGAACAGTATTTTTATCACTCTGCTCTTCCCCCAACTCAAACAGTGTTTGAAGATAAGGGATTCTCTATGCTGTGAGCTTTGTATCAACACCTTATGACACCTGCATCCCCCTCAGACAAAAAAAAGAGCTCTGCTGGCCAGGGTCTGCATTTGTTTTTTGTTCTCTGCATTACTCCAGAGGGTTAATGAGGGATAAATGAGGGACCTGAGCATGGCTGAATGTTTATTTTTAGATTGCTTTGGTTTCACAATCTCCTACCAAAACTTCATATAGAGTATTTTCAATAAGGTAACAGCAGTGGGATGCTTCTAACAGAATCCAGTTAACATTTGCTGCTGCTGCTGCTGCTGTGGACAGAAATTATTTTTTAAATTGCCAGTTCAAAATAAACTCAGTGATCTATCATTAGTTTCTGACACCCCTCTGCGATCTGGCTTTGGGAAAAATTGATGAAGACACTGGATCAGCAGTTTTTTTGATCATTGCCATTCACTCCCTCATGGTCACAGAGCTTAATCATGGGCACAGCAACATCTGAAGCACAGCAGACCCTTCTGACTTGTGCAAACTGTCCTGAGCAGTGCTTTTCAACTAAGTGCTGATTGGCAAATACCCAACACCAACAAAGCAGCAGTGTGCTACTGGGATTTAAGCAATCTTTCCACAAAATCAGACATCTGAAAGAAATGAATATCAAAACACAGACTTTAGCTGTCTTGTGATTTTGTCCTGCTGCTTCTGGACTCAATGAGACTGAGGAACAAGCCCCGAGAGAGGAGCTGCAACACACTTGGAAAGGACTCCACTGTACGTCTACTTACTTCTGACAACCATTACAAACTAACACTGGACTGTAAGCTGACTGAATTTTTAAAACTCCAGATTTTTTTGTACTTAGAAGAGTTCCTGTTGGGATAACTTCAAAGATTTCAAAAGGTAGGAGAGACTGTGGAGAAGGCTATACCCTTTTGGTGCAGCCTGCATGGATGCCACTCAGTACAAGGCAGATTTGTGGTTTTAAACACTAGACTTGAATTCTACTTACAAGCAAAAATTAGTCTGTAGTGGCAGTGAGAAAAGATGTGGAATCAAAGCCTCGCCTCAGAAAACAACTGTTTTTTCTCTGCCAAGGGCGCTTTCAGCCCCAGCTGCATTTAGTTCAAAGACAAAAGAGTCCACAGCTGGGGCTCAAATCAAAAATGATACTTTCAAATGACACTGGAGGCTTTAGGTCCCTAAGGTTTTTATTCATTTAAATGAATAAATAAACAATACCAAAACAGAAAAAAGAAAATGTTTTACTCTTTTTCCTTCTACTTTTTCCTTGGACATACTGATTCAGCCAGTCTGAAATAGCAAACAAGTACCCGCAGCAGCTATACAGGCTGGAACCTTCATTAGTTAATCAGATCATTCCCATTTTTGTATTCCATAATACAATGCTTCTACTGATTTCTTTAACCTTTCATTTTGGACACAATTAATGTAATCACACTTCCTACAATTTGGAGATGATTTCTTGCTAGCAAAGTGCTACATACAGTGATGTGCTTCCCATTTCTGGCTTGATTCTCAAACAGCCAACAGAAATGGGAGTTTGAAGTTAATTTCTTTTTAATTATCTTTTCTTTCTTTCTAATTATCCTTTGATCACAGATAAGAGGAACAAATTACAAGAGTTTTTTCATTATTCACAAAAGCTGATGATGTCTGCACGTCTAGTATAACATATTGGTGATGCTTATTGTTTCTGCAAGATGCCTTAACAACATTTCGGAAGGAAAGTATGTATGCCACACTAGATAACTTTTAAAAAGGCACAAGACTACCAAGATCATGAAGCAAACTATACCCATGAAATGACTACTTGATTTTTTGATCACATACAAGTCAGAAAAAAATTAGCTTCAGCCAGCACTGATTTCCTTGATGCCCCATACAAACAATCTTAATGGAAAAGACAAAGTTAAATATTCTAAAGTTGCTCTGGAGAAAGCAGAGACATTCTTATCTAAATCCCCAGCTCCAAGTTTATAACAGAGTAAGTCACTACCTCACTAGAGTAGCACATCTCTACGCTATTTTTCTAGCTTTCGTCCAGCCTCTCTAACACGCCAAGCAATTTGGCATCTACTCCTGCCTTCGGGAGACTATTTCACAATCTAATAGATCTCATTGTCAGGAAATTTTTCTGCACTGCCAAGTCATTCCCAAGAGTGCCACTTTTATTTAAGGGAGGGGAACTTATTCTGGCAATAGTGTAGTCGCTCCTCCGATATTTTGAGTTAGTGGGTGCAAGTAGCCAAACACCATCTGGTACCCAGCTGGTACAGTATATTTAGAGGCACCTAAAATCCTTCCAACCCTCCCTGGCTCATCTTTGCTTTTGGAATCAGCTTCTTAATCATTTTTAATCATTGTATTGTTTTGCTATCTGGAAAATTCCTTTATATGTATATAATTATTGGAAGGAAGAATTTAATTATAGTTCAGAGACTATTATTATGAACAAAGCAGTGAGGCAGGTTTTTTTCCCTCCACTTCAGTTTAATTATCTTTAACAAGTTTTAATTGTGTATCTTTCTCAGTTTACAGCGTACAAAGTGTCTCATGAGAAGAACAAATCTATGAAAGTGGGGCAAGGTTAGTGGCCACATTTGTACATAAACATGAGCAGCAGTAGATCTTTTATGATATTTGCAATAAAAACATGAAAAGGGGATTCTATACGGCAGTTTTAGCAGATAAATACTTTTAAGTATTCAGAAGGTGTGTTTCAAAGACATGCTTTTGAAAGTGACTGTATGCAGTAAATTATTCTTGCCACAATTAAACTTAAGATAAAGGTAGACAAGTTAGACTGATATCTTTTAAATGTACAAGGTTGTTAATGACTGCCCTATTATAGGTCCAAAGGCAGTCCTCCCCAGAGCACAGCCCTTATTTAATATTTTTGTCAAGACTCACTACAGTGAAAAATGTGTTTAGTCTGTGGCACACTCCTGCAACATAAAAACGCGACCTATTCTTCATGACCTGATTCCAAATCCCGCTGAAGTCAATGGTAGTCTTTGCACTGACATTAGACCCCAATGCATAGCTAAATATTTTACAGTATCATAATAAAAATTGCAGTAGGAGACAGGGCAGAGCAGGGATCTGATGCAAATCTTCAGTAAACTCATTGGAGTGATATATCATGTAAAAGTAAATGTCTGCTCTGTGCATTTGCTATTTAAGTCACTGCGAGTTTTGCCTCAGAATTAGATAAAGGATGTGGGGCATCCTCAGTTGGCTTCACCAATGCAGGCACAAAGGTAAAATCTTTCATAACAAAAATAAATCGTCTGTTTCAGAGAATACAGGAAAGCAAATATGGTCTCCGTCACCTTCAAGATGCAAAATGAATACACAGAATTAAGGTCAGTCAATACTGAGAAAAAAGCTTATTTCCCCATATGAAATCATATAACATGAAAAATGGGAACACACAACAAGATCTCATCTTTTGCAGCACACACATCTTCACTGAAGAAAGTAAGTTCCAATGACTGGGAGCAAATACAATTCCTCACAAAATTGTCTCTGTAAAGAACATTTAAAGCAAATATTTTCATCCCATCTGTCAAACTAATACTCAATAATAATTTTATTTTTAAAAATCTAATTAAAAGAGAAATAATAACTTTTTATGACTTTTCAACATTAAAATCTAAAGTCCTTTTTCTGCCCTGGCCAAGTAATAAACCTTAACATGCAAGCTTTTCCCTTTGGAAGAACTTCCAGTGACCATATTTGTACCTGCATATTCTCTGCTATATTAGAAGAAATCTGAAGGATTTGATAGACTTGTAAGATGCAAAAAATACTTCTGAGAGAGTTATGGGAATGATCTTCTGATGGCCCTTCAGATATTTTATCTGCAGCAGAAGAGACTTATTGTGAATGACAGTACATGTTGCCCTGGCTGCCTACAGCATCCGCTTTTCTAATGGTTTGTTTCCTGACCCATTTCTATTAAGCACAGAGACTAGCTGAGGATTTATTCACTTTCTCCTCTCTGTTCATTTTTCAGCCTCAAATCTGCCACTCAATAGGAATGTTTACTGTGTCATTCACTGTGGTCAAAAATGAAAGAGAGGCCAACATTAGAAATAATAGGCAGTCCTTCAGTCTATAATGCTTTATTAGACTTCCTATTAAATGCTCCATATCAAAGAAACTATTAGTTGAAAGCAAGAATTTCTGATACATCAAAAATTTCAACTATACCAAATGTCTCAGTCAGTCAATCAAATCAATCAATTTAATTAACAAATAAAATTCCTTGTGTCTGTTACAAAACTGACAGTAGAAAAGGAGTGGGAAAGAAAACAGCACTTGGGGACTGGATTTACATATTTCTAACTGATTTTTTCAGCTGGTACCAATAATTTTGGTTTTGCAAGAATAAAGCCAAATATAAAAATTAAAAAGGCCTTGATGCTGTTTAGTAATATAGGCCAAAACTGCTCTGACTGGGAGGAGAACATAAAACAGAACAATAAAGCAAATGAACTCCTACGGAAATAAGTTGGGTATTAGTTGAGTAAGACATTTTCTGTTTATTCGTCATAAAGATTATTTGGGTTTGTAGCAGAAAGGGTTGTTCTACAGAAAGAGACCATAATGAATATGATTCATCATTTAATGAATGCCTAATCCTTAGCCTTTAATACTCCATACCATCATCTACACACTAGACAGATGTTATTTATAATGCCAAGCAGGGACAGTGAATATCTGCTTACAGGAAAGCAGTTCATCACGCCTTCAAAGAAGCAGTCAAATGCCACAGCACCATAGCTGTCCTGTTTCTTGAGAAACTCTTTATGTTGAAATCGCCGACAATATTTAACTTGTGGTTCCAGGTGACACTCAGGCACAGAAGTTGAGCTTTCTAATTGCTGCTTAGCTCATCTTTGGAAATGTTTGAGAAGCTAATTCTGGATTTCCTTTACTATTTAGGCATTAATATGCATGTATTAAGTAACTAATTTCACTGCCCAAAATCTTCTTTTCAGTAATGAAGAAAGGGATATTACATTTATCTGAGACCTTAGCACCATCAAAAATAAGGTCTCATTTAGTCAGCTATAAGTCAGGTGGTTGAACATTTCAGTTTCCTACTTTCAGAGAGCCCAGCAGGGAAACTACACATTTACATAACAAATTTTCTTCAAGATTCACATATCTCTCATTTCCTCCTTCATTGTCTGTGCATGAGATTTAGCATGAATAACAACAGAAGGATGTTAACTCGAGTTTCCATTTTGTCAGCATCATGGCAGCAGTCACTTAAAACAGTAGAGGGGTCTGAGTCTGGAAATCAGCACCATCTGCATTGCTCCACAGAAAGACTGCATGCTCAGCATGGCTGGTGCTAACAGCTGAAGTCCACTTCTATGTATGAATCTCATGGAATTCTAGGAACACTGGTAATTTCATATTTGCAATTTGTATTTCATACAGCAATTTACCCTGATATGAAACTTACATTTTTTGTGAAGATACTCTGTTTGAATTGTCTCCCTATAATGGCATTCCAGGCACAATCAGAAATCCATACACAATGCTGCTTTCTGAGCCTGACAGATAGACATTATTCATCCTCGCTTAATCCAGAAGACCCATGCATTCAATAAATATCCTAAACAAGAATGTTTTCCAAAGCAACCAACACTATTTTGCTTTAATCTGAAGCAGATCTATATTGAAAGACCTGTGTGAACCTAACGTGTGTGAAACAGACAGCTTGCTCGCTTACGAAATTCTCAAATACAAAGCTCTTGGAATATACATACACGACAAAACACTATTACGTCTTACCTTTGCACAACGTCTACTAATAACTGGATATGTTAGAATCTAATTTAAACCAGATGCATAAACTTTAGAAACTTAATGCACATCTCCTGAAATTCTGTCTATACTTGAAAATTAAGAGCTATTAAAAATTAAAATTAATTAGCAGTTTTGATTGATCCAGTAGATTCTGAGTCAGATGATGGGGAGAATTTTCTGTTTACGTTCAAAATTCCTGGCCCAGAAAAATGGATTCAGGGTGTACTCATTTCATATTCAGCATGTAACTGAAGAGTTTCTATTCAATCTTTCTTTCATTCTAGCAAATAATTGTGTTTTATTTTTTCTTAGAATGTATACAGTAAGGATTGATTCCACAAAAATCATTTAAGCATCATAACCCTGAAAATTGTTGGGAACTTGAGAGCTAGGTATAAAAACAGACTGAGAATCCAGAAAATATCAGAGACAACCTAAAAGAGTGTTACAAACCCCACAAAGACACTGAAATAAGACGACAGCAAATATGGTAAAGTGACTACGGTTCTTCTAAAGGAATTAAACCTTTAACTGCAGATCATCAAGTGATGACTCAACTCACCATTTGCAGTAATAAATATGCAAGTGTCATATAGGTTGCAGATAGTTTCCTCTCAAAATTATGGAGGAGGGAAGGGAACAAAAGAAAAGAAACAAAACAACTCTACTGTCCCTCTTCTTATACTCTGAAACATAATGTTACAAACAATTGCTGCAAGATCTAAAATAAAATACCTTTCACGCCACACTTGAAGGAAGTACTTGAATTCAGGACTGCAGCTTCACAATGAGCTGAACAGCTCAATACCAAGGACTGGAATTCCAGGTAAGTTGTTGCTAATAAAAGTCCTTGTCCAGCTGGGACAAAGCAGGGTCCTGGAGTTCTGCATGTCACAGATGAGGTGACTATAGCTTGCAAAGGATACAGGAGACAAAGCAAGACAGAAAGCCAATCGTCTGAAAATTTTGTGTTCTACAAGCTTTAAATTAATCAAGCCCAGGGGCAGAACAAGCAAGGAATGCATCCTCTCTCAGCAACACCTGGGAGCAAGGGAAAAACCAGCTGGCACCCTCAGGACACAGGAGATTACAGCCACCAGCAGAAACAAGCACCACGTTTAGCTGCAGATTTAGGCTGGAAGTGGCAATGACACAACCAATTTAAGCAAAACTGAGATGTGTGAATAATTTTGAGTTTAACCCCTAAAAATAAAGAGAGTAGTAGTAGGGGGTTTTTGTTGTTGTTTTGTTGGGGGTGTTTTCGTTTGGTTGGTTTTGGGTTTTGTTTGGTTGGTTGGTTTGGGGGGTTTTTTGGTTTGTTTTTTGGGGTTGGGGGGTTTTTTTGTTGCTGTTGGTTTTTTGGGGTTTTTTGGTTGGTTGGTTTGTTTCTATTTGTTCATTTTGTTTCTGTTTTTTATGAAGTGTTTTTTTCTGTCATGGTTTGTGTATTGGGTGCCTGTCCCGATGTGCACAACCTGGCTCTCACCTGCTCCCGGCTGGCTCCACAGCACAGCCGGACAGTGCCAGGCTGAGGCAGCACCTCCGGGAAATGTGTTTGAGAAGGGACAAAACAGCACAGAGAGCGAGGGACAAATTGTGCCAAAGCCCTGCCAGCTCCCAGCTGCCAGAGGACGGGGAGGATGGAGCCCAGGCAACCCAGCACGGACAGCCCTGCAGCCTGCGAAGGCCACGCGCTGCAGCAGGTTTGTGTCTGCAGCCCCGGTCACAGCAGCATGATCCATGAGCTTTTCCATCTTATTTTGTCTCCCTGCTGTTGAGGAGAGGGAGTGAGAGTGGCTGGCTGGGTGTCTGGCAGCTAGCCAAGATCAACCCACCACAGTTTTTAAGGAAGGTCTGATTTTTGCTGCACTTCTCCATGGGATTACCTGCACTGGTTATGACTTTAATATTTTTGTACAGCTATATAATCATAAAAAGTGAAAATTCTGACTGCTGGTGATGCTTTTCATCTCTATATCTAGACTACAACCTTTAATTTTACTTTTTCAAACTATCACGCATCTCTATATGTATTTTCGTCATTGCATAATTTTTATAAGATGACTATTATAGCATTCTTTAATGATACTGGCAAGTCTCTACCTCAGTGGCAGATTGCAGTCCTTTTATTTTTCTTTTTTTTTTTTAAATACAAAGCCTAATTAAAATGGCAATATTCCAATGGCTCCTCTACCAGGAAAAGAAAAACGACATCTGTACAGGATAAAGATATTGGGGTTGGGACTTTTGATATGTTTGGGGTTTTTTTTTCCTAGATATGTAAAGAAAATAATCTGTTGTAGTTGCTCAACATAGAGTTTTCTGGGTTTCAATTCAAGATGCTCTGTCCCTCACAGGAGGCCTGAACTCCCTTTTTTTAAGAGTGCATCTGGCCTCCACAAGAACATGAGAAGAGAATTTGCCACAAAGCAATGGTGGCATTTAGCATGCAGGTACTATCAGAAGATAATAAACAAAAACATACACATTTAAGCTAATTCAGCTTTCTTCTAAGGGAATTTTTAAAGAATTATGAATAGCATAGAAGAGAAAATGAAAACTATTATCAAGCTTTGCTATGTAGTTGACTGACAAATTTTTCACATTTCAGAGTTTGCCTCTGATTCAAAAGCATTAAGGGTGAGCAAAGCCTATTGTAAGTTCAAGCAAAGATGACAATTTCATGCAATCTTTGATCTCTATCAGATCGACAGTCCATGAACACTGCCCTGTTTATCTCAATTCTCAGCTTTGATACTCCCATACCTTTGTACGTCTATGTTTTAGGGTCTCACAAAGATTTATTCAATTGTACACCAGAAAAAAAAAATAATAATTTTGGTAGAAAAATGAGACTAAAGAGTTACTGGAGGAAAGTTCCTAGTTGGCAATACGTCGTTCTAAGAGCTTTTATTCAAAAGGCAGGATCAGAGCTTGCTTCTCTCCAGGTTACAACTTTCATCTGTCACCAAGCACAAGATTAACAAAAAAACTTCAGAATGCTACGAAAGACAGTGCTGGGAAAAGAGCCTTTCTACACTGCATGCACTGGTGCCATGAGCTAGTTAAATGCCAAACTAATATGCAACTAATTTCTATTTATTTAGCATAGCTATATTTCTTTTCTTTTCTTCTGGATGATGTATGCCATCTGGAAGCTGTCCCATAAGAATGAGAAATCTTGTCATTCTTTCTTTCAACTGTTGAAAGCTGAGCTAATAATCTTAATATATCAATATACTAAAATAGCTTTACCTGATATTTAACATTACCTGATGGCTTTGAAAGCCTATTTTAATTAAGAAGCAGCTGATGCTTTGAACATTCCAGGTCAAGTCAGTTTCCTGAAAGTGCATTAAATACTGAACAGTGGTAATGGAAAGTACAAATGACAGCATCAGTAAACCCTCAGCTTTAGCAGCAACAAGACACAAGTAACCACTTACAAAATGTAACAGGAGGAAAAAAAAAGCTTAATGATTCTAGATCACAATGGGCCTGCCTCCAAAGCAAGGGAAATTAGGCAGAAGACAGAGACCCATAAATACATAAGAAACAGAAATGTCTCACTGAAATCAGTGGCAAAACTCTTGGGAGTAGCTAACCAGATCTTCTACTTAGCAAACTGACATAAAAAAGTTAAATTTAAAAAAAAAAAAAAAAATCAGTAGAGGAGAACCCAACCAGAGACAGAATTGCTACTGTTTCTTTGTTATGTACTATTTTTAACACCATATTATTGCAGAAAATAAAAACATAAAAAGTCAGCAAATTTGACACAAATGATTACTATTTTTCTGTGAATATGAAAAGAAAGTTTCACAATTTTGTGGCAGAATTTTTCATTTCAAGAAAAACACAGGTAACTATTTGGATTAAAGCATTATTATTTCAGAGTGCAGTTTCACTCCTCCTTTCCCAGCCATCAATAGAGAACTGAAAATCTTATTGATTCATTCTGCATGTATCTATTCATTTAATATTCTTTTGCTCTAACTTTTAATCAGTAGCAGGAAAGTCTCATCTCTCCCTAGCAAACAAGGCAACATTTTCATCTTCAAAACCCTAGAGAACTTAAAGAAATTTTTTATAAAATTGAGAAGTAGAGAGAAATTCTCTCTGGACTGATTCTTTCTCCTATTTTTGCACCTGCATTATCCTCCTGGATTATCCTGCTGTCAGCTGCTTCTGCACAGAAAACACTGATATATGCACACCACGGACTGAAGTCTTTTGCTTTTTCAAGCCATGCTCACCCACTTCACAGCTGATGCTGCACCATCAGCAGTATTTTAGTACAGATATCAAAAAGCATTTCATTATTTAGGCTTCTGCAACAAGGGCACCCTGTATACAAGAGAGGTGTAAGATAGGAAAAAAAAAGAATAAATAGCTGACTAGCGTAGAGAGAGCAGTGACAAAGGTTCTGACCATTGTTTGCAGAGAGGTCTGCAGCTGAATGAATAATGCCAGTGCTCAGAGGCCTCTTGTGGCACCACATTCCTTTTAACATGAGCAAGGAACCATTGGCATCTGTAAACTTTGTTTACCTGGTCAAACTGAAGGAATATTTCATCTGTTAGAATTGTTGAGGACTACAGTGAAACTGTCCCTTTAACATGCACTTGAAAGTCTATTTCAGAACACAGGAAAGAGTTTTCTGTAAGTAGTGTATTATTTGAAAATAATGAGAAGACAGCTGGTGCTTGCCGAGGTCAAAGACATTAGTGAAAATACCTAAAATTTTAGCCAAAACACTAGGTGTTGCAGCAAGGAGAAAGTGTAGAAAAAGGAATAACATGCTGAAAAAAGAGTCCTGTGGGGCACAAATAGAAGATCTTACATTTTCTGACAGTTTAGATAAATCCATTGTAATGAGAAAAGAAAGATTCTGTATGAAATCAATTCTGTTTGCAATACTTATCCGTGGATGTTCTGAAGAACCATTTCACATCTCAGAGATGACATCCTTTTCTTTAGGGCCTAATCCAAAAACCGTTTAAGTTAGTGGGCTGAAAAAGACTCAGCTCAACTCAGAATGATAGCATCTGCCATAAGATTTGTTTCACATCTTTACAGCTTCAAAAGCATCACAGACATATCTCCAGGAAGCAAAGAGGGAGGAGGCACACGTCCAACTGCCCCCAAATCTTTGTTTAGCTTTCCCACTGTTTGAAACCTTTCCCATTTTTCTTTTTTTTCTTTTTTCTGTTGGTAAAAAATGATCCATCCCATCACAAGACTCCATGAAAAAGGAAGAACACATATTGTTTTCGCAATGTGCAGTCTGCATTAGTATAGTTACATTATAATTCTTTTTAAGTTAATTAAAATATTTGATCTAAAATGTGTAAATAAAATAGAAGATACAATGGAAACACATATAAACATGTCACATTAAAGGGTTTCCTTGAAAACGAATAGACTGGAGAAAAAGGAATCATGATGCATATGGAAAAAGATAAAAAGAGCAGAAAGTAAAAACTAAAATACTCAAGCCAAGACTCTTACACAAACAAATATACTGTGGTGGAAGAGAATGTGAAGTTCTACATTTAGAGTTTTCTAAACCATTTTTCTTTGTATATTTAAGCAATGAGGAAACAGGAAGCTTCCTCCACAGAATAGTCTGGATGGCAGTTTGCTCCACTGAGAGGTAGATAGAAGTAAAGATACAAATACTGCCATAGTGACAGTTTTACACACGATTCTGTTACCAGATTGAAGTCCAACAAATCAGAGGTGCATTTGTGAAAGAACTTATAAAAAGATCCCTGGAAGATTAACAAGGAATTCAGATACTATTAGTAGCAAATGTAGGAAGATAAATTGTTCCTGGTTTTGAGAATTAAATTTAAGTAAAACTCAAAAAAACCCCTCTCCCTCTAACTCAATGTCAAAACACAATGCTGAAGCTGGTGCTGATTAAACTGTGGAATCCTTTGCCAAAGCAGTATGTCAGATGTCCCATAGCTTAAGATAACAGAAACTAGGAAAAAAACTCTCAGGGAACTGCTGTAGGAAATAGGCTGGAGGACAGCCAAAATGACCAACAAATCTTTACTACTGCTGATCCAAGTAAGGAAGAAAAAGAAAGATAAAGAAGAATAAACAGTGCTCTCCCTTCCTGGTCTCCCTTGAATGGCCAGCAGTATCCGCAACACGGCAATCACCACAGTTTTTCTTGTCCCACCCTGTTACTGCACTATGTGTGTGCTCCAGTGACCTCCACGGACAATAGCAAACTTCTCATTTGCTTCAGCTGAATGGAAATCAGGCCCAAGGGAAAAAGCTGAAGAACAAATCTCATCCCTACACCTTACTGATTAGGCATGTCTTTGTTCAAGTACAGCAGACTCTTCAGAGCAGTTTTGCTTTTAAACAGCTGATGGCATGGGAGAGGAGAGGAATACATGGTGTGGATTGGGTTTTTTACATAACCCTGTGTTCCTTGATCAGTTGTTAAAATTCTTTATATTCTCCATAAGGAGAGAAGCGGCATGAGCACAACTTTCTTTAGAGATAACTACTGTAGGAAAAAAGTCTGTCTACTACTTTGCATGATAGCTTGGTGATTAAAGTTCTTCCTCAGCAAATCGGAAATCCAGGTTCAATTCTTTCTTCTGCTTTAGCATATTCAGGATCACACCTTCTGTTTCTCAAGCGACATACATAATGGCATCGGCTGCTAGATAACAAGCATCAGAAACATCTTCTGATAAAGCTGCATCACTGTACTGGGAGAAAAAACTGAGCTTATTTGGGTTGTAGATAGAGAATGGAAAAATGAAGATTTTCAATTCAAACAATTAAAGAGAAGTGGCTATATTCAAGTGATGAACAAGAATCCTAACTTCCAATCCTTATATTTAGAATTATTTGTTTGATTCAACAACCATTTAGCCACTGAGATAATAAAAGAGAATTTAGAGAGATACCTGTTTTACTTTACTCTGTACTATTTTTAGTGTGTTTGTTTTCTACCTTTATAAGCCACTTGTCAGTTTTCCAGCATCTGTAGTATTCAGCTTTTGTTGTAATGATTCTGAAGTGAAGCCTTAGATGAAAAAAAGGGCAGAATATTTATTATCTAAGGCTACTCCTGGAATGCATTTTGTTGTTAGGCAGTGAAGACACACATTCAAGCAAGAAAAATTTCAAAAATCAGCTTTCATTCCTATCTTGACCTCTACACTCAGTGAAATGCATACACCTTTTTAAAAATAAATACGTATACTCCATTTCTCTTTCTGTTTTCTCTGCCTCTAGTATAAATGGTGAATACAACTAGCAAAATCAGTGAAATCACTTTGTTCAATAGTAGTTTTAAGGCAGAATCCATGTTTTGGAAT
The DNA here is from genome assembly GCA_013397895.1 of Origma solitaria. NCBI lineage: Eukaryota > Metazoa > Chordata > Aves > Passeriformes > Acanthizidae > Origma > Origma solitaria. The sequence goes on from VZRL01003197.1 coordinate 3,978,291, forward strand.
GTTTCTTAAGTATTTCTTCTATTACTTCCCTGGTTGGCAAAATTTCTCAAGGAAACTCCTTAAGACTATACCAGCGTAGGACATTTCAACTTTTTTTTCTTCCTTACTCTTCATTCAAATAGAAGTTTGGCTTTTTTGCCTTAAACTGGCTCACATTTCATGTGCATTCATTGTTCCATAGTTGTATGAATGTGTTGTAATAACTAATAGTTTTAAACTAGCTAAAATGCCCAAACATATACAGAGTCTACTCATGAGAAGCTGATGTCAATTTTTTCATATTTCCTGCAATCTGTACATATTTTGTCTAATTATATTTGGAAGTACATCTGCTTGGACACCTGCAGAATTACTGCAAGCTGTCATTTTCATTCTTGAAACATTATTTAAATTTTAAATTTGGCATCTGTCGAAAACAAACAAAAAATACTATTGGAAATTATAATACAGCAGCTAAAATTTGCCGAATTTTACTGAATCACACAGAATGACAGACAATGCTTTCAAAACTGGATCTTTATGTCAGCACTATGGAGCAGAAGAAAAATCACCATGAAATGATATTTCTAGTAAGATATATTTTATTCTGATTAAGTCCCTACAAAACTGATTGGATGTGAGAACACGGAAGCACTGACAATATGTTTTTTCCTTTCAAAGTACTGTTGAAAACTTTCACATTGGTCCCAGTATTATGAGTCTCAGTAACAGGCCCTGTTTGACAGACTAGGACACAGAAAGCTGTCAACCTAAGAGTAGTCTGAAGATGATTGTTAAGGGGATTTGGTATTTCGTGTATTTTGCCTAATAGGGGAGCCTGTGCTCAGCATTTCCTGAAGCAAAAGAAGACAGATGAAATCTCTGGGCACTTCATTGCTGCTGTCTCTCAAAGATTTCCTGTCAAAATGGGCCTATAAGGGAAGAAAGGTTTTCAATAACATTTTTTTTTTTACCTGGCAGGATTTCCAGTCTTGCTATGAAAGAGTTTGAAGGCGCTGTCTTTGTGAAAACACTGCTGCCAAACTACCATATCTAGTTGTGTTTAAAAATAAAAAAGCAATATGACTCACATTACCATAGTGTATACTACAAACCCGGGTTTGATTGACATTCTATCCATATTTTATACAGTGCTTTTTTTCATCCGTCAAATGGAGCAAGTGACCTTGATGTTACTGTGCTTTGCAACTTAAACAGGGAAAGCATATTTGTTGTCAACTTCTTTAGGGATACAATTTTCAACAGAGTACATAGGGAAAAGGAACACAACTCCTATTATTAATAATAGGAGTTATTCATGTAACTTCTTGTTCATCTCATTGAGACTTCACCCTTTTATGTCAGCCTTCTTTGAAGGCTGCCATGTAAATTTTAGCTGCCCAGAATTAAGAGGAACAAAGAAAATGACAATTCTTTTTGGCATCAATTCTAAATAAAAAATATTGTACATGTCTGAAAATATGAGAATTCCCCAAGGAACTTAATCTTGGGCACCACAGTGCTACACCCAAGTGAATCTGCTGCATTGGAAACAGCTACACACACATAGCAATTGCAACCATAAAAACCAAGTGTTTTTCCCTATTTCATCATTAAAAATGACCAAACTGAAATCTCATTTTCAAAACTACTTCAGATTCTGGAGACTGAGAAAAAGTCTCAGTTTCTGTTCTGAGAAAAAGAAGATGATGTCCAAAATGATCAAATCATACAGAACCTGCAGCTGAAGTATAAGGAGTACTGCTGTCTATTTAAGGCAAATCATGAACCAGGGTTGAGACAGGGAGTTTGGCTGCTCCTCTCTTGAATAGACTCACCTCTTTTGGGTTTGTGTTTGTGGTGCTTTTCTTACAAGGAAGAGGCTACTTAACCTGCTCTCATGCGAGCTTTCCTCCCAGAAGTGGAGCAGGAAATTCAGGCTTTGTAGGTCTGAGGTGTTAAATTAACTTGATTTATTACAGACTCAACAGAGGATTTTACTTTGTGGCCTGAGAACCCCCTGCTGTCTGAGAAAACTCAAGTGATGCACATTAACTCTGTCTAAACAGACTGTGGAGGATAATTTAATTTACTGCAGAATGATTTGCTCCAACAGGGGTCTTGAACAAGGAAAAGGGGATGTGAAGCTTGGTATCTGTTATTGGTAAAGAGAATTTATCTGATTGGAAAATGGGCAAAAATTTACCGTATTTTTTTTAAAAAGAGGAAGCATTTGTCAAATGGGAATGATGGATACTTTTCCCAGGAAATGAGGAAGAAAGGGAAGAGGGGAAGAAAGGATGGAGGGGAGAGGGTGCAGCACTAAAAGCAAGAACTGAAACCAAGAAAATGCAGTGAACCTGGGAAGAACAGTCTCTTGAAATAAGTGGCTCTCAGAAGGCTAAGGAAGACTTTCAGGGTCTCATGGGTGCATTTGCTTGGTCAGACAGCCAGAGATACAGAGGGGAATGACTTCGAAAGATTGGGGAGGACTCAAGATCGGCAGCAACAAACGTATGAACAAACTGATCAGCAAACTGAGCGTGAAACTTCAGCACAGGCAGGTGCACATCACTTAGCACAGGCCTGGCAGAGAGTGGTCCTGCAAAGGACATCCTGCTACACACAGTGACTGGGAAAAGCAGAGTGGGGAAGATCTGCACAGCTCTGAATCCAAAAAGGAAATCAAGATGCCATCACTACATCCGGAGAGGGTGTATGTTAGATGGAGGAAGTCAGAGGTATAGTTGAAGGTATTTACCTTTCCGGGACACTGCAAAGAAAGCAGAAGCTTTTCTGCAGCCTCAGTCAAACACTAGGTACTCATGCAGATCCCTTAGCTTAGTTGATCCACAGCTCAGTGGACCTGTTATTGCAATGCAATGTCCTCGGCAGGAGATCTGGGATTCTTATTTCTCAGAGACTCTTGTGGAGGCTACTGCATGAAATACTTTAAATGCACTCTCCAAGCATGTATGTGAGAATATAATCTTTTCACCTAAGTAACTACTAGGTACTATTCCAATAGTCCATTACATTTTGGTTGACAGTAGGGCCAGATCTGACCTGGACAGGTACCCATAGCTGCAAGAAGCCATTGAGCCACACAGGGAATGCAGCAGTGCAGTAGGAGCTGTTAGCTCTCCTCTTCATTCCTGCAAAAATCCACATTTTGACAGGTATCTGTATTTTTGGGGCAAAGAACTCAGTTACAAGGTTTTTTGTTGCAGTAACCTTTCATCAAGTGAACCTCCTGCAATTTATCTACACATGATCCCAGTGTCATGGGAAGGGAAAAAAAAAAAAAAAAAAGGTAGTTCACCAGACTGGAAAGACAGTGAAAAGAAAAATGTCTCTGGCAGTATGGTTCAGTCTTTAGCAGTCCTTCAGCTTTGAAACTTCAGATAAAGATGTAAAATCAGGCTTTTCTTTAACAGACTGCCAGAATTCCACACAATGATACTCTTGAAAGTAAAGAATTGATGCCCTGGACCTAGACAGGCTTCTCTCACTGTGGTTTGGCACAGGAATGGAGTTAAAACTCATTTAGGCCAGAAGAGATTAATTCCACTTGTGATAACTTTGTCCAGATCTGAGTGGTGAGATGCTGAACAGTGTTTGATGAGCTACAGAAGTGGCTGTGAGACCATGTCACAAGGCAGGTTTGTCTGGTTGGGTTTTTTTAACTTGCAGAACATGATTCAAAGTAAATCAGAATATTCAAGTAGAAAAAAAGGCAATTCCCCCATCCCTCTTCTCCCCAGTCCAACTTAGGACTTATAAAAATTAACAGACAAAAAATGTCCTTAAAGCCACAGTGAAGGCTTTGATACAGGATCTCCCTAGTACAGGCCCTACAAGAAGGTCTGGACTAATAAATAAAACCAAACTCAAGGTAACTTGACCTTTATGCCCCAGTTAAAAAAAAAAAAAAAAAAAA